>CM067167.1:197725175-197842290 GCA_034093135.1 Erigeron breviscapus | reverse complement strand
ACATAATCAAATCTAAGTTGCTGTTGTCACATCAACATGCATCAACAACAACTTCTTCCAATTCACCATTCAAGAATGCACTTTTAACATCCATCTAATAGACTTTGAACTCATGATGAGCTGCAAAAGCTAAGAAAATTCTGATAGCTTCTAGTATAGCGACTGGTGCAAAAGTTTCATCAAAGTATACTCCTTCTTCTTGTGAGTAACCCTTTGCAACAAGTCTTGCCTTGTTTCGAATAACGTGACCATCTTCGTCCATCTTGTTTCTGAAGACCCATCTTGTCCCAATTGGTTCTTTCTTTAGATTACTGGACAAGGAACAAGTTCCCAAACATCGTTCCTCTTAAACTGATTGAGCTCATCTTGCATGGCTTCAACCCAGCTAGGGTCTTTCATAGCCTCGTCAATCTTCTTTGGTTCCATTAGAGATAAGAAGCTGACATTTAAGCATTGATCGCTTGTGGCTCTTCTGGTCTGAACCCCACTAGTGGAATCCCCAATGATTTGCTCGATTGGATGTGCTCTTGTCCACTTAGTGTAATGACCAGGATGAACTATGATATCAGTGCAAGAACTCCTCTGAGATACTTCAGGAGGTGCTTAAGAAAAGACTACCTCAGTCTCATCATCTTCCTCCTGCAGATCATGATTTGCATCATGAAATTGTTTAGATTGGGGTAATTCAGTGGAGCCTGATATCTGAGGTGAAGCAGCATGTACATCTGATCCAATAGTCAGTTCAGAAGGTAGTTTAAAACTGACTGGAGGATAAAATGGAATGTTGCTAGACTTGATTCTTCTTGGTTCTGAACCAAAATGTTCAGAAGCAGGTTTAGGTGACTGATCAGATTCAGCAATAGGATCAGAATCACCAAAACTTATTGGACTTTCTGAGGGTGGTACAGGAGTGGAATTCTTAAAGATTACAGAATTAGATTCATCAAAGGTAACATGAATTGACTCATCAACCTTTTCAAGCCTCTTGTTAAAGACTCTAAAGGCCTTGCGAATTGATGAATATCCTAGGAAGTACCCTTCATCAGCTTTTGCATCAAATTTTCCAAGCTGACTGGAATCATTCAGAATGTATACTGGACATCCAAATACATGGAAATATCCAATATTAGGCTTTCTATTTCTGAGTACTTCATAGGCTGTCTTCTTGTGTCTTTTGATATAGATAGATCTGTTCTGAGTGTAGCAAGCAGTTGCAACAGCTTCAGCCCAGAAATTCTTGGGAAGACCAGATTCATTCAGCATACTTCTAGCAGCTTCAATCAGCGTGCGATTCTTTCTTTCTACAACACCATTCTGCTCTGGTGTGTGGGCTGAGGAGAAGTTCTGAGATATGCCAGTTTCAGAGAAGGACTCCAGAGTGGCATTTCTGAATTCAGTGCCATTGTCACTTCTGAGCTGACAAACTTTTCGCTTATGCTTGAGTTCAATTTGTTTGATGAGAGCAATGATTTCAGCAGCAGCTTCACTCTTGGATCTGAGGAAAATTACCCAGCAATATCTTGAATATTCATCAACAACAACAAGGGTATACTTCTTTCCTGCTCTTGTCTGAACATTCACTGGTCCAAAGAGGTCCATGTGAAGCATGTGAAGAGGTTCAGTTATACTAAAACTTTGTTTTGTCTTGAATGAAGCTCTTTTCTGCTTACCCATTTCACAACCTGGACATGGCTTGTCTTTGTTGAAAGACATTGAGGGTATCCCATCAACATGTTGTTTTCTTGACAACTTATTAATATTTTTGAAGTTCAGATGGGATAATCTCTTGTGCCACAACCAATTTGTGTCTTCATCTGCCTTTGTGTAGAAACATTGTTCAGTGGGTGAACTATTCATATCGATGATATAAATGTTTCCTTTTCTTGGTGCAATCAAAACTACCTTTCCATCCCTGTTGAATATGGTGCCTTGTGAGATATCAAATAATACCTTGAAGCCATCATCACATAGTTGACTAACACTGATCAGGTTATATTTCAAACCGTTCACATATGCAACACGTGTGAATTTGACTTGACCATTATTCACAACACCATATCCCTCAGTTTTTCCATTTTCATCATTTCCAAATGTTATTGAGGGCCCCTCTTGCACCCTGTATTCCTCCAGCAGGGTCTGATAACCAGTCATGGTTCTGCCAGCAGCGCTGTCAAGATACCATATATTCTTCTTTTTGGGAACCCATCTAGTGATGGGTTCGCTAGACTCTCCCTTAGCAGTCTCAGATTTCTTTGGTAGATAAGGAACAGAAGGATCGAAGGGGATCTCAGTCATAATCTCAGATGACACAAAAATAGTTTGTTTGATGGGGGGCTCAACCTTTTTCTTCTCAGATTTTTGCTTGATTTGTTTTGAAAAAGGTTTTGCATTTTGTTTAGGTTGAAGAGGAGTGGTTTCAACATTTTTTAAACGTGCATTACAGCTCTGCACTTGTCTAGCCAATAACTGAAATTGACTCTCTAACCTAAGCAAAATAGATTCTTCGTTAGACACCTGAGCCTTACCTGAATCCGAGGTAGAGGGCTCAGTGGGGGAGATATTTTTCTTCTTCTTTGGGCCTTTTGGAACCTTAGATGAAGTCTGAGGGGATGGCTTTTTGGTTTTAGCCTTCCTTTCTGAAACAGTTGTCTGAGCTGTTTCAGATTTACCCTCAGATTGTTCCTGGGCCTTATCAGTTACAATTTTCCGCTTGCCAACTTTAGGAAAAATGATTTCAGGTTTTATTTCCTTTGGAAGTGCATCTAAATCAGTGATTATAGATGCCAAATGAAGATCACCAGATTCATATGTTGTTCTTTGAGTTGCAAAAGTATTTTTAATTGCAGCATCTGGCCTTGGTGCTTTCATCCAAGATTTAATTATTGCTTGTTCTTTTTCAAGGATGGTTTTTAATTCTTCTTTTTCCAATTCTAAAGTGGCAACCATAGACTGATAACTTTTTAAAGCCAGATGGACATCTTTCAGCTCTTTTAGTCTGGCCTGACTGGCGTTCAGCTCAGAAGTATTATTTTCAAACATTATTAGGCTTTCTGAACGCACAGTTTCGACAAAAGAAATGTCAGCC
Organism: Erigeron breviscapus; assembly: GCA_034093135.1. Classification (NCBI taxonomy): domain Eukaryota; kingdom Viridiplantae; phylum Streptophyta; class Magnoliopsida; order Asterales; family Asteraceae; genus Erigeron; species Erigeron breviscapus. Next base: position 197,839,205 of record CM067167.1, on the reverse strand, counting down.
TCTAAAAGAACCAAAAGGTCCAGTTTTTATTCCTCGTCACTTTCAAAGCCAAAGTCACTAACCTTTTTCATGACAATATCCACCCAACGACCAGATTCAACATCAGATTTGACCAGATAACCTTGATCTTCACGTGCCATGAAACACATATCCCTTACTTCTTCTTCATCATCAGATGATTCATCAGATTCCTCCCATTTTTCAGTCTTGGCAATCATACAACTATTATTGCTTGAGTTGTTTTGAGCCATGAGAGCTATTTGAGCTTTCAGCTTCTTGTACTTAGCCTTATAGCTGTCATCAGGTTTCTGGAAAATAGAATGATTAGGGGCAGATTGTGATGATGAAGGCTGACTAGATCTGCATTCCTTCATGAAATGTCCTTTCTTGCCACACTTAAAGCATTCAAGATTAGACTTATCAATAGAAGCGCTGGAAGCAAATGGTTTGCCAGATCGATTAGAGTTAGCCTTAAAACGATTGAACATTTTAGCCAGCATGGCAACCAGATCATCATTGTCATCCTCATCACAACTATGAGTTACATTACCAGAAATACCAGTTTTTAACATTTCAGAGACCATCTTCTTCATCGAGTCAGAATGATCACTCTCAGAAGATAGTAGAGTAGTCCTATGTGGTTCAGAATTATGAACCATGACTGAACTGGTAGAAGCATGATTTTTGGCATCTTGCTCAGCCACAGCTCTCTCAGCCTTGTTCTTTTCAGTGTACCTGAAGGCTCCATACAGGGAGGCTAGAGTGTGACTGTGCAAGGTTTTTCCTTGTCTCAAAACCAAGATCAAGTTTTCCCATTTAGAAGGTAAGATGTCACAAAACTTTTCTAACAAAATTTCTTTATCTTTAGTTACACCCAGGGCTTTTAATTGATTTACCAGATTAGTGAATCTGATGTATGTTTGTGTTAAAGTTTCACCGAGGATAGCAAAAAAAGACTCATATCTTTTATTCAAAGCAACTTTTCTTGTGACAATTGTCTCATTGGTGCCTTCAAATTGTGTCATAAGTTCCTCCCACATTAATTTTGAATTTTCAAGTAAAACAAGGGTGGGCATAAGAGTTTCAGGAATAGCATACAAGATCATATTTTGCAGCTTGGTATCAAGGTCTACCAGCCTATGATCTTCTTCAAGACCAATGATCCTTCTCCTTGGGTGAAACCCTAGGAGTCCCATCGGCATTTCTGACAACAGTGGAGGCATTCAAGGGGACAAAGGGTCCTTCTTTGAGAATATCGGTCAAATGTCTTTCAACACCAGCAATATATTTTAGCATGCATCCTTTCCATGTTTGAAAGTTTTCACTGTTCCCATCAAACTTGGGAACAGGATTATTTGGAAAGTGTACGTGCACATTATGCGATGGTATATTGTTGTTGATGATAGGGGGTGGAGTAGTATTAGCATTAGCATTGGCATTAGCATTAGCATTAGGGTCAGGCCCTGTATTGAACATTTGGTCAACCATCTTTGCAGATCAAAGGTTAATGAATTGATATAATTCAACCTTGCTGCTCTGATACCAATTGTGAGTCCCAAATATAGATGGTTTAATACCCGACTGGCAAGTAGTTCTAACTGGAAGAAGACCAGTTCAGAATACAATCCAGATATGGATGAACAATACAATAAAGATACTGAAAGTATATGCAAGAAACAATAAGGGCTGAAACTATATAAATAATATGTATAGATCAAGTATGTAGCATTGAGACATGATGTATTTTTCAAGGTATTTGATTTATTGATATATAAACAAATACAAAGGTTGTTGCGGAACAAAGATAAACACCAAAGTGTAAATATCTAAACAACCTAGAAATACAAGTGATCTAATGACTTGGAAATACTCGTAAGGATTACTTAGAGTATATCTCACAAGTTGCAATGCAAAGGTTTCAAGCCATTTGCAAGTTGTGAGAAGACTTATATTTATAGACCAAGTCCATGATGACGTGGACCAGATCGTACAAATATGGTTAGGAATATTTAAGGAATTAAAGCTAATTCCTTACATGTGTACTTTTAAGGTTTGGGTACATAAGTCGTTGATGTGACTTATCAAACCTTATTCCCAACCTTTACTTTACCTTGTACTTTAATTAATGGTTAAATCTATTAACCGAGTAAAGATATGTAAAGTAAAAAGTCTTCCTCGTAATCAGTGTAAAAGTGTGTAAGTACTTTTACACTGAGATGCTTCAGTCTTCGATCAGGTAGAATCAGTTTCTGAGCTCCACATCTGAACTGATTCTCATTCTTCAGACTTCAGTCTTTGACTTCATTCTGAACGGTATTCTGATACGTTGATCTGAACTGAAGTGAAGCTTCAGTGAACTAATTCTGAGCGACCTCAGAATTCTATACAAGTATTCTTCACTGAGCTTCAGCTATTTCTGAACAAATTATACTTGGTCGATTTTCGACCTAACACGCTGGCTGTTCTCCAGCGGCGCTGGGGTGAAAGGAGCGGCGCTCGGCTTAGATGAGCGGCGCTGGGGGCTTCAGGTTCAACACGAAAGTTGTAGATCTTTCTCTCGCCTTTCCGTGGACAACTTAGTCTTCAGAAACGGAGTCCATATGAAGAAGTTATGCCCAAAATACTAACACATGGTCGTATGCTTCATGTTGGCCTCAAATTCTTCATGTTCCGCTTGCTAGTCTTCGTCCAACAGTCTTGTGGCTTCGTGTTAAGTTGAGTAGAGACGTTTGCCTTCACTTGCACGCCTTGTGAACCTATCATAACATGTCATCCCATTAAGTACCAAAAGTTCACATTTCTTAACTCATTTAGACATCAAAACACGGCCTACTGATATAGGAAATAATCACAAAATGGACGCTCATCAGTATGTGTGTTATGTTTCTCGTGAAATGCTTAATTTATGTTTTTATTGTATTGTTTAAATAAAAGTTCTTATTGCATGAGAGACAGAGTCAGAATAGAATCTAGTTTCCAAGAGGACTCAACTACGTTCTATAAGGAACACTGAATAAATGAGTAGAGTAGTTAAGAGATAGTGTTGTGATTAAAAGCTAAAAGAAAGTGTGTCATGTTTAACAGAATATGAGTTTAAGGAAAAGAACACAGAGTTGTTGATTTCAGTAAACAGATATTAAGTTATGCCTGTTTTGTTTATCTTTAGAAAGAAGATTTTCATTAGAATGAACACAGAGTTGTTCATAGTTTGAATTTGATCTTTAAAAGATTTTTGTTCGAATTTAAAAAGATTTGGAGCAGGGATTTTCAAATGATTTTGCTTATGTTTGAAAGTGCTTACAGTGAATTAATTGACTTTAAAGTGACTTAGGTTATAATAGACTGTTAAGTATATTCATTTTATCTTGCAAATTTATTAAATTCTTCAGATTGTATGTTATTACTTTGAGAAGATTTGATGCTTTTGTTAAGATGTGCAGATTGACAGGACGATGAACAGATGATTGTTTTGTAGGTTGTCCAGGGGAAATTACAAGGAAGACGAATACACAGAGATAGTATAGGTCATCCTGAGTTTGACCAAGATGTATACTAGTTTGACGAGGCAATCTTATGAGTATTTACATATGGTATCCAGAGAGGTTGAGGCGATTTTGCTTCAGTCGCGAGATCTGATCGTGCGAAAGTATAAGTGATTAGGTTTTCTTTTCATATGCTTTACAGAGTTAAAGTCTTGTGACAATAGAAATGAAGTCTGTATAGATTTGCATGATGAGGTAGATCAAAAGCGTGGGAGATGGAAGACCTTTAATCTAGGTTATCATTAAAACAGTGAGACAAAGATCTCAAGGTTCTATTATGTTTATGTAGTTCTAGACTAATATAATGTCATACGGATTTTTATGACTTATTATAGTGAAGAATAACAGAATTTGAGACACGAAGTTCTAGATTAAGTCATTGCTATTGGATTATGTAGTGATGTAATAATGAAGAATAACATTGTTTTATTCCCATCTGTAATATCATTTTTTGGTTAATCCTGTTATGAGATTGTGTGCAGGTTTAGCACAAGAATTCTCATGAATTGTTTCAGTTTGAATTGATAGTGCAACGATTAGAAGAGACATTCTATGTTGCAGAATCGAGAAGTAATCAGAAGAAACATTCAAGATAGGAGATGGTGAAAGTTCCTAGCAGGATCGTAATCAAAGAAGTTATGGGAATTCACAAAAGGATGCTAAGATCGTCAGGTTATTATAGTATTACTTATACAGTATAACAGATGATGATAGCTAGGTTTTCTTGGTTGAAGACTTTAGACATAGAAATGTTAATTTGAATGTAAAAGGCTATCAATTTTGTATTTATATAACCTTAAACATAGACATAATGTGAATGTGAAAGGTTATTGATTATGTAAAACCTTAGCCATAGACACAATGTGAATGTGAAAGGTTATTGATTATGTAAAGCCTTAAACGTAGATAAATCGTTTGAATATTAAAGGTTGTCAAATGTGTGGTTTGAAATCTTAGATATAGAAATGCATTTATGAATGTGAAAGGTTTTTGTACTAAAGTATTGATTATTTAGATCATGTAGTTATGAAATATTTTCATAAGAATATGAAGTTGTAATCAATATTATGTTCTGTTTGAAATTTATATGACATAATGAGTTTTTGTGTTCATAAGAATTTCTGAATATTTTTGCTAAATCATAGTTATGTATCCTAGTCATAAATTGAGGGGGGATACATAAGAATAACTATTTTTATACTCATTAGTCATAGTTATGCATCCTAGTCATAAAATTAAAGGGGAGTGTATAAGAATGATTAATCAATTTTATAACTTTTTATGAAGTGTTTATAGATCGGGAAAGCTCGTTTCAAGATTGTTTTAGAAAGATTGATCATGGAAAAGTTAAAGACATCTTTGTAAGTTTATTAACTTTTCAGGTTTAAGACGAAGATCGAGGAAAAGATGAAAATTTAATGTCTACAGGTTTATTCATTTAAATGTTTCATATTTCCAGGAAGTTCGTAGTAATCGTTGATCAATTATTCAGAAACTTTGACGAAATTTTGATTTTAAAGTGTGCAGGAGGAATTACGACCTCGTAATTGGCAGAGGCCAGAATACGACCTCGTAATTGGTCGATTGGGCCTAGTGCAATTACGACCTCGTAATTGGGCGGGTTTGACCCGAAGCCCATTTGGGTCATGAGGGTATAAAAACCCAATTTACCCATTCACGACCTCACGGTTAAAATATCAAAATTGGAGCATTACGACCCCGAAAAAGAACTTTGCTACCCCGATTAAGATTCGATATATACAATTAGATCCAGAGTTTTTGATTGATATTTTTGTGTTCATCTCAAAAAACTGAATCTAGGTATACTATCTGATCGTAATATAGTTAACCATGCAACAAGAAAATCAAGAAAATAGAGTTCGAAATTTTTGAACTAGGTTTTTCAATTTTCATTCGATTTTGATGTTTTTGGTTAAAAATAAGGGTTGGCGTATGTTTGTTGTTTGAATACAAAAGTATAGAAACAATTTTTACAAGTTTTGGTTGGGTAAATCGTTGAATCACGTTGGGGAAGATGAACAGTGCGACGGACTCGCATTTGGGGTTTTGCTAGCCCAGATTTGCGACCTCGTAAATGTCAATTTATTTTGACTAGTTTGACTTTTGAAATTCGATGTGGAGTTACGACCTGGACCAAATATGTGGCCAAATTGGAAAATACGACCTCGTATTTTAGAGTTTGTTGACCTAATTTTGACTTTGGATTACGACCTCGTATTTTATAGTTTGTTGACCTAATTTTGACTTTGGATTACGACCTCGTATAGGGATACGACCTTGTAATTAACTTAACAGATTTTCAAAAGTTTACTTTTAAATAAAATTTGGAAATGAGTTAATATCTTTAAACTTAATTATAGGGATAATTTAAGTTGGTTAAATTTGCATATGAATTTTTATGTCATATTGAGTAATTAATTATTTGTTATTAATTACAGAAATGGCAAGAGAATTTGTATCAGGTCATAATTTTGTGATCAATTTGGACGAAAATGAAGATGGAACCGCATACTATCATGAGATTTTTGCATTTTTGAAGCGGTCCAGAATTCATCACATTTTTACTCATTCACCAGTGCTTTATGAGTCATACTTAGTAGAGTTTTGGAAGAATGCAAGGCATAAGAAGACTGCTACTCAGGAGGTGATTGAAACAGTGGTTGTTGGCAAGACTATCAGATTCTCAGCTCATGATCTTATTGATATCTTTAAGTTAGGTACAGTAGATCAAGAAGGAGGAGAGAATGGATCTACTACGTTCAGTAGAGAGATCATTATTGGAGGATTTACAAGAATGGGATATGCTGATGATTTGAGTGTGAGAACATTGAAGAAACGGGGATTTTTCGGAAGGTGGAGATACTTAGCGCATGTATTGTTGGTTAGTTTGTGTAATAGAAGAACCGGATGGGATACGCTTAACCAAGAATCTCAAGCTCAGATGGTTGGTCTAACATACAATAAACCATCACTACTACAAAACAAGGCTATTGCAACACTTTAGTTGCAACATTTTTATAAAATGTTGCAATTTACTTAACATTGGCCAAAAAACAACATTTTTTAAATAAGTGTTATCTTTATAGAACTAATGCAACACTTTAAAAAAAATGTTGCAAATCTTTTAGAAACATTGCAACACTTATAAAAAGTGTTGCTTTTGTGAAATTTAACACAATACAATTTCAATGATTATAAAGAATATAATACTTTAAAACTAACGATTTTAGTTATGTTTACAGGGTCTGATTATAAAGATTAATTGATATACCCAAAATACATTTTTCTCAAAATTTCAAAAGATGAACTGATATACCCAAAATACTCATATCCTTTATTCACTAATATAAACATCTTGAAGTAGGGAGAAAAAGGGATAAACAATCAAACCTGTTGATTCACAAGAATAACAGGATCAACTCTCTAACTATCGTTGATTCAAAAGAGAATACCGAAAATTAAGAAATTTCACACTAACACACAAACACTTGTGGATAGGAGAAGAAAAAGACTTTTTTCATATCATTATAAAACTAATGCCTTAACACAAATTACATCTCAATTTATAGATGAGATTTATGGAAAAAAAACTGAAACCATTAATAAACTGAATTAAATAGAGGAAAATAAAAAGTATTAGTTGCCTTCCACATCAATCTATAAGCTTCTGCATTATTCTCCCCTTCTTTGAATAAACTCGTCCTCGAGTTTTATCTTGCCCCATCAAAACCACCAGGATCGAATGAAACCATCTTACACTCATCGTGATTATATTGACTCATGTATTTATCATAATCAAGTATAAACTGGGCACCATTTTGTATGGTTGGTATTTGGCCTACACCATTAAAGGGTTCCATATTTTCATGCTTGTTCTCTTCGACAAAACATTCAAATGTCATATATAATTCTCCATGATCTTTACTCCTTTCTTTAACTTCTAGTCCATCTTTATTAGTATAATACTAGCATGTTGCCCGCCGCAATGCGGCGGTGGTAATGTAGTGGTGACGGCGGCGAGAGGTGGTGGTAACGACGAGTAGTGCAGGCTATTGAAGTAAATGTAATTGATATAAGGATTAGTGTAGTTATTTTAAGAGTTAAGAGACTTGTGATATAATTTATTTTATTAAGGGTATTTTAGGTATATTAGTATAATACTAGCATGTTGCCCGCCGCAATGCGGCGGTGGTAATGTAGTGGTGACGGCGGCGAGAGGTGGTGGTAACGACGAGTAGTGCAGGCTATTGAAGTAAATGTAATTGATATAAGGATTAGTGTAGTTATTTTAAGAGTTAAGAGACTTGTGATATAATTTATTTTATTAAGGGTATTTTAGGTATATTAGTAAAATAATTAAATTAATGAATGAAGAATAGGGTAATTTAGAAAAAAAGAAGGGTATTTTTGTAATATTGCATGATGTAATATTCAACATTTCTAAAAATAAATGGGCTATTTTCTTTATTAGTAAGTATAGATAAAAACTTATCAAACTCTTCACAATCCCATTAATATCGGCTGCCTTCAACATCTTGTGTAATCCAAACTTTACACCTTCTGTACTTAGGGATTGAAATATGGGAACTTCCATATTCACCAAATCACCACCCGTAGCCACCTTAATGACACAAATATCCACTACATCTCCCTCCAATCCATCAAATTCTTCAACAAATTGCAGCAAATTCGAAAAACCATAACTCCTTGTAGGAAACTCCAATTGAAAATCCCAACGGTCAGATCCTGCTTCGTTGAGTCATGGATCACATATACAAAAATCAGAGAGTTCCAACGGTGAACGAATCCGTGCCGCCTGTTTTCCCGCAACTGCGCAAATCTGGACGAACATAAACGGATTTTTGGGTATTTTTCGAATTGGCATGTAATCTTCTTCATCCGATCTTCTCGCCATATGGACAATCATCAGACCCAAACCAAAGATACCAATCCTCATCCTTGTATTCATCATACATGGGTGGATAATTACATATTATGTCATCACTAGAAGGCATCAGGATTTTCGGCTCTGTTACAAACTGATGTAGGGAGAAAAGGGGATAAACAATCGAACCTGTTGATTCACAAGAATAACATGATCAACTCTTCTAACTATCGTTGATTCAAAAGAGAATACCGAAAATTAAGAAATTTCACACTAACACACAAACACTTGTGGATAGGAGAAGAAAAAGACTTTTTTCATATCATTATAAAACTAATGCCTTAACACAAATTACATCTCAATTTATAGATGAGATTTATGGAAAAAAAACTGAAACCATTAATAAACTGAATTAAATAGAGGAAAATAAAAAGTCTTAGTTGCCTTCCACATCAAAAGAGAATACCGAAAATTAGAAAATTTCACATTAACACATAAACACTTGTGGATAGGAGAAGAAAAAAACTTTTTTCATATCATTATAAAACTAATGCCTTAACACAAATTACATCTCAATTTATAGATGAGATTTATGGGAAAAAAACTGAAACCATTAATAAACTGAATTAAATAGAGGAAAATAAAAAGTCTTAGTTGCCTTTCACATCAATCTATAAGCTTCTGCATCACATCTTCATCTAATATACCTATAATATCCTTGATGAAATAATTTATAACATATATCCAATCATTTAAATAACTACACTACCTTCTTTAAAATCAATTACTTTTACATTCATCATCATTGCCGCACCCACCACCCATCACTGCCGACACCACCACCCCCACCTGTCGCCATCGCCATCCGTTGCCGCCACCAGTATCCCGCGTTTCTACCATCATCGTTGCCCCATTGCACGGACATATGACTCGTTTATATTTATTTATCGTTATATAAAAGTTTTAATCGAATTAAGAAACATGATGCCATTTGCCAAAATAGATTTTAATTGAATTATGACTCTACTTGAAAATTCTCAAATAATAACATGCGCCAAATTTGTGAAATATTTTTCCCTCTTATCACTATCGTTCCTTTGGCTCCTTTATTTTTTACCTTTCTATTTTCTTTTTATTTCAATGATAATAAAAACAAGAGTAATGATATATTAACCTAAAAATCAACCTAAACCCATTATCACATGACAAGTGTAATCCATTCATTCTCTCTCCCAAAAAGACTTTATTACGGCATATGGGTACCGACTCTTGAAATCAAACAAAAAATACACATTGAATTTTTAGAGGCCAAACTTTTTGGTTTTGACACTAAATTTACAATGCACAAATTCGATTTGTCTAAGTTTAGTTACTTTAATTAGGTCGAATATCCCTAATCATACATTGATATTCTTCTTCGCAAACATTATACGGCAGTGGGAACATACGTTTTGATTGAAAGATAGCGAATTTGAAAATGGAAAATAAACACCAATAAAGAAGGAATTTAATCGGTCAATTTGACTTTAGCTTATTTGATAGAGTCACTCTTATTTCTTAGGAGTGAAATGCATGATTCTATACCAGACATACATGTAGGTTATTTGGGGTAGCCGAATAAGAATCTTCTATTAAATATTAAATAGTTATATATTTTGTTTCTTGGTATACTCATCCGTAAAGTTATCGTACATTCTCATGAAATAATTTCCATTGATAAAAACAATGCAATAAACTATGAACAAGTATACAATATATATAATTCAACATTAATAATCTAAAACTAAAATATTCATCATACAACACGATCGATCTCCATCTTACTAACTCTTAAAATTAAATATGGAGATAATGACCCAATATAGGTGGGTTGCAAATTGGTGTGGGTTAGCCACGGTCATGGTGGTGCCATGGAAATTATTAGAGTGGGCGTGGTTCAAACCAAAAAGACTAGAAAAGTACCTTAGGCAACAAGGTCTCAAGGGCACAAATTACAAACTACCCTTTGGAGATACCAAAGAGATGTTGCATTTAACAAAGCAAGAGGCGCCCATGAACCTTTCCGATGATATTATGCCTCGGATCATGCCCTTTGTGCATAGGGCAATTCAAGACTATGGTATTTGCTATGCATATGTGTGTGTTATGTATGTGTACTTGGTATAACTAACATGCAATGAGACTGCTAAAAAAATATGGGATATATTTTTTTTTATTACTCCAAACTGTCAAATTGAAACCTGCCCCTACCATATAAAATTGAGGCCTACTCAAATCTGGTTAGTTAGTTGTATTAACCAGGGCTCACTACATCTAATGCTGAGTATTCATCTGAGGAAAAACCATTAGAAAGGTTACCAGGGATGGAATCTCCGCCTGATGTGTAAAACCTTAGTTGAGCTGGTATGATTTGTTAGAAGCTTGCATACACATATGCTTCTATGTTGTTATCCAAACTCTTGATTTCTAACTAGGTTTGGGTGGTTTTTTGAAAAATACTATTTTGTTGTTGGTTAAGTTTATTTTGATTATTTTCTTGTGTCTTAATTTCCATAAAATGATTCTATTGTCATGTACTCTCTGTAATGTATTGGGCTTATATCATATGTATTACTAGATCTTAAAATGGATGTTTATCTACTTTTAGGTAAAATTTTCTTTGCTTGGTTTGGACCCATGCCAACGGTGCATATCATCGACCCAGATGTTGTCAGGGACGTCTTATCTCGAATGAATGAATTTCAGAAGCCTAAGAAAAACAACCCATATATTAAGATTCTATCAACTGGTGTTATCGAATACGAAGGAGATAAATGGTCTAAACATAGAAAAATTATCAATCCTACTTTTCATGCCGAGAAGCTGAAGGTTTGTCTTGTCACAAACATTTAAAAGTTCATATATATGAATATATGATTTCTAATTTTTTTATTTTTATTATTTTTGACATATATAGCTGATGGCTCCAGCTATGTGTTTGAGTTGTTGTGAAATGATAAAAAGGTGGGAGACCTTGATTTCAGATACGCACTCACTCGAGCTGGATGTTTTTCCCCATCTTCAAACATTAACCGGTGATGTAATATCACGGACTGCATTTGGTAGTAGCTATGAGGAAGGAGTAAGGATTTTTGACCTACAGAACGAACTTGGAACCATATTGATGCATCTCATACAATCCTTATATATACCTGGCTCAAGGTATATATCAATTTAAAACCATTGAATCTTTTTTAGAGATGACAAGTTGATATAGTGAAAATAATGATGGTTAATAAATGTACAATTTTCTGTTATTAACTTTAAACCATGTTTATGTAGATTCTTTCCGAACCCAAGAAACAAAAGGATGGAAGAGATTGATAATGAAGTTAGAGCTTTGATAAAAAGTATGATCGACAAACGAATGATTGCAATGGAAGCTGGAGAAAAAGGACAAAATGACTTGTTAGGCATATTGTTGCAGTCCAACTACGATGAAATCCAAAAAACCGGCAATGAAAGATTTGGAATGACACTCGATGAAATCATTGAAGAATGTAAACTTTTTTACTTTGCAGGCTCCGAGACAGTTGGTAATCTACTTGTATGGACGATGATTTTATTAAGTCGATATCCACAATGGCAAGAGCTTGCAAGAGATGAAGCTTTTCAAGTCTTTGGAAATAATCAACCAGATATCAATGGATTGAGCCGGCTAAAAATTGTAAGTTCCCATTGAATTATTAATATATTACTATACTAATTATTATACATAGTGATATTTTTGTCTCTTACAAGCTTAAGTATTGATTGTGTGTTAAGGTAAATATGATATTGCTTGAGGTTTTAAGATTGTACCCTGGAGTCTCAGCATTATATCGAATGTCTATTAAAGAATCAAGTGTAGCAGACATAAATATCCCTGAAGGAACATTGATCATAATGCCCATATTAGCGTTACACCATGATCAAGACACATGGGGCGATGATGTCTTGGACTTCAACCCGCAAAGATTCTCCCAAGGAGTCTCGAAGGCATCTTTAACTGGACAAGTTTCTTATTTCCCATTTGGCGGGGGTCCTCGTATCTGTATCGGCCAAAACTTTGCTATCTTGGAAGCCAAAATAGCATTAGTTATGATTTTAAGACGTTTCTCTTTTGGGCTTTCACCATATTATTCACATGCCCCACAATCTATTATCACTCTTCAACCTCAGTTTGGTGCTCAATTAATTTTGCAAAAACTCAGAGAAGACTCGAGATATTAATCTTACCCGAGAGGCCGGACGTGAGCAGAAACGAGCAATGTTAAGTTCCCGTATGACATTGGTGTAAGGAAAGAAAAAATAAATCCTTTTAAAATCCGATTGTATTACAAACTTTATCTTGATGATAAACGGTGCATATGCATTTTTGTTAAACATTATGCTGCATTTTCCGGTCATTGAAGTTTTTCTTATGTACAAGTACTTACCGTAGATGGTTTGGTCTAAATCTTGATATAATGGGTTTAAAGTTTAAACTAAAACTGTAGATATGTATTTAAATAGGCATCTGTTAAAGAAAGAAAGTAATTATAGAGTATTACTATTACTATACTATCGTAAGTAAGAGATTGTTAATGTACTTAGTTGTTAGTTATTTTTGTTATTTATATATAATTTTCAACTAGTTGTACATATAAAGGAGTTGTAATCTTGAAAGAGCATTTTTACTGTTTAAAACTGTAAGTTAAAGTTTAAAATTGAGCAATATAGATTGATGAATTGAAACATAATTCAAACATTAATATTAACAAATATGTCATTTGTCTACACTTACTTTTAAAAAGCGTGAAAAAATTTGTTAATTTTTCACACTTAAAAATGTATATAAAAAACCAACATTAAAAGTGTGAAATAAATTTAAAAATATTTAGTTTTTTCACACTTATATATGTGGGGAAAGAAAGTTCACACTTTCAAGTGTGTAAAAATATATTAATTGTTTACATTTAAAAATGTGAAAAGTCAAATTGTAACACTAAATTTCTTCACGCGAGGGTGTTACAAATTAACTTTCACACTTTTAAGTGTGGAAATGTTTGACACTTCTTCACACTTTTAAGTGTGAACATTCTATTACTACATTTATAAGTGTGTAGAGATTATGATTTTAAAGATTCTTCACACTTTTAAATATAAACTTTTTCTACACAATTTAAAATGTGAATAAATTAACAATTTTTTTTCACACTTCATTAAAAGTGTGAAAAAATATGCGTGAACATGTGACATTTTTGTTGTAGTGACGCCTTTCTATTAAAATGTCAATTTTTTTCTCCACAAAACGAAACTCTGCATCAATGTATGAATACAACTTAATAAAATGGGATATAAAAGTGTTAATTTATAAAAATATATTTTTTTATAAATTTGTTGATTATCGTGTTCGAATTTAACCTTTTAAATTCTTTATTTCAATGAGTTTTCTGAGAATCATTTTCCTTTCTACATGTTAACGTGTATTATATAAAAACTAGCAATTGAACTTTTAGTTTATCTAAGGACCCGTTGTACAGTTTAAAAGATAGTCGTAAATGATTAAAAATTGAATGAAAGCTTTCAATTAGTTAGAAATCGAAAAAAGAGTAAGCAAGAAACGAAAAAGTAAATTGTAGTAGAAACCCCAACTGACATACAATATGGCAATTTGAATGGTGTGGAGGGTATATCGACCAATCGTAATCCTTCAATATTAGTTGAAAACCTAAAAAAGAAAAAAAACATAAGAAACTAAGAAGTAACCTATAATATAAACCCGAACAACATACAATATGACAAAATCAAGATAGCATATGGGTGTGATATTAATTGAAACATATAAAGTTTGTTATAAAATTAAAATTACTACAAAAAGTGCCTTTTTACACGGTTTTGGTTCCGTGTAAAAGAGTTCTGTAACTGATGCTTAGGCCTTTTTACACGGTCTTTTAACCGTGTCTAAAAGGTTGGCCTTTTTTACAAGGTTTTGTTAACAACCGTGTAAAAACACACTTTTGGAATTAAAAAAAATTTGCACAGTCATAATCCAATTCCATTAAATATAAGAATCATATTCATGAAAATAAATCAGTACAAAAAAAATACGTATGTGTTTAAGACACCCAAGAATACATGTTCCATCTATAAAATTATCAAACAAAACTTATGTCGAGAATGTAGGAGCAACAACATACGCAACATCACTTAAATTGTAATCAGCTCCATTATACTTCCACAAATAGCAGTGTTCTTGAAGATCAAGCTCTTTGCAGTGATACTCTTTTAGCCAAGTCGTAATTTCCGTCTATTGGTTTTTTCTGCATTATTTTGACCAAATTTTGAAAACACTTTTGGTAATAACCACTGGAAATTTACACTAGATTCACAAACACTTTTGATAATACTAACCTTCATCCTTGTCAACAAAATGTGATGTGAAAATAAACTTACTTCACTCCAACTCTTTCCTTGTGTTTAACCGGTGCTACAAAATAAAACGAGATTTCGTTTAATCATCATCATCCTCAATAACAACACCACCAACACACTACTACTATTACTACTAATTAATAATAATGATAATAATAAACACAGGGGAAAAAAAATTACCTTTATGTTCCACCTTCCATCCGTAATAACTTAGATCTCTATATATACTTCTACTATGACAAATAAATTACATGACTTCTTTTGCCTTTTGTGATCTTGCAGCAATTAACAAAAAACAAAAATTAATAATCCAACAAGAAACAACTTAGATCTATAAATATAAATAACAATAGATCTATAAATATGAACACAAACAAAAATTAACTTAATAATCTAACAATAGAATAAAAAAGACATACAACCGATGGCCGACGACGGCTTCTAGCGGAGGTAGCCGAAGAAGATGGCTGCAAAACTGTGGTTATGTAGATCCGTCGACGGTTTGTAACTCGAAAAATAAAGATAGAAAGTGAAAAGAGATGGGGATGAAAGAAAACTCAAAAGAGAAAGATTCCATTTGCAAAATTATTTTGTTGATGATGTAAAAGTAGAACAGGAAAGAGGTAGATGAAAATAGGATAAGGAGGATGGATGAGCATATAAATAAGGATAGTGGATAGATATAAAGAATCTAATATACTCAATTATTCACTCAGCTTTTTTATGGGTTTTTTACACGTTTGTCATTAATAACCGTGTCAAAATTTCTGAACCCACCTTTTTACACGGTGGAAAATTAGAACCGTGTCAATATTTCCGTTTTTTTACTTTTTTATACAGTTTTTTGTTAACCGTGTAAAATAAAGGTAGACTAATTCCTATTTTTTTAGTAGTGAATATGAAGGTAAACATGTAGTGGCCTCGTCTAAAAACATTTTTTCTGAATATGTTAAGTTTACATGTCTTCCACCATTAAAAAAAAGAAATACAGAAAACAAACATAAGTGAAAGACTATATATAAAAAACTTTAAAGATGCCACAACAATTGTTATCAAAAACATACACGTGTACTTTCTTTAGCCACATTTTTTTTTTGAACGGCACTAACGTTAGCCACATAGTTTTGGTTCACTTCCTTTTGGCCTTTCCCCTGTCTCTCCTTGATCACCGTTCTCATCCTTTTTTTCTTCTTCCATAAGACAAAAAGGTTTTATCTAGTATACACCTTTGATTATCATTGATCTACACTCTAAGAAAAATGATCGAATTCTTCAGGTTTCGGTATTCAATGGTTTTTCCAAACAGATGGTGGATTTTGGCACAACACGTCGGTGGGTGACGAAAATGCAACGGGATGGCGGCATGGTGCTGGAGCATGATCGAGACATATCCTAATGTAACGATGTTTTTGTTATTTAATACAAATCAACCTCGTTTTTTTTAATACCAGATCTGATATTTAACCTCTCTATATTACAAAAGGTTTTTGGTGTTTTGTAATAGTATTTTTCCTTATATTATATCTTGTATTTTATTTATATACAGTTTTTTTTATTTTAATACGAATTTTTTTGTATATTTTAATACCAGATCTCATTTGATATGTTTCTGAAATTTTGGATGGAGACCGGCTGATCCGATGGTTGTTACTGGCGGTGGTGACCAGCGGCCGGCGGTCCAGTGGTGTGAGATGTTGGACATATTATCTTGGGTTCATCAGATCCGTCGCCGCCGTTATTCGGTGCGGTGGGTGTTGCCGACGGTGGGTGTTACCTGCGGTGGTTACGGAATTTTTCTTCATGTATGTGTGTATATGATAGGTCCCCAAGGAGATAACATGATGGTTTAATATGTCTCAAAGAGTTGTAGAGGAGGGGGGTGAATACAACTTTTAACCTTAATCAGCTCAAAATACTTTTTAATGCGGAATTTAAATTATCTTAAAGTATTTTTCCAAATTCAGCTTGAGATACTTAATGTTAATGAAACAGTAATGATAAATAACAGAATATAAAGACATAAAAGTAAAGTGCAGTCCAAGAATAAAGTGTAAGCTGATTTCAACTAATTCTTTTATTGATGAATAAAAAGAATTACAAGTAGTTGTGGAACAGATTAGCCTACAAATCTAACTACTTGGTTGAATAGCAAGTTACAACTCTGTATATTAACTCTACTAGCCTAAGCTGAGTACAACCTGGATCCAAGCTATTAGCTTTAATCGTTGTGATAGTTAATGTAATGGATGCACACATTCTTGAGACTCTAAGGCTGGTTTATATAGGCATCAACCATGCCTTGGATACCGTCCATTTTCTTCCACGTGTCTTAATCTGATGGTCTCTGCTTGATCAGTACCTGGTGATAGTGACATTGTCCTTTTTATTCCCTACTTGCTTACCAAGAATGATCGTGCAACAACAATACAATGGACACCTCATAGAATGTTTACAATCAACAACTGGCACTTCTAGAATGTCCTTTCTGATGCTTATCCAGTTGATTGATGAATATACAAAGTTAAAAGCAACTTTGGAGCACTTGCAATACTCCAGGCTGAACATGTACCTTCCAAGCTGACTGCAAGAACCAAGTTGATTTCCACCCATCAGCTTGACCTTTTATCCTTGTTCTTCATCTTTGATTTAGACCAAGTGCTTGTTCTTCTTTTGATGCAGCTTGAAAGATACCATCTGTTAGGTCGAAAATCGACCAAGTATAATTTGTTCAGAAATAGCTGAAGCTCAGTGAAGAATACTTGTATAGAATTCTGAGGTCGCTCAGAATTTGTTCACTGAAGCTTCACTTCAGTTCAGATCAACGTATCAGAAAACCGTTCAGAATGAAGTCAAAGACTGAAGTCTAAAGAATGAGAATCAGTTCAGATGTGGAGCTCAGAAACTGATTCTATCTGATCGAAGACTGAAGCATCTCAGTGTAAAAGTACTTACACACTTTTACACTGATTACGAGGAAGACTTTTTACTTTACATAACTTTACCCGGTTAATAGAATTAACTATTAATTAAAGTACAAGGTAAAGTAAAGGTTGGGAATAAGGTTTGATAAGTCACATCAACGACTTATATACCTAAACCTTAAAAGTACACATGTAAGGAATTAGCTTTAATTCCTTAAATACACCCAACCATATTTGTACGATCTGGTCCACGTCATTATGGACTTAGTCTATAAATATAAGTCTTCTCACAACTTGCAAATGGCTTGAAACCTTAGCATTGCAACTTGTGAGATATACTCTAAGTAATCCTTACGAGTATTTCCAAGTTATTCGATCACTTGTATTTCTAGGTTGTTTAGATATTTACAATTGGGTGTTTATCTTTGTTCCGCAACAACCTTTGTATTTGTTTATATATAAATAAATCAAATACCTTGAAAAATACATTGTGTCTCAATGCTACATACTTGATCTATACATATTATTTATATAGTTTCAGCCCTTATTGTTTCTTGCATTTACTTTCAGTACCTTATCGTATTGTTCATCCATATCTGGATCGTATTCTGAATTGGTCATCTTCCAGTTAGAATTACTTCCAACTTGAAGGCACCAATGAGACAATTGTCACAAGAAAAGTTGCTTTGAATAAAAGATATGAGTCTTTTTTTGCTATCCCAGGTGAAACTTTAACACAAACATACATCAGATTCACTAATCTGGTAAATCAACTGAAAGCCCTGGGTGTAACTAAAGATAAAGAAATTTTGTTGGAAAAGTTTTGTGACATCTTACCTTCTAAATGGGAAAACTTGATCTTGGTTTTGAGACAAGGAAAAACCTTGCACAGTCATACTCTAGCCTCCCTATATGGAGCCTTCAGGTACACTGAAGAGAACAAGGCTGAGAGAGCTATGGCTGAGCAAGATGCCAAAAATCATGCTTCTACCAGTTCAGTCATGGTTCATAATTCTGAACCACATGGGACTGCTCTATTATCTTCTGAGAGTGATCATTCTAACTCGATGAAGAAGATGATCTCTGAAATGTTAAAAACTGGTATTTCTGATAATGTAACTCATAATTGTGATGAGGATGACAATGATGATCTGGTTGCCATGCTGGCTAAAACGTTCAATCGTTTTAAGTCCAAGTCTAATCGATCTGGCAAACCATTTGCTTCCAGCGCTTCTATTGATAAGTCTAATCTTGAATGCTTTAAGTGTGGCAAGAAAGGACATTTCATGAAGGAATGCAGATCTAGTCAGCCTTCATCATCACAATCTGCCCCTAATCATTCTATTTTTCAGAAACCTGATGACAGCTATAAGGCTAAGTACAAGAAGCTGAAAGCCCAAATAGCTCTCATGGCTCAAAACATCTCAAGCAATAATAGTTGTATGATTGCCAAGACTGAAAAATGGGAGGAATCTGATGAATCATCTGATGATGAAGAAGAAGTAAGGGATATGTGTTTCATGGCACGTGAAGATCAAGGTCATCTGGTCAAATCTGACGTTGAATCTGGTCGTTGGGTGGATATTGTCATGAAAAAGGTTAGTGACTTTGGCTTTGAAAGCAATGAGGAACAAAAACTGGACCTTTTGGTTCTTTTAGAGGCAGACATTTCCTTTGTCGAAACTGTGCGTTCAGAAAGTCTAAAAATGTTTGAAAACAATACTTCTGAATTGAACGCCAGTCAGGTCAGACTAAAAGAACTGAAAGATGTTCATTTGGCTTTAAAAAGTTATCAATCTATGGTTGCCACTTTAGAGTTGGAAAAAGAAGAATTAAAAACCATCCTTGAAAAAGAACAAGCTATCATTAAATCTTGGATGAAAGCACCAAGGCCAGATGCTGCAATTAAAAATACCTTTGCAACTCAAAGAATGGCATATGAATCTGGTGATCTTCATTTGGCATCTATAATCACTGATTTAGATGCTCTTCCAAAGGAAATAAAACCTGAAATCATTTTTCCTAAAGTTGGCAAGCAGAAAACTATGACTGATAAGGCCCAGGAACAATCTGAGGGCAAATCTGAAACAGCTCAGACAACTGGTTCAGAAAGGAAGGCTAAAACCAAAAAGCCATCCCCTCAGACTTCATCTAAGGTTTCTAAAAGCCAAAAGAAGAAGAAAAATATCTCCCCCACTGAGCCTTCTACCTCAGATTCAGGTAAGGCTCAGGTGTCTAATGATGAATCTATTTTGTTGAGGTTAGAGAGTCAATTTCAGTTATTGGCTAGACAAGTGCAGAGTTGTAATGCACGTTTAAAAAATGTTGAAACCACACCTCTTCAACCTAAACAAAATGCAAGACCTTTTTCCAAACAAATCAAGCTAAAATCTGAGAAGAAAAAGGTTGAGCTCCCCATCAAACCAACTGTTTTTATGTCATCTGAAATTATGACTGAGATCCCCTTTGATCCTTCTGTTCCTTATAAATCAAAGAAATCTGAGACTGCTAAGGGAAAGTCTAGCGAACCCATCATCAGATGGGTTCCCAAAAAGAACTAATCTTTGTGTTTGTGCAGGGAGACCGAAAGAAGAATATATGGTATCTTGACAGCGCTGCTGGCAGAACCATGACTGGTTATCAGACCCTGTTGGAGGAATACAGGGTGCAAGAGGGGCCCTCAATAACATTTGGAAATGATGAAAATGGAAAAACTGAGGGATATGGTGTTGTGAATAATGGACAAGTCAAATTCACACGTGTTGCATATGTGAACGGTTTGAAATATAACCTGATCAGTGTCAGTCAACTATGTGATGATGGCTTCAAGGTATTATTTGATATTTCACAAGGCACCATATTCAACAGGGATGGAAAGGTAGTTTTGATTGCACCAAGAAAAGGAAACATTTAAATCATTGATATGAATAGTTCACCCACTGAACAATGTTTCTACACAAAGGCAGATGAAGACACAAATTGGTTGTGGCACAAGAGGTTATCCCATCTGAACTTCAAGAACATTAATAAGTTGTCAAGAAAACAACTTGTTGATGGGATACCCTCAATATCTTTCAACAAAGACAAGCCATGTCCAGGTTGTGAAATGGGTAAGCAGAAAAGAGCTTCGTTCAAGTCAAAACAATGTTTCGGTATAACTGAACCTCTTCACATGCTTCACATGGATCTCTTTGGACCAGTGAATGTTCAGACAAGAGCAGGAAAGAAATATACCCTTGTTGTTGTTGATGAATACTCAAGATATTGCTGGGTAATTTTCCTCAGATCTAAGAGTGAAGCTGCTGCTGAAATCATTGCTCTCATCAAACAAATTGAACTCAAGCATAAACGAAAAGTTTGTCAGCTCAGAAGTGACAATGGCACTGAATTCAGAAATGCCACTCTGGAGTCCTTCTGCACTGAAACTGGCATATCTCAGAACTTCTCCTCAGCCCACACACCAGAACAGAATGGTGTTGTAGAAAGAAAGAATCGTACGCTGATTGAAGCTGCTAGAAGTATGCTGAATGAATCTGGTCTTCCCAAGAATTTCTGGGCTGAAGCTGTTGCAACTGCTTGCTACATTCAGAACAGATCTGTCTATCTCAAAAGACACAAGAAGACAGCCTATGAAGTACTCAGAAATAGAAAGCCTAATATTGGATATTTCCATGTATTTGGATGTCGAGTATACATTCTGAATGATTCCAGTCAGCTTGGAAAATTTGATGCAAAAGCTGATGAAGGGTACTTCCTAGGATATTCATCAAATCACAAAGCCTTTAGAGTCTTTAACAAGAGACTTGAAAAGGTTGATGAGTCAATTCATGTTACCTTTGATGAATCTAACTCTGCAATCTTTAAAAATTCCATTCCTGTATCACCCTCAGAAAGTCCAATAAGTTTCGGTGATTCTGATCCTATTGCTGAACCTGATCAGTCACCTAAACCTGATTCTGAACATTTAAGTTCAGAACCAAGAATAATCAAGTCAAGCAACATTCCATTTTATCCCTCAGTCAGTTTTAAACTACCTTCTGAACTGACTATTGGATCAGATGTACATGCTGCTTCACCTCAGATATCAGGCTCTACTGAAGTACCTCAATCTGAACAGTTTCATGATGCAAATCATGATCTGCAGGAGGAAGATGATGAGACTGAGGTAGTCTTTTCTGAAGCACCTCCTGAAGTATCTCAGAGGAGTTCTTGCACTGATATCATAGTTCATCCTAGCCAATACACTAAGTGGACTAAAGCACATCCTATCGAGCAAATCATTGGGGATTCCACTAGTGGGGTTCAGACCAGAAGAGCCACAAGCAATCAATGCTTAAATGTCAGCTTCTTATCTCTAATAGAACCAAAGAAGATTGAAGAGGCTATGAACGACCCTAGCTGGATTGAAGCCATGCAAGATGAGCTCAATCAGTTTAAAAGGAACAATGTTTGGGAACTTGTTCCTTGTCCCAGTAATCTAAAGAAAGAACCAATTGGGACAAGATGGGTCTTCAGAAACAAGATGGACGAAGATGGTCATGTTATTCGAAACAAGGCAAGACTTGTTGCAAAGGGTTACTCACAAGAAGAAGGAGTAGACTTTGATGAAACTTTTGCACCAGTTGCTAGACTGGAAGCTATCAGAATTTTCTTAGCTTTTGCAGCTCATCATGAGTTCAAAGTCTATCAGATGGATGTTAAAAGTGCATTCTTGAATGGTGAATTGGAAGAAGTTGTGTATGTGTATCAGCCACCAGGATTCATAAATGAAGAAAGACCTCATTGGGTGTACAAACTGAACAAAGCTTTATATGGTCTGAGACAAGCACCTAGAGCCTGGTATGATACTCTTACTAAGCATCTTCTGAAAAATGGTTTTAAAAGGGGTGCAATAGATAACACTTTATTCATATTGCATGATAAAAATGATATCTTACTTGTACAAGTTTATGTCGATGATATTGTGTTTGGGTCTACGAATAACAAAATGTGTGAACAGTTTTCTAAAATAATGTCATCTGAGTATGAAATGAGTATGATGGGCGAACTGACATATTTTCTAGGTCTTCAAGTGAAACAAACCAGTGATGGTATTTTTATAAATCAGGAAAAATATGTCAGAGACTTATTAAAGAAATATCAATTTGATTCAGTCTCATCGAAAGATACTCCTATTTCTGCACCATTAACTTTGGACTCAGATCCCAATGGAAAAACCAGTGGATCCCACAAAATATCGTGGTATGGTGGGATCCCTCATGTACTTAACTGCTAGTAGACCTGACATAATGTTTGCGACATGCCTTTGTGCAAGATTTCAGTCTGATCCCAGAGATGCACACGCAAATGCGGTGAAAAGGATTTCAGATACCTTAAAGGTGTCCCCAGACTTGGTCTTTGGTATCCCAAAGGCTCAAGTCTAGATCTAATGGGTTATTCAGATTCTGATCATGCAGGTTGTAAGATAGATAGGAAAAGTACCACAGATGGTTGTCATTTCCTAGGTGGCAAATTGGTTAGTTGGACAAGCAAGAAGCAGACTGTAGTATCACTCTCCACAGCTGAAGCTGAATACATTTCTGCAGCCAGTTGCTGCGCTCAGATTTTGTGGATGAAGAACCAACTAACTGATTATGGTATTAAGTATACAAAGACTCCAATATTTTGTGATAACACCAGTGCCATTGCCATCTCTCACAATCCTGTTATGCACTCCAAAACCAAGCACATCGACCTCAGGTATCATTTTATTAGAGATCATATTATTAAAGGTGACATAGAGCTTCATTTCATTCCCACTGATAAACAACTCGCTGATGTTTTTACAAAACCCTTGGATGTCAAAACGTTTAAACAACTCATCAGTGAATTAGGTATGTTAAATCCTATATAGCATCGCCTCAGGGGGAAGTGTAAAATATTTTTATGTTAAAAAGAATTTCTCTCTAAGGGGGAACTTTGCTTTCAGAAAAATATTTTTACTGAAATGCTTCAGAATTTCTGAAATGATTTCAGAATAAGTGTGAAAGCTGAGATGGCTCAGATTTCTTGATTCTGATCATGCTCAGATTTTGTATATCATTTCTGAAATGAGTCTGTCCTTTATAATGTATTTTGATACTTGGTCTTTGAATGAACACGTGAAGGTTACTGTTTAACGTTTAAATAATGATGTTTTTGGCTGACGTGGCACACAAGTGGCGCCGTAAAAGGAAAGTAATGATCACTCTTTCTTAAATGTGTTGAAAAGTTTTGTGAAAATGTGGGGTCATAGCCGTCGTTGCATTAAATGCGGACGTGTACCAAAAAAATTATTTTCGGACTTCAAACCCGATCAAAACTGATTTCATTTTAATAATATTTCATTTTTGGGTTTGAATTTCAAAAATCATTTTATTTTTTATTTATTTGGAAAAACCTTTTGTATTCCATCATAAATATAAATACCCTTTCCAAAACAATTCTTCATTTACTTCTCCTTACATTTACTCCCAATCATCATTCTCTCTCTACTTCTCATTCCTTCATAACTTCAAAACCCTAAATTCATCTTTCACTTTCAGTTTTCCCTTGCAGATATAATGGCTAAAGTAGTCAAATCTTTAATTGCTTTCGAATATAAACCATCTAAGGCAGTCAAGACCAGTGCTCAATGGCCACAAGGGTTCGATGCGTCGACCCTTAGATTCAATATGAATAATTTTATGGCCGCACTGAATGCCAAAGGCAACAACTTAATGGGGAGGATAAATACTTTTCTTGAACAATCCCCTCTCCATTACGCCTTGACTGCTGATCCTCAGGTAATGTATCATCGATACTTACTTGAATTCTGGTATACTGCTACTCTTAGCAAGGATGAAAAGTCCATTGCTTTTTCTTTACATGAAGGCACAAAGCAGTATATCCTTTCACTTGATGGGTTTCGGGAGGCCCTTCATTTGAACTATCTTCCCTCCTCTACAGCCTATGCTAAAAGGCTCAAAGGGATTAATTTCAGGGAAGTTCTGCTGGCCACTGGTCATAATGACATGGTTGATGCAGATGGCAATCTGAGAACATCTGGACACATCTTTTTGTCTGGATTTGGAAACAGTTGGAAATATTTTTGGACCCAGATTGTCGAGTGCCTTGGAGGAAATTATGGTGGCTTGGACCAGATTTCCTTGACACAAGTAGAAATAGGGTACTACTTGTGGCATGGGATTGAGGTGGACTTTGCTGAGATACTTATATCTCAGCTGGTTGCAAAATTAAAAGGGAAAAGAAGTCCACATATCTCATTCCCTAGATTTCTGAGCGTTTGCTTCATAAGCATGCTTGGAGATGCGTATCACTTTGAGGGGCTTGAATCTTCAGCGACAGAGTTCTGCAGGGATCTATCAAAGCTTCCTACTTCAGATCCAGAACCAGAACTCTCCGCTGCAATGCTTCAGGTAATTTCTAAAACTAAAACAGCACGACCGGCTGGCTCAGAAAGGTCACCGAGCGGGTCGCAAAAGAATGCGAGACCCATTGGTGCACCTGGTGGTAAAATGTTGAAGTTGTTTAAACCCCCTACAACTTCTTCTACCCAACCACCACCTCCCTCATCCACTGACCAACCTGAGGATCTCCCAAAAGATCCCTCAGGATCTCCAAAGGGCGTTTTAAAACGACGTAAATTTAAGAAGTCCTCACAGCCCAAGGACACTAGTACCGAAGCAAACCCCTCTGGATCTTCCCAACAAGAACCAGAGGAATCGAGTCTAAAGGGAAACCCACAAGCAGCCATCTCCAAAACTTCTTTAGGGGGAGATGGTGAAGAAAATGTTAGTGTGTCCGCCCAGCACACAATAGAGTCCGTGTCTGCACGCGCACCCCCTGAAACTTCACAAATCTCACACTCTTCTGCAGAACGAATTGATGAAGTCTTTGGTGTGACACCACCTGAGACTGAAATTCCAGACTCTACGGCCGATGAAGTGATTCTTGTTGACGGTACGAGAATCATTAAGGCAATCCCCGTGTCTACTGTCTCTGGCGATGAAGCTATGGCTGAGCCAACCAATAAATCTGGTGACGATGCATCTGCAGTAGTTGTTGAACCAGAAGCTGGTTCAGGTACCAGTGATCTGAACCAGGGCATATCTGATCAGACTGCAGTTACGACTGACCTCTGGGATGAAGATGAGCCACCTCAAGGGAATCTTGATTCCTTTGCTGACTTTGAGTTTGACGAGGGTTTACTGGAGGAGAATCAGTCTTCTGATTCTGAGCCAACCTTCAGCCTCGCAAACGTCCAACCTCCCCCAGAAATCCAAAATGTTGAACAACCATATCGCCAACCAGAAACTTCACATCAACATCCATTCTTTCCACCCGGCTCTGCACCTGCTTATGTTTCATCACCACGTTTTCATCCACAACTCCAACACTTACATCCCCAAATTCACAAAGTGCCAAGGCCCACCAACTATGATATTGAAATTGAGAAAGAGTTGGACTCTTCTACTGAATCTGAGAGTCCAACTGAAATGCAGTTGGAAAAGGCATTGGATGGGCTTGGTAGAATTCCCTTTGTTGCTTCTGTTTCTGCATAGCCACCTCCTCCTTTGAGTGTAGAAGCACAGTTAGAGAAACAAAATGCCGAAGTCCAAAGCCTACTTATCAAGGTGAAGGACTTAACTAAATCTCTAACTGCCAATACCAGTTCCATCGTTGAAATGAAGGGTGCTCAGATGTTTCTTGGAACTGAGTTCACCAAGGTTGCTGGAAATGAGGGACTGGTAGGTGGGAAGCTAAATGAGCTGGTGAATTCATGCAATAAGATCAGTATAGCTATCAGGGAAGCCTTCAGACTGGCCAAAATAGATGTGCAAGCTTCAGTAGTTGCGAACTTGACATCTGGTATTGAATTGCTTAAACAAGAAGTTCTGGCAGTCGGAAAGGAGGTGAATGAGTTTGTAAAAAGGCCAAGTGTCAATGAGGAAGAACTTGGGTCTGCTGTTGGTAATAATGTGATTGAGAAGCTTGAAGTCTGAAATCTCTCAGACTCTTGTTGATCAGATTTCAGCTTCTGTGGCTGAAAAGGTTGAAGATGGGGTCAGAAGGATGGTCTTAGAACTTACTGCAGACACTTCCGAGAAGGTAGATCAAGTTGTTGCAGAAGTTCAGAAATCTGTATCTACTCTCGAAGAAGTTGTTAAAGGCCAGTCTAAGCAGTTAGATGAAATTCTGACCCTACTTAAGAAAGAAAGTGTTGGTGCTGCTCCTCCTCCTCCTTCATTCTCTGAAGAAGATAGGAAATTGCTGAAAGAATTGAATGAAAAAGAGAATCTGAACCTTAACTCATCATTCAGGTTAAGGGCTCAATTCTCCACCATGGCAAAAGACATTTCTGATTGCCTTCTGCAGCAGAGTTGGGAACCTCTGAAGGCCATTCAGACGGCGATTAATGTTTATGCAAAGATGCCTTCTGAGGTCCCCAAAGGGGGAAATGTGCCTATTGGTTTGCTCTCAAGTACTCAGGAATTAATCGAAGCAACCAAGAAGCAAGCTGAGGTACCATCTGGTAGTTCCTCAGTTCAGGGGGAACAGGTTCAGAAATCTGAAATGCAAGCTTCTGAACCTGCTAAGAAAGATAAGGGCAAGGCCAAGTGGTGGAAGAACCAACAAAGAAAGATGCAAAAGGTTCTGGTTTGGTGGTTGGTGAGAATGTTGATGAACAAGGTTATCCCATTCATGATCCGAATGCCGATGGTAAGAAACTAGAGGCTTTGCAGAAGCAAGTCTCTAATCAATTTATTATGTGGGGAGAAAATAAGGAAAGAGAAAGGGTTCAACATCAGAAAATGGGAACCCTTGATCATATTGATGTTGCAGCTCTTGGTCTCTCACTTGAAAGATATCTGAAAATTAAAAATGATCCAAGAGTGCAGAAGGCTGTTGTTGATATGCTCGAGTATGAATATGGGGTGAATTATACTCCCTTAGAACAAAAGCTGGACCATCTTCACATTCAAAATGTCCATTGAGGACTTGGTGAAAAATAGAGAGAAAGAGATGGCAATTAAAAAGAAGGAAATTCTGGCTGGAGTTCTGAAGGTGGAAAAAGAATTGATAAGGCCACCCATTAAGCCCAAAGTGACTGGACCAAGATCATCAAGAAAAAATATTCGTGATGCTGATCTCTCCACCTTCAAACCAATGTCTGATGATGCTATTGAGCTCCAAAGAAAGCATGAGAAGGATCAATATGAGCATTATCTGAAGCATCGATCTCATCCAGCTAAAATAGTTGATATGGAGGTAACAAAAGCTGATGGATTGAAGCTTTTTGATTTGATGATAAAAAGAGAAGGTAGAGCAGCTGAAGAGTATAATCAAGTTTCAGTGCACGAGTTTAAGATATCTGAGCATAGGGAGATGATCCAAATTCTGAGGGGGAAGCCGAAATCTGCTTTGATTGGTGCATGGTTATCAAGAATACAACAAAAGATGCAGGCCAAGGTAGAGATTGAAGGCAGATTGTTTGGAAAGAAGGATCATTCTCCACTGAAGTACAAAACCTACTGAAGCACCTTCTGGTTCAAGGCCTGCTAAGAAGTAGTTTCTTTTTCAGATTATCATGTACTTGTATAAATATTTACAAATGTAACAAACACTTCAGTTTGTATATATATGTTACATTTTGTAGCTTATAAGTAGATGATAGGTTTAAGTTAGAAAAACCACAAGTAAAATTCTGATACATCAATGATCTATAAGATGTACTTAGAAAATTTTTTACAACTTAAACAAAAAACTTGCATTTCATACTTACAAACATGTATAGATAGAAGTCTGAGATGCATGCACTATTTCAGAACAAATAGGGGGAATTTGTTAGGTCGAAAATCGACCAAGTATAATTTGTTCAGAAATAGCTGAAGCTCAGTGAAGAATACTTGTATAGAATTCTGAGGTCGCTCAGAACTTGTTCACTGAAGCTTCACTTCAGTTCAGATCAACGTATCAGAAAACCGTTCAGAATGAAGTCAAAGACTGAAGTCTGAAGAATGAGAATCAGTTCAGATGTGGAGCTCAGAAACTGATTCTATCTGATCGAAGACTGAAGCATCTCAGTGTAAAAGTACTTACACACTTTTACACTGATTACGAGGAAGACTTTTTACTTTACATAACTTTACCCGGTTAATAGAATTAACTATTAATTAAAGTACAAGGTAAAGTAAAGGTTGGGAATAAGGTTTGATAAGTCACATCAACGACTTATATACCTAAACCTTAAAAGTACACATGTAAGGAATTAACTTTAATTCCTTAAATACACCCAACCATATTTGTACGATCTGGTCCACGTCATCATGGACTTAGTCTATAAATATAAGTCTTCTCACAACTTGCAAATTGCTTGAAACCTTTGCATTGCAACTTGTGAGATATACTCTAAGTAATCCTTACGAGTATTTCCAAGTTATTCGATCACTTGTATTTCTAGGTTGTTTAGATATTTACACTTGGGTGTTTATCTTTGTTCCGCAACACCCTTTGTATTTGTTTATATATCAATAAATCAAATACCTTGAAAAATACATTGTGTCTCAATGCTAC
Source organism: Erigeron breviscapus (assembly GCA_034093135.1). NCBI lineage: Eukaryota > Viridiplantae > Streptophyta > Magnoliopsida > Asterales > Asteraceae > Erigeron > Erigeron breviscapus. Next base: position 197,809,806 of record CM067167.1, on the reverse strand, counting down.
ATACTTGATCTATACATATTATTTATATAGTTTCAGCCCTTATTGTTTCTTGCATTTACTTTCAGTACCTTATCGTATTGTTCATCTATATCTGGATCGTATTCTGAACTGGTCATCTTCCAGTTAGAATTACTTGCTAGTCGGGTATTTAAGCCATCTATATTTGGGACTCGTACCATCTTCTAAGAAGATGTTCAGGCTGACTCAGCTTGGATCAGTCCAAGCTGACTCAGCTCCAGAACCAAAGACTTAAGTATTTCTTGAATTGTTTGTCATCTTCAAATCTTGTAATGTATGAGCAGCTTGACTCCAACAATCTCCCCCTATTTGATGATGACAAAACCTTTGCAGCTTCTTCTGATCAGACTGGAAATACTTAAACAGATTGAAAGGGTTATCAAGTTGATAACATTATACATTTGACCCTTTCCATCTTTTCTTTGGGTTCTTTTTATCTTTTTCATCTAATACAATATATACTTACAAGACTGAATGAAAAAGATATCATAAACTCTATTTACTTAATTAATTTGTACAATAATGCATAAGATAGAGTATTTACAAATTTTTCTCACATAAAGGACAAAGTTTGAGTTTTAATCTAGAAAGCTTTCATAATACTCTTCCTTTATGTGATCTGGAGGAGCCTTATTCAAATCATATCCCCTTCTTGATCCTTCCATCATCAAGGCTTCATGAAATCTGCTGCTTTTATCTCCAACTTGATTGCAGACCAGCTTGAGAGCAAATAAATGTACATTTGGCACCTTGTTCAGCTCAGAAGCTCTTTGCAGCCCAACTTCTTCCTTGTGAGTTCTTATAATTAGACCAAGTTCAGGGACTTCAATGAGTTGGCCTTCCAGTGGATTGGTAATTTCAGGAGGCAGACAGAAATTGAGCTGATCCATCTTTTCACCATATCCAGACTTCTTGATTTTGACATGTAAGTCTCTTCTTTTTATGAAGTCTTCAATGGTTACCTTCTTCTTCTTTCTTTTCTTGAGACCAGGAATAGTCCCATCTTCTTCAGCTTCTGAATTATCATCTTCAGAAGTGAGTGGTTGTGGCAGTCCAAATGTATCAATATTATAGCTTCTTATTTTTGCAAATCTTTTGGACAAGTCACCAACCACCACTCCATAATTGCTTGGCTTGTTCAGAACCAGAAGATTATGCAGTTCCACACACTCTGCATATCCAAGAGTAAACAGCTCAGACAGCTCCAATACTTCACCTTCTCTTCTCAAGTGGATTCTGGGGTATTTACTTGTCTTGACTTTAGTCAGCTTGACCCCAACAATCTCTTCTTGAATAGCCCTAGTCAGCTTGAACCTCTCCAGTTTTTCTTTTTCAGAAATTGTTGACTTTCTGGAGATGACTATTGGTTTCTTCTTTACTTGAGCTGACTTCTTCTTCTTCCCTTATTCTCTGCCTCTTTTCTTCTTCATTGAGCTGATCTTGGAGTCTGGTGTATCTTTCTTTTTCCTTGTCATCCAGAATCAGTCTCCTTGCCATTCTGGCATCCTTTGCCTCTTGTCTTCTTCTCCTTTCAGCTTCATTATTTTTAACAGCCTCTTCTTCAATCTCAAGCTGACTTCTTTGTCTTGAAGTGCCTTCAGTCTGAGTGCCTTCAGTCTGAATGTTTTGGTCAGCTTGTTCTTCAATTGGCTGTATGGAAGCTGGGCCTGATCCAGATCCTCTCCTTTCTGTAAAATAAGGCCCAATGGGCACTTTGTCACTATCATCTGAGGAGGACTCATCTTCAAATTCAATAAGGTCTGCATCAGCCTGGAGACCTAAGACAACCTTCACATCTGCTCCTTCATCCTCTTCATCATCAGAATCAACCACAACAACTTCTTCTTCTTGTATTGAGGCTGGTTCAGTCTGAATTTGAGTTTGAGGTTCAGACTGATCAGATCCAATATTCAATATAGCAACAGCAGCTTCAACATCTTCAACAACAGCTTCAACATCTTCTTCATTCACCTCAGTATCTTCTTCTTCCCTAGCAGCAGCATCTTCCTCAACTACTTTCTCCCTTTCTTCTCCCTTCTCCCCCTTTTTGTCATCATCAATGGGGGCAGAGGAGGTAGAGCTGACTGACTTGATTAGCAGTGTAAGATCATTTCTTAAATAAGAATCAAGCTCAGTCAGTTTGGTAGTATTAGATGAGCTGGAAGCCTTCAGTTCATCAACTGTGGAGTTGAGTGCTGCAACTTTGTTCTTCAGCTCAGCTTCAGACTTCTGTACTTTGGAAGGAACATTCACAACTTCTTCAAGCTGGGTTTGGATGTTTTTGATGTCCTTGAGAATCTGCTTGTTTTGCTTCTTCAGTCTGAGCCTATTGGCCTTGAATCTGATTCTCATGGACTTCCTTAGCTTGTTTTGGGAGGTTGCAAGTGCAGCTAAATAATTTCTATTTTCTTTATTTAATTCTGCTGATATGTCGTATTTTATACCCATTTCCCACAACGTATTTAGTTGATTCTGCGTGGTTTATGAGTCGTTTTTGTATACAATTGGTGCGTTTATGGTATTTGTTAGTGTTTCAGGTTACTAACAGGTATTTGAGCGCAAATCTGGAGAAAATGACATTGTTGAGGTGAATCAAGTGCTAACGGAGGATTTCGGGAGCATTTGGTTGAAGAATGCAGGAAGTCAACAAAAGTCAAAGCTGAAAAAGACCAGTTGCGCCGCAATTCCCAATTTGAAGTCAACAAAAGTCAAAGCTGAAAAAGACCAGTTGCGCCGCAATTCCCAATTGCGCCGCAACCGAATTCCAGAAGAATAAGTTGCGCCGCAGCTCTTCCAGTTGCGCCGCAACGCCCTTCCTTCCTGGCCAGCCACGAGTCAACATTAGTCAATGGTCAACGCAAGTCAACGGCGAATTGCGCCGCAACCCAAAAGCAGAAGGATAAGTTGTGCCGCAACTCCTTCAGTTGCGCCGCAATGGGTTCAAGTTCAAGCCAGCTTGGTCAACGAAAGTCAAAGTCAAAACACAAAAGTCAACCCCAGTTGCGCCGCAATGCCAAGTTGCGCCGCAACTGGGCCCGTTTCTGGCAGCTTTTGGGGATCGTATAAATAGCTTGAAAAATATGCCAAAACACTTCTTCTCTTTTAGCAGCCGTTTTTGGGAACCCTATTTGGAGATATTTTCAGATCTTCATCATTTTCTAGGTTTTCAAACACGATTTGATCAATTTCATTTGTAGCTTTCGATTATTATCATTAGGTAACAATGAATTCTTCTTATTTCAAATGTTATTCTTCTTTTAATATGAGTGGCTAATCACTTTATCATCCATCTTGATGGAGTGAGACACTATGTAAAGATTACACAATTTTATTAATTCAATGTTGATTTCATTTAACGTTATATCGAGATCTTAGCGTATTTCTTCCTTATTATTTATCTTGAATTGATTGGTGATTTATGTGTGTCTTTAATGGTAGTTATTGATTACATATATTTCATTTTGATTGTTTGGGTACAAACGATTGGTCTATGACGGGTACGGTAGATAATCGTTCTTGATAATAGGAAGAAATGTGTTAACGGTTGGGTACAATCGATAGGTATAATTGTTATTTCAATAACCAAACCAATTGTTTGATTAGGGAAGTTATAAAAGATGTCTTGGGGTACCGGTCTTTGTAACGAAACTAGTTTAAGCAAGAGAGTCAAATGATGTCATTAACTTGACGGGTACGGGGTTGGTGCTTTGTTTGAGTCTCGGTTATTTAATCAACTTAAATTGGAATTGAACTTCATTTTATGTGCAATCTGAACATGTTGTTGAGCGGAATCAAGATGGATGCCTTTTAAATTATTGTTTAAAACAAATTCTCTTTTCGATTAATCCTTTGGGATTACTAATTATTTACTAACTTTTGCAACGTGACAATTCGGTCACAACCCCCTTTTACTTGAATTACTTAATGTCAACAATTACTTAGTTTTAGTCCCTGTGTTCGATCCTGGACTTACCTTTTAGCTATACTATATACGAACGGGTCCACTGCCCGAGAGTGTGTAGTAGTCAATTTTGGGGTATTTCTTGTTTTAAATTATTAAACTCGATTTCACACATCAAGTTTTTGGCGCCGCTGCCGGGGACTTAATTTTAAGTAGTTGTTTATTTTGTAGTTCGATCCTTTTTCACATTCATTTGTGAGAAAGTTATTGCTTTACTAGATAGTTTGTATTTTATTTTATTTCAATTATACCACAGGTGCGGTTGACGGTTTGTTTGTGCTGAGTGTGCAGGTTCTTGTTAGTTGATGAACACAAGAGCTTCTGGCCGACCTTTGCTTAGCCCATTGTCTAATCCAGGGAAAGTCAGACGTCGACTTGTGTCAAGAGATAACCGGGAACCATCCACACCAGTCAAAATAGATTTAGAAACCGAAACCAGTGTACCACCCGTTCAGTATTCAGAAGATCAGTTGGTTAATAGGTTGAAAGAAGCAGGTAAAGTGTTTGAAACAGGTGAAAATTCAGATTCAGAAGAAGAAGAGAAAGTTCAAACACCTGAACCGAGTGTACTTGTATTCCCTCGGGTTAACCTAAATATTAACCAACAACCAAGGGGTAGAAGAATTGGTGATGAACAACCGGTAGATCCGAATGCCCGTCCTTACGGGGAGAGAAGAAGAAATATACCGGCGGACCGGGGCACAGCTATTCGCCCTCCGGCTATTTCAGTGGATTTCTCTTTGAAAGGTAATCACCTCAAGAGTGTATAAGAGGATAATTTTGATGGGATTCGAAGAAATGACCCATATGCACATCTTGAGAGGTTTGAAAAAATTTGTAGGCTATATCAGTATGGCACAGGACAAGCTGAGGCTGTTAAGTTGGAACTATTTCCTTTAACTCTCGTTGGAGATGCATCTTCATGGTTTAAGGAGTTACCCGAAAACTCATTCACCACTTGGGTCGAACTTCGAGAAGGATTTATTGATGAGTTTTATTCTGTGAGAACTCAAAGGCAATTAGAAAATAAAATCAGAGGTTTTTCTCAAGAACCCGGTGAAGATGTTGTTGATGCATGGAAAAGGTTCAAGGAAATGTTAAGAAATTGCCCTGGACATAGTATGGGTACCGAAGAAAGCTTTGAGATTTTCTATGATGGTTTGGATAGAAAAACCAAAAGGGAGCTCGGTTATGCATTTGGGGGTAGTCTAAACAACATCTCCCCAAATGAAGGATATAAGATACTTGAGGATATGGCTAGAGAGTATTCTACAAGAGATGAGGACCGAGATAAGAGATCTAGTAGAACCACCGTGGCTAAGGTGGAAAGTAGTGAGACTCTAAGCTTATTACCGAAGTCAAGGCTCTCTCGAAGCAAATGAATGAGAGATTTGATAGTCAAGATAATAGATTCAAGAGCCTTGAGAGAGATGTTAAGGATATGGCCGACGGTTGTGAGCATTGTGGAGACTTGCATTATACGGAGGATTGCCGGATAAACCAGTGAAAGATGTTAGTTTTGTTCAGAATCAAGGGAATTTCAACCAAAATACCGGTTATCAAAACCGGCCATCAGGTAGTTCTTACCCTACTTCTTCTTTTAATGCTAACAATTCTGGTTTTGGTGGTAACAGGTTTAGTAGGTTCACCAATCAACGAGGCTCGGATCCAGAATTAAGAGACATAGTGAAGGAGTTCATTGGTGCCCAAAAGGCAACTAATGAACAAGTTGCAGAAGAATCCAAGAAGGTGATTTCTGTTTTGGACGCTCTGACTACTCGCTTGGATGGGCTCGGACATAAGTTGGATCAAGGAGCAAAGAATTAACAAGCCACCATTAAGGATTTAGAAGGAAGGATTGAGAGGCTAGGAAACTCGAATAGGCAGCCCGGTACTCTACCAAGCAACACTCAACAGAATCCAAAGCCTCAATTCAATAACCAAGGGCAAAACAGTCAAGGATCGGGACAGAAGTATACCCCTCCAAATGCTCGAAATGAGCAAGTGAATGCCATCACTACAAGGACGGGTAAGACTTATGACTCTGCAAACCCTTTACCTAATGATTCTTCTCCACTTGTGCAGGTTAATGAAGAAGAGGAGACGGTTGATGAAGAAGTTGAGATGGAACCGAACCAAGCCGTGCCGAAACCGGCCGTTCCATCCAAACCCGCTGAGAAACCGACGGTGAAGCCGTATCAACCAAAGATTCCATTTCCTCAATGGTTGAGGAAAGAAAAAGTCAAGGAACATTTTAAGAAATTTGTTGATCTTATTCAGTCTGTGAATATAACTGTTCCTTTAGTTGATTTGCTTGCAGGTATGCCTAATTATGCAAAGTTCCTCAAGGAACTTGTAAGTGACAAGAAGAAGCTTGAAGAGGCTAAGACTGCAGTAATGAGTGTCGAATGTTCAGCAATCATTCAGAATCAGATTCCTCCCAAGTTGGAAGATCCAGGGAGTTTTCTAATTGCTTGTTCTTTTGGTGCTTATTTGTGTGAGGCATTGGCCGATCTTGGGGCTAGTATCAATTTGATGCCTTATTTTGTTTATAGAAAGTTGTCTCTAGAAGAGTTGACCCCCACCCGCATGAGCATTAGGCTCGCGGATCGTTCTTTCCAATATCCCATGGGGATAGCGGAAAATTTGCAAATTAAGGTGGGGCATATGATATTTCCGGTCGATTTTGTTATTCTTGAGATGGAGGCGGATGCCAAAGTTCCTCTCATTCTTGGCCGACCATTCCTTATGACCGCGGATGCTATCATCCGGGTTAAGGCTAAGGAAATTTCCTTAGGGGTCGGTAATGACCGAGTTGTTTTTAATGTTGATAGAGCACTAAAGCATCCTTACTCATGTGATGAAACTTGTTTCAGGTTAGATGTGATTGAAGAAGATGATGCTTTGGAGAAAGAGCTCATGGATTTCTTGGACATGGAAGAAGGTGAAGCATTGCTGGCTTGCAGTGAAGAAGAGATATGATGCAAGAGATTATGGCATTAAGTGTTGATGAAACTCCACCGGAAGACGAGACCTTTGAAGAGATCACCACTAGTGATAGCACACGGGTGCTAACCTCGGTAGAGACCCTCCTACCGACTTGGAACTCAAGCCACTTCCGGACCATCTTGAGTATGCATATTTGGAAGGTACATCTCTTTACCCGTTGTCATCTCATCCTCATTAATGGAGGATGAGAAATCTAGACTTATGACCGTCCTAAAGGCCCATAAAAAGGCCTTTGCATGGAAAATTTCCGATATTCCGGGTATAAGTCCAGAATTTTGCAAACATACCATAAACTTTGTTGATAATGTGAAACCGGTTGTGCAAAGGCAACGAAGGTTAAATCCAAATATGAAAGATGTGGTTAAAAAGGAGATTATAAAGTTGCTTGATGCGGGAATCATATTCCCCATCTCGGATAGTCCATGGGTAAGTCCGGTACATTGCGTACCGAAGAAGGGTGGGATGACTGTAATTTTAAATGACAAAAATGAATTGGTTCCCACTAGGACTGTCACGGGGTGGAGGGTATGTATTGATTATCGGAGATTAAATAATGTTACCCGCAAAGACCACTTTCCCTTGCCCTTTATTGATCAAATGCTCGAACGGCTCGCCGGTAACGAGTATTTTTGCTTTTTGGATGGGTTCTCCGGGTACTTCCAAATACCCATTGACCCCAAGGACCAAGAGAAGACCACTTTTACTTGCCCTTTTGGCACTTATGCCTATAGAAGGATGCCATTTGGTCTTTGCAATGCTCCAGGTACTTTTCAAAGATGTATGATTGCCATATTTCAGGACATGATCGAAACATCCATGGAGGTTTTTATGGATGACTTTTATGTTTTCGGTAGTTCTTTTGAAAATTGTCTTGAAAGTCTTGATAGAATGCTTGAAAGGTGTGAAAGGGCACACTTGGTCTTGAATTGGGAAAAGTGCCATTTTATGGTGAAAGAAGGTATTGTTTTGGGACACAAAGTTTCAAGGGCGGGATTAGAGGTAGATAAAGCAAAAATTGATGTTATAGCTAAATTACCTCCACCCACTAATGTCAAATCAATTCGAAGCTTTTTGGGTCACGCCGGGTTTTACCGTCGATTTATAAAAGATTTTTCAAAAATTACCCGGCCGATGACAAAGTTGTTAGAGAAAGATGTCCCATTCAATTTTGATAAAGAATGTCTTGATGCATTTAACTCACTTAAAGTTAAATTGACCAATGCACCCATTATGTCTCCACCCAATTGGTCATTACCGTTTGAGTTAATGTGTGATGCTAGTGATTATGCTTTAGGGGCCGTTCTAGGCCAAAGGGAGGATAAGCATTTCCGCCCTATTTCCTATGCTAGCAAGACCTTAAACCAGGCTCAACAGAACTATACCGTGACCGAGAAAGAGTTATTAGTCGTGGTTTATGCCTTTGATAAGTTTAGACCCTATTTGGTTTTTAATAAGACTATTGTGTTCACCGACCATTCGGCTTTGAAGTACTTGTTCTCGAAACAAGATGCTAAGCCTCGTTTAATTCGATGGGTCTTACTTTTACAAGAATTTGATATTGAGATTAAAGATAAGAGTGGGGCTGAAAATGTGGCAGCTGACCACTTAAGTAGGCTCGAAAACCCTCACCTTGAGGAGTTAAAGGAGCATGATATTAATGATGCGTTTCCTGACGAGTTTCTAATGCAGGTGGATGTGGAAGAAGATCCATGGTTTGCAGACATTGCTAACTATTTATGTGCAGGTGTTCTTCCTAAGGAAATGACTTATCAATAGAAAAAGAAGTTCTTTTCTGAGATTAAGCATTATTTCTGGGAAGAACCATATTTGTTTCGAATGTGTGCAGATGGCTTGATTAGGAGATGTGTGGCCGGTGCAGAAACCCGGAAGATTTTGGATGCATGCCACTATGGACAAACCGGTGGTCATTATGGACCATCTGTAACCGGTAAGAAGGTTTTTGATGCAGGATTTTATTGGCCTTCAATCTTCAAGGAAGCTCAAACTTTAGTGGAGACGTGTGAAATTTGTCAACGTCAAGGTAACATTTCAAAGAAGGATGAGATGCCACAGAACTTCATTCAGGTTTGTGAGGTATTTGATGTTTGGGGAATTGATTTTATGGGACCCTTTCCGCCTTCAAATAAGTGTCTTTACATTTTAGTGGCGGTTGATTATGTGTCGAAATGGGCCGAGGCTAAGGCCTTGCCAACTAATGATGCAAGGGTTGTCATTGATTTCTTAAAGCAATTATTCTGTCGTTTTGGTTGTCCTAAGGCCTTAATCATTAATCGTGGAACTCATTTCGCGAATCACCAACTTGCTAAGGTGTTGAAGAGGTATGGTGTTCATCATCGTTTCTCTACTTCTTATCACCCTCAAACGAGTGGGCAAGTAGAAAACACTAATAGGGCTTTAAAACGAATCTTAGAGAAAACCATAGGTGATAATCCTAAAATTGGTCTAAGAAGTTGGATGATGCATTATGGGCTTTTAGAACCGCATTTAAGACTCCAATTGGGACTACACCTTATAGGTTTCTTTATGGTAAGACATGTCATTTGCCGTTAGAAATAGAGCATAAAGCTTATTGGGCTCTTAGGAATTGCAATATGGACTTAGTTGAAAGTAGTGAATTGAGAATGTTGCAATTGCATGAGTTAGATGAGTTGAGGTTGAATGCTTATGAGAATTCCATGCTCTACAAAGAGAGAACTAAGGTTTGGCATGATCGTAGGATTAGAGAGAAGGATTTGAAAGCCGGTGATAAAGTCTTGTTATTCCTTTCCAAGTATAAGTTCAAGCAACCTAAGTTGACTTCTAGGTGGACCGGCCCTTTTGTGATCAAACATGTCTATCCGTCTGGTTATGTTGAATTGTTTAAATCGGATGGAGCTACTTTTATTGTTAATGGTCACAGGTTGAAGCTTTATCATGAAGAAGAGGAAAATGTGGGAGCCGTCGTTGACGAGCTTCCATTTTTCGAAAGGAATTGATGAAGAAAGGACCATGAGTCGAGCTAAAGACTCGTAAATAAATTAAGCGCTTCGCGGGAGGCAACCCGTGTTTCTTGTTTTCATTATTGTTTAATTGTCATTGGTGATGTGTTTTAATAAGAATTGCAGGTAGGAGCCGCTCTCATGCCTTCCGGTAAGTCATTTTCAAGGAAGAAAACAAAAGGTAAGTGTGGGGGGGGGGGGAGGGGGGGTGTTGCGCCGCAATGTGCTGTTATGATTGCGCCGCAACGAAGGGCGTTGCGCCGCAGCTTATCCTACTGTTTTTCAGTTGCGCCGCAGTCTGTTTGTTGCGCCGCAACGTGTCTTGTCACGTGTCATGTTCAGAAAAATCGAAAATCTAAAAATAAAAATAAAAAATTGAGTTCAAAAACAACCCATTGCGCCGCAACGCGTGGGGTTGCACCGCAACTCGGGTCAAACCGGGTCAAGCTTTCAATCAAAAAGGGGATCGGGGTCAAACTTCTCTTGTTGATTTTAATTAGTTAAGTGTATAATGTTCTTGCATATATTCGAATTTATATAGATTTTATGCTTAATATGCTTCTTAAGTTCGAATTTGTGAGGGATTTACAAGAACAATGAGGGGTTGGTTGTTTTGATTGAAGGATTGAAGATTTGTTTTTGTGGATTGGGTCATTCAAACTAACTTAGGGTTAATTAAGCCTTGTTTTTCTTAATTAAATGCTAAACCCTAAGATTTAAGATGTTATTTAGTGTTTGGGATTATTTTTGTTAACCCTGCTGCTGCTCGAACTCCACCCAGAAACACAGGTGTTGCGCCGCAACTCCAGGTTGCGCCCCAACTGCACAACAGACAGATAAGTTGCGCCGCAACTCAGCTAGTTGCGCCGCAACTGACCCTTTTTCAGACCTGTGTGGTTTATGCTTATATATACATGCTTATATGTCGGGTTTCAGTGTTTAATTGTTTCTTGTATGTGTTGGAACCCGCTTCCTCTAGCCGGGCAGGACGAGGCAAGGGAAGAGCCTCGTCGGCTGCTGCCCCAATTGAGAGTGGTCTGACTCCCGAAGCGACTGTTATGGGAATTCCTACTCACCCATGGTTACGATTCCCTAGAGCTCCTCCCGAGAAAAAGATTGAATATACCAACAGGTTAGCATCTATTTATCAGAAAGATATAATTGAGCCTCGGTATATGGAATCGAGTATGTTGGATGCGTTGAATGCTCGTGCGGGCATTAGTAGGTATATGCAGCTGATGGGTAGTTCTAATGATATGGATGGAAATCCCGTAGCTAAGGAATTCAGTTTATGGTTTGATATCTTTCGGAATCGGGAGGTAGTGTGTAAAGAGTGGTGTTTAGAGGTCTACTCAACTATTTCGGTTGAGAATATAGAGAAAGTGAAGGATGTTTTTGCTGAGCCGGTTATATTCTTTCGTTGTGGGGGTGTTAATAGAACCCTCACCATTGCTGAGTTTGGGTTGTGCACGGGGATGTACACCCAAGAGACGTTGGATGACCCTGCTTTTGAGCGTCTTTTAGCCATTTCTGTTAGGGCTACTTCTGGTTTTACTAGAGACGCAGGTGATTTCAGGGATTACTATAACCGGGTTTCTGGGGGTCGCGCTTGGAAAGCGTCTTGTGGGGCAAATACACTCCAATCGCCTATCTTGCGATTGTTCCACAAGATGTTGGTCCATTCTTTTGTCCAAAGGACCAATCACCCGGATAAGCTGTATATGGAGGATTTGTGGTTGTTGAGGTTGTTTGATGAGGCAGATGTGTATAGGAAGGCATGTGCCCCCTATTTGTTGGCAAAACATATGGGGACGAAAGGAGTTCGGGATAGGGGTTAGTCTGCGGTCATTTCATTTCAAAAATGGTGAGGTATTTTGAAGGTGCCGATAATGCAGTCGCTTTGAACTGCAAACCTATGAAGCCCTTTACTTGGAATGATTTGAAGAGGTGGAAATTGATTAAGCCTTTAGCCCATAAGCATGATATTCCCGAGTTGATTGATTTTGGGGGTGTTGATTCTGATGATGAGGAGGAGGAAGATGATGATGATGATGCTGAGATGGCTGATGCACCAGAGCAGCCGCTAGAGTCCGCACGATGTACTAAGCGTCGCGCCACCACTACACCTTCTGAGGGACCATCTTCTTCTGCTGCCGCCCATTCAGGTCCATGGGATTTTACTTCTTTGGGGACTATGATCAATAACATTTAGGAGTCTCAGCAGACCTTTCAGCAGTCCCATGAGCAGTTTCAATCGAGGGTAGACTGTGATTTCAGGTGGATGGGCTTAGGTATGGGTCATTTGATGCATGATCAGCATAGATATCAGCCCATGTGGGAGGCCCAGTTTAGGGGTGAGCAGTTTCATCCACCTCAGCCGATTCCAGACTACAGCCCTCCTAGCATCTTCATTCCTGAGCACAGAGCCGGAGGTGGATTCTTCTATCCACCAGAGCGCCAGTACGAGGTGGCTCCTTCCCATAATCTTGGAGGGACGGGGCCCGATAACCCTGTTAGCTTTGGATCTTTTGCAGGTACACAGGCTGGCGCAGAGGCTGGAGGATCGGGTTCGACAGAACCTTCGTTTGCTGAGCAGGTGGTTGGATCGATTTTTGGTTCAGGACCTATGCCTGGCTACCCCTACCCTCCTCAGTGATTTTTGATGAGATGATGTTGCTGCCGTCGGTTGGTGATGATGGCTTGTAATTGTATTTGTTTGAACAATTTTCTTTCCGTACTTTTATTTATTTTCATTTGTTGGTCTGTAATCACCCTTAAGGGTGATAGAACATCGTATTTTACTTTTCCATTTCCATTTGACTAATTAGGGATAGGTTGATTGCATGGTTTATTTGATTATGTTGCTCGTTAATGGTGTGTTCATGTTGATAGCAAGTTCAATGTCATGTGCATATGCTGGCAGTAAGTTCAGCGACATATTTTGTTGGCATCATATTCAGGCATGGAACATACATCATACCCGGCAAGTTTTTCTTGTTCTTGATTTTGTTTTTGTTTACTTTCCCCTATTTCCCTTGGTTTGCCTTAGTTCATTGGACATTGAGGGCATTGTCCAACTCAAGTGTGTGTGTGTGTGGGGGGGGGGTGGTAAATAGGAAAAAGTCGGGTATTTTTAGAGGATTTTGAAACTTTTGCATGCTTGTCCTTGTAGTAGCTTTTGTCACTTAATTATAGAACTTAATAAGCAATTTGACTACACCTTGGGTACAAAATTTTAATATGTGGAATGTGTTTTGACTGATTAATTAGGCAATCCCTTCTGGATTAATAATATGACTAGCACGCTCAAAGCACCAAAACACCCAAATTGTGAGATTATTGATTCATTGCTAGTATTGATAGGTGTTACGGTTTTGGATTTATTAGCCTTGTTGATTTGTCCCTCTCGTAGGCTTTTGGATTTATCTAGGAGTAAGGGTCTCTTTTAGATCTCTGAACTATGATGTGCAAGTTTGAGGTTGGTTTTTCCATTTCCGGATTATTTCATTTGCTATGAGTTTGCCGGTGATTGCGTTGATTCTAGAACTTGTCCTGGTTGATCGTTCCGTGTTATTTATCAGAAGAGGCAAACTTAGGATTAAACCATTTGTTCTTTGTATGTTCACCCTTGTTTCGTAAATTATTATTATGTGCATGTTTTGTTAATGTGCTTAGTAGCTAACTACACTGGTTAGTGAACCACCTGTTAAACCCTTGGTTTGCACTCACTTTTAGTGCAAGAAACAATAGAAAACTTGTTGTCACTAGCCTGTTCTTTGTTATTAACTCCACCCGTAATATACACCTTTTCCTAGCCATACCGATAGTCGAAGTCCTGGTGGGTCATTGGTTGCCTATGCTAGTGGATGGTTTGGGGTTGTCCTTTATGTCGAGTTGGGATATTCTCGGTTTCTGAGAATAGATTGATTTCGTCATGTTTGTTTGGATAAAGTCTGAATCGTTCATTTCAGCATATGAGTATATGATTTGTCACTGTTTCAAATGTTATGTATGAGAATACCAATTAGTCAGAGTAAAAGTAGCTCACAAAAAAAAAGAGAATAAAAGAATTGAAAAACAGAAAAAGAAAAAAAAAAGAAGAAAAAGAGCTTGGGCTGTCAGTTGGTATTTCTCACTTTTGGTCAAATCATTTTTGTAAGTTGGTACATCAATTACACCAACGAAAGGATCTGAATGCTATAATCTTAAGTTGTTATTTGTGGGTTGGCGCGTTTGTTTAAGCCAACATGGTTAGATTTGGTTGATTGAGTTGTATAAGGTCATACACCACAATGGTGTCGGTTTTTAATCGTCTATTGGGGGTATTGTCTGGACAACTTCTCGGGTTTTGGACCGTTGGCAACTAGTGACATGGGATTTTATGGATTAGACTATTATGTAAAACTTTGTTAAATGTTGTGTTATTTGTTTTTAACACCCTTTGTTTACCCAAATTTCCATACCATTTTAAATACCTTGTTAGCCTCAGAAGTTCATTAAAACCCTTAAAGTCCTCTTCTGATTAACGTTGTGGTGCTTGCATCATGATGGTGAAGGAACGAACCTAGTACAAGCCTATGGTTAAAAGATTATGCATCACGACTTGGCATTGAGTGATTATTCGAATATTCTACCCCAAATGTAAGTTAGTTGGAGTATGTTAGAAATCCAAAAATAGTGATAAATTGTAATCTAGAATAGAAGAATTTCTTGTTGTTAAGTCATAGATAAATGATCACTAAGGTTGAGGGGCTAATTGTGACAATTAGCATAATTGAATAGTTAGACTATAAATAGCCCTCTCATACCTTAGAGATATAGATCGAGACATAATTTTCACATACTTCATAACTTTAATTCCAGATTTACACACAGTCACACAATTCTCTCTCAAAACACACACAAACACCAAGAACACACACTCACCAAATCCACCATTGATGAATCGAATTCAGTAGTTAAAATCGTGTTATAACAAGTGGTATCAGAGAGAAACATCAATCTGATGACGATCCATACCTGAATTTAATCACAAATTCATCAAAATCAAATTTAATTTCAAATTCTGTTCGTAATTTTTCACCTACTGGTTCATCAAAATTCATACATCAAATCACATAAAATCACAATTATTTGTTCATCAATAGTTTTGTGGTTGTTGAAAACATAATCCTGTCAAGTTTCAAGTTCCAATTCAATCTAAATCTCGAGATTGAATTTTGAGTTTTGGCGCGAATTTTGAGGGATTTGAAGCTGTTGTGTTTTGTGTTGAAGTTTGTTCATAATTTGATTGCGGGCATGAATTCAAACAGTTTGCCAGTTATTTCGTGATCTAACTCCTAGTAATTCAAAAGATATTGAAGTTTTAAAAAGTTGTTAATGGAGTTTTTCTGGAAAACTGTTGAGATGAAGAAGATGACCAAGACGATCTTCACTAGGACGATCTTCCTAAGACCGTTTTAGTTCCAGTGATTTGTGACTTGTTAGACGATCCTCACAAGATCGTTTTAAACAAAAGTGTGTTGTGGTAGTGTTTGTTTCTGGCTAATTAATCCGAAAGGATTGGTTGGGTCATTTCAAATACTTAGAAGTTTTGGGGAAGAAATCTAAAACGATCTTCATTCGAGATCGTTTCATTTCTTAAAACCTGAGACGATCTTCATTCAAGACCGTTTCATACCTTCAAAACCCAAGACGATCTTCACCAAGATCGTCTCATTTCCTTGAATAATTTCAAACCAAAATCACTTTTATTCAAGACCGTTTCACATCAAGATCATTTCATTTTCAGATCATTTTCATTTCAAGACCGTTTTATTTTTCAAAACCGTTTCATTTTTAAGATCGTTTCATTTCTCATACTTAACCAAATTTTCACAAAAGGTTCCAAGACGATCTTGCTTAGAACGATCTCTTCCAAAACGATCTCATCCAGGACGATCTTCACAAGATCGTTTTATTTCCTGTTTCTCAAGATCTTTTCATTTTCTATTAATCACAAGATCGTTTCATTTCCTGATTAACTCAAGATCGTTTCATTTCCTGATCTTACCAAGATCGTTTCATTTGCCATTATAAATTCAATTCAATTTTTCAAATCAAATCAATCTCTAATGGCTTCTCGTGAAGCATTGGCATTGGGTTCAGATACAAGACCTCCAGTTCTCTACCGTGGTTCTTACGGACTATGGAAGAAACGATTTATGGACTATGTGGAAAGTCAGACAAATGGTCACATGATGAAAGATTCCATCCTTAATGGACTTGCCGTTCATCGCCATCCCACTACTGATGCAATTATTCTGACTCCTGATCTGTTGAATGCTGAACAAAAGGATCGAACAGCTGCAGATAACAGAGCTAGGTCATGCCTATACAAAGCTCTACCGGATGAAATCTATGGCTCTGTTGATTCTTATGATACAGCCAAGGAGATATGGGATGAGGTGGCTAGACAGATGGAGGGAGCTGACGTGACTTCGACCATAAGATTGACAAATATTCTGACTGAGTTTGACAACTTCTCCAAATTGCCTAATGAATCTCTTGAAACTGTCTACTACAGATTCTGCAATGTCATAAATGAGCTAAGGAAGAACAATGTCAAGAAAACTGAGATTGAGCTAAACATCAAATTCATCAAAGCTCTTAGTCCAGAATGGGAAGATTTTGGAACACAGATCAAGCAACATCAAAATCTGACCAAGTTCACCATTCATACTCTTTATGAATCCTTCAAACTCAATGAAAACCAAGTACTAAGCAAAGCTTCATCAAACAAAATGCCAGAAGTTGTATCTTCTGATCCTTTGGCATTGATAGTTGAGAAGAAGATTTCTGAAGCTCTTAAGAGGCAAATGGTGGTTGTTTCTTCGTCTGATGAGGAGGGAGATGATCTGATGGCTACAAGAGATGGTGTTTCAGATGAACTATATCAAGCTCTTGCTGCGGTAACAAAGCATTTCAAGAGGAAATTTTACAAAGATCGTTTCATTTGCCATTATAAATTCAATTCAATTTTTCAAATCAAATCAATCTCTAATGGCTTCTCGTGAAGCATTGGCATTGGGTTCAGATACAAGACCTCCAGTTCTCTACCGTGGTTCTTACGGACTATGGAAGAAACGATTTATGGACTATGTGGAAAGTCAGACAAATGGTCACATGATGAAAGATTCCATCCTTAATGGACTTGCCGTTCATCGCCATCCCACTACTGATGCAATTATTCTGACTCCTGATCTGTTGAATGCTGAACAAAAGGATCGAACAGCTGCAGATAACAGAGCTAGGTCATGCCTATACAAAGCTCTACCGGATGAAATCTATGGCTCTGTTGATTCTTATGATACAGCCAAGGAGATATGGGATGAGGTGGCTAGACAGATGGAGGGAGCTGACGTGACTTCGACCATAAGATTGACAAATATTCTGACTGAGTTTGACAACTTCTCCAAATTGCCTAATGAATCTCTTGAAACTGTCTACTACAGATTCTGCAATGTCATAAATGAGCTAAGGAAGAACAATGTCAAGAAAACTGAGATTGAGCTAAACATCAAATTCATCAAAGCTCTTAGTCCAGAATGGGAAGATTTTGGAACACAGATCAAGCAACATCAAAATCTGACCAAGTTCACCATTCATACTCTTTATGAATCCTTCAAACTCAATGAAAACCAAGTACTAAGCAAAGCTTCATCAAACAAAATGCCAGAAGTTGTATCTTCTGATCCTTTGGCATTGATAGTTGAGAAGAAGATTTCTGAAGCTCTTAAGAGGCAAATGGTGGTTGTTTCTTCGTCTGATGAGGAGGGAGATGATCTGATGGCTACAAGAGATGGTGTTTCAGATGAACTATATCAAGCTCTTGCTGCGGTAACAAAGCATTTCAAGAGGAAATTTTACAAAGCGAGGCCAACAAACAACAATCTCCGCACCTCTTCTACAAGTGCATTTCCCAAGAAGGAACACTATCATCCAAGGAGCAATGAGCAAGGTGAAGCTAATGGATCAAGGTATGGTGAAAAGAAGGAAGCCTATGAGAAACCAACTATTGAGAAGGGTAAGGCATCAGACAAAAAGTGCTACAATTGTGGTATTCCTGGACATTTTGCAGTTGACTGCAAACAACCTCGAAAGCGGGACTATGAGTACTACAAGCAGAAGATGCTGTTAGCCAAACAAGTTGAAGCAGGACATGCATTGCTTGCCGAAGATGACAAATGGCTGTTGCTCACTGATGATGAAGATCAAGATCTCTCCGCTAATGTTTGCTATATGGCAAGATTGGCCAAAAACAAAGTCCTTGAAGCAGAAAGCACTGATGATGAATACCCAGATGATGAGGTAAATCTCGACTCTACTTTTTCTTTGGTTAAAGACAAAGAGTCTTGTAGATTAGCTTTATCTAATTTAACAACTCATATCAATTCTTTAGCCAACAAAAATAAAAAGTTGACAAATAGCATTTCATTTTCTAAAAGTGAATTTACAAAACTTCTTGAAGAACATTCAAAATTACTTTTTGAATATGATGCTATTAAACAAGATTTTCAAGCTTACAAAGATAAGATGTTGGTTAAAGAATGTGAGTTGAATGTCTCTCCTGATTTTAAGTTATTACAAAAATGTCAAAATCTAGAAAAAACCATTCAAGATCTTGAAATTCAAAAGACCAATGAATGGCTTCGGGCAAATGCAAGACAAATGGATGTTGATATTCTCAATAAAAAGCTTCAAGAAGCTAAACCAAACAATGTTGAACTCGAAAGGAAGATTTCTGATTTAAATCATAATTATTTTCTAAAAGGCATTGAGATTGAGAATCTTGAAAAACAATGTTGAACTCGAAAGGAAGATTTCTGATTTAAATCATAATTATTTTCTAAAAGGCATTGAGATTGAGAATCTTGAAAAACAAGTTGAGGAATTTAAAAAGAATATACTTTTCTATCAAGAAAAGCTATATAAAGTTGAACAAAATCCTTTCTTGAATTTCACTGCCTATTTCAACAAGTCAAAAATTGACAAAACAGAACTTCTTCTCGGGTTGGGATTTGAGAATATCACACCATTGCAAAAAGCCAAAGAGGAAATTGAACCCTTGTATGATGAAAAATTTCTACGACTTGGTATGATACAACAATTTATTCATCCATTGAATGATGAATTTGAGACTGATGACGTTGAGAGAACACCAAAACAGGAATTTTTGGTTAATTATGATGCAATAAATGATTCATACAAAACAAAAGAATCTTCAATTTTCAAATTGGAAGAAATTGAATCAAATTTTCAAAACCAAGAATCTGTCGGTAATCCACCCAAACCAACTAAAATGTACTTTCCAACCACATTTTTGGAAAAACAAATAGAGGGTTTACAACAAAAGGTGGAATCTCAACAAAAAGTTATTAATCACCTCAAGTCTCAAAGTCCGAACTCAGAGGATAAATGTATTGCTGTTGATACTAAGAAAGTTTGTGAGAATGTTTCTACTCAAACTGACCAAAAAGCCTCAGTAGAAAAACCCAAACTACTTGTGATTCATCCACCAATACCTCTACCCAGACCTTGACTGATTCTCTTGAATGTACTTGTCAAAATACTGCTACTTTTATAGCTGATGATTGTGTGCAATCTGATTTTTCTGATGAAGAAATTGCACATAGTTTAGTTTTGATATGGTACTTCTATAGGTTTTTCACATGCAACACTGTTGATGAGTTAGTTGTTCACCCTAAGCCTAGTGCTAGTATAGGTGTTGATACGTCTACTCAATTTTCTTGTGAGACCAAAGATGTGTCAGTTCAAGTTGACCTAATTTCTGAGAATACCCATGATGTGAAGTTGGACACCAAGATTCCTGATTATTCAAAACTTTCAAATGAATCTGAAACTAATCAATCTCCATTGAAATTTTCATTTTCCAAAGATTTCACAAAGAATGATTTTGATAAATTCATGGAGGGAGAATATGTTTTTAATTCAGAAACTGAGAAAAAGATTGAATCTACCAAAATCAAAGTGGAAACAAAAGTGGAATCTCAAAAACCATTGTCCAAAGCTCCAACTCATATTACTCAAAGAAACGAGTTAAGACCAAACTCGTCAAGACTGAACCAAAGACCATTAAGTTAGAAACCTTCGTTGCTACCCCAGTGAAACATGTCAAAAAGGAACAAGCTGAAACCCCACACACGACAAAGTACACCAAAGTGAAACTTCCGAAAGACTATCCTAATGCTTCTCAATCTAGCTCTCAATCTAGCTTTTTACCTAAGGTGTCTAAGTCTAGCTCAGTTTCGCTAACTAAAGATACATCAAATGGTTCAACTAGATATAGAGATAGATATGGGTGGTTTTCTCATGATAAACCAAAGAAGCAAGAAGTTTCCTCACCTCCAAAAGATTCCAAAAAGATAAGAGTGATTAAAACTCCTAGTTCTAATCTTCTTAATTTCAATTCAACAGGTGGAAAGAGTTTAACTAGTGGTGCTAGATGGGTTGCTAATACTTTAGTACCTAAGATCACTAGTAATCTAAAGAATGTTGAAAAAAAGATGAAAAGAAGGAGGAGAAAATCTGTCAATGGGAGGAAAGGTGTTACTGTAAATCAAAACAATTCATCTTTGTATAATAATGTTGAATGTGCCAAGGCAAGGCCTTGTGAGCTTGTAAACAATTTTAATTCTCGTGTGGTTGATGTGAATGCTTGTAGACATGTTACTTTTAACTCTAATGTGAATGTTCGTACCTTTTATTCAAATGTGTTTGTTGATAATGTGCTTGTCAATGCTTTATGTTGATTCAACAACATGTTTGAATGCGAATCCTAAGTTATATCCCCTGCCTGTTTTAACTAACCATAAAGGACCCGTCCTCAAGTGGGTACCTAAAATCGGTTAAATTTCATTGATTGCAGGAAATAACCATCTGTGTTTGGATACTCGATTCCGGGTGTTCGAAACACATGACTGGAAATAAATCTTTGCTCAAGAATTTTGTTGAAAGATTCATGGGAACAGTTCGCTTTGGAAACAACAATTTCGCTCCTATCTTAGGTTATGGAGACATTGAACGAAATGGAATTATCATCAAGAAAGTTAACTATGTTGAAGGATTAAGTCACAACTTGTTCAGTGTTGGACAATTCTGTGATAACAATCTTCAAGTTCTGTTTCGAAAATCTCTTTGCAAAGTCCAAACTCTAGATGGAGTTGATATTCTTTGTGGTGATCGTGATGATAACCTGTTTACCGTCAATCTTGATGATAACCAACTAACTGATAATATTTGTCTCATTTCAAAGGCTACTTCAAAGAATTCTTGGTTATGGCATAGAAGGCTCTCTCATCTGAATTTCCAAACTATCAATACTTTGGTCAATAAGCATCTTGTTGAAGGCTTACCTGACTATAAGTATGAAAGTGAGCATGTTTGTCCTTCTTGTGCTGTTGGGAAGATCAAAAGAACTTCTCATAAACCGAAGAAATCTCCAAATTCTTTAGCACCTCTTCATTTGCTTCACATGGATCTTTGTGGGCCGATGAAAGTACAAAGCCGAAATGGGAAGAAATACATCTTGGTTATTGTTGATGATTATTCAAGATATACTTGGGTCAAGTTCCTTGCATCCAAAGATGAAAGAACTCAGATGTTGATAGATTTCATCACTAATACTCAAGTAAATCTTCAACTTCCAGTTCGTTACATCCGTTCGGATAATGGAACTGAGTTCAAGAATGCTGTTTTTGATGAATTCTGCAACTCCAAAGGAATCACTCATCAATTTTCAGCAGTTCGCACCCCACAACAAAACGGTGTTGTTGAAAGGAGAAATCGATCGCTGGTAGAAGCAGCAAGGACAATGCTTGCTTATTCCAAATTACCATCCAATATGTGGGCTGAAGCTGTTGACACTGCCTGTCACACTCAGAATCGGTCCATTATCAATCAGCGTTTCGAAAAGACTCCTTATGAGGTTATTAACAAACGCAAACCAACATCAACTACTTTCACATATTTGGGTGTGTTTGTTACACGTTGAATGATCGGGAGAATCTTGGAAAGTTCGAGAAGAAAGGTGATGAAGGATATTTTGTTGGTTATTCCAAAACATCAATTGCCTATCGAATCTATAATTGTCGAACCAACACAATTCAAGAAACAATGAATGTTTAGTTTGATGAGATGTCAGGCATGATCTTTGAGCAAGAAAGTTTGCTACCAACAAGTAATGATCCAAGTGCTTCAAGTCCTTCTACAAGGAATACTACCTTAGCTTCTAAATTCAAGAAGTTTCCAACTCCTACAAGTGATGAATTAGATATTCTTTTTGAAGAATTCTATAATTCAAAACCGATTCATGATCAAGAACCTCAAGTCATCGTTGAACCAATTAAACCCAATGAACCTCTTCATAACAACGATCCAGTTCCTGACAATATTCATGAATCTTCTTCAAATTCTTCAGAGCAAGAATCCTCGTCTCCTGATACTTCTCCACCATTCTCTCAGGATAATTCTTCTCAAGTGAATGTTCAAGAACAACCTTCTCGATTAACTCAGACAACAAATCCATTAAACACTCCAAGTGTGTATGTACCACTTGACTTTGATCATCCAGCTTATGAGGAAAGAATTACACCAAGTTATGATAACATCTCTCAACATAACTCAAGCTTTAATGATGATGATGTTGATCTTCAACAACAAGATCTCCTTCCTCATGATCACAAGTGGACACGTATGCAGAAATACCATCCTACTGAACAAATTATTGGAGATCCACAAGCAGGAGTAACTACTCGTACTTCAGTGAATGAGTGTCTCGTTGCACTTTCTCTTAGCAATATCGAACCCAAAACAGTATCTGAAGCTCTTCGAGATCCAGAGTGGGTTAAGGCAATGCAAGAGGAACTCGCACAATTTGAAAGACTGAAAGTATGGAGATTAGTTCCAAATCCTAGAAAAGATGATCCAATCGGAACGAAGTGGATATTCAAAAACAAAAAGGATGAGAATGGAGTAGTAGTAAGAAATAAAGCTCGACTTGTTGCAAAGGGTTATTGCCAACAACCTGGTGTTGACTTCGACGAAACTTTTGCTCCAGTTGCAAGAATGGAGGCCATTCGGATATTCTTAGCTTATGCTGCATTCAGAAACTTTACTGTGTTTCAAATGGATGTGAAGACTGCTTTCCTGAATGGTGATCTCAAAGAAGAAGTTTACGTTGATCAACCAGAAGGTTTTGTTGATCCTCAAAGACCAAACCATGTCTACAGATTGGACAAGGCTCTCTACGGTCTTAAGCAAGCACCCCGAGCATGGTATGATTCTTTAACTACTTTCTTACTAAGAGGTGGCTTTACCAAAGGCACAATTGACCCTACCTTGTTCATTCGCAAACAAGGTAAGCATGTTCTACTTGTTCAAATATATGTTGATGACATTATATTTGGGTCGACCAGTCAAACATTTTGCAGAAACTTTTCATCTCTTATGGTTAATCATTTTGAAATGAGCATGATTGGGGAAATGAATTACTTTTTGGGTCTTCAAATCAAACAATTACCAACTGGTATTTTTATATCACAAGGTAAATACATAAATGACATGTTGAAAAAGTTTGATATGACTTCATGTTCTTCAATTTCTACCCCAATGGCTGCTCGAACAAACATAAATGCTGATACAAATGGGAAACCATTTGACCAAAAGAGATATCGAAGTATGATTGGTTCGTTGTTGTACCTAACAGCCTCTCGCCCAGATATAATGTTTGCAACATGTATGTGTGCTAGATATCAAGCTGCTCCAACTGATTTACATTATCAAGCTGTGAAACGAATATTTCGTTATCTGAAGGGGACACCCGATTTAGGTCTCTGGTATCCAAGGGATACTGGATTCAATCTAACTGCATATTCAGATGCAGATCATGCTGGTTGTAAACTTGATCGCAAGAGCACTTCCGGTACTTTACAATTTTTAGGCGATAAAATTGTGAGTTGGTCTTCCAAGAAACAAAATTGTGTGTCACTATCAACGGCTGAAGCTGAATATGTGGCTGCGGCTAGTTGTTGTGCTCAGGTTTTATGGATGAAGACACAACTAACTGATTATGGTCTGCAATATGATCATATTCCTATCTATTGTGATTCTCAGAGTGCCATTGCCATTGCAGTCAACTCAGTAAACCACTCTCGCTCAAAGCATATTGATGTTAGATATCATTTTCTCAAAGATCATATTGAGAAAGGTGACATCGAGCTCTACTTTGTGGGTACTGACTTTCAACTTGCAGATTTGTTCACAAAACCATTGGATGAAAAGAGGTTTAACTTTCTTATCTCCAAGCTTGGTATGTTAAATCTTAAACCTTAATTCTTTTTTTTTTCCATTTTGAAGGAATTCTTGATACATTCCAGAAAACCAAAATACAAAATTTGAAAAGAGAAAATCAAAAACAAAATATAAATTTTTTTCAAAAATACACAAAAAGATATTTATTTCAATGGCTTGTATATACTATGTATGCAACCCGTTCTTAAATGATATATTTATTTGTAGAGTGTTTTTTTTTACATTCTAAGATATTGTTATTATACATATAAATTGATATAAGATAACAAGGAATCGAACGCCTTTGTGTACTTCCAAGTGTTCTTATATGAATATGTATGTGTGATAGCAATCAAAGTTGTTCAAATAACATTTTCAAAACTCTCAATTGTTGATATGCGACGCAAAGGATCGAACGCCTTTGTGTACTCCCTTGTTGTCTCATTCTATACAATTGATTGGATTTTCAAATTGCTTAAATGTTTTAATTGCCTCCAACGTGTTGTTGTAAGTTGCGACGGATTGAACGCCTTTGTGTACTCCCTAGCTGTCTTACATTCAACATTGTTGTTGAAGCAAAACTTTTCCGAAATATCACAACAAAGATTTTACTCATGTTTGATCTCACAAAACCAATTTTTGCTCCACCTTTCTATGAACATTTTTGATCTATTCTTGCATAGCTTAAGGAGGAGTTTGTGATTTCAACAACCTTCAAACCTTCAAATGTGTTTCAAATTTTTTTTTCATGCACACATTTGATGTTTTTCCAATGATTTTCAATCAAATGGAGTTCGGTGATTAGTTTGCACATGAGGGATAAGTATTTCTCAAATTATACTCCATGAATTTCATCTTCGCCGATGAGTTCTAACCCCGGAGTATTCACTTCTTTCATTAGATAGTGAGGGTATTTTGAGTGCTGTTGTTTTCGTGCAAATAGGATGGAGGGAGTAAAGTCGAAAAGTGAGAGGTTAAGGTGATATGTTGTGCGAAAAGGGTTACAAAGAAATGATACCCTTCCCCAAATTCTCAAAAAGCCGGGTAAAACACGCTCCTATCAGATTTCATTTGTTGATTTCTTGATATTGAAGAAGTCTTCATGGACCCAGTGAAGCGATGCACATTTTTACCTAACCACTCAAGTGTTTCTTAACAAATACTTGTTTCATTTCTCACGGAGATTTTCACATTTCTATTGACTCTTCTTTCGGAAGATGTTGATATTGAAAAAGGGTGACATTCTGCTCCAGTCCCGACTTCATTTGATCACGATGTGTCTAGAGCTACTTTGATTGATCATTGATTTGATTATCATTCATTTTTTTTAGGGCACATTAGCGTCATGTCTTTGTGATATTATTGCTTATCTTTGTGATATAGCCGGAACATTTGTAGTGATAACTTAATTGATATTCCACGATGATCGAATGGAAATCCTACCAATGCTAACATCCTTTCCAACATTGAACGTAGGTCTCACATTTTCATTTATGAATTTGTTGAGTTAACGAGTAGTCTATGTGACCTCGGATGTTAGTTCCCAAAAAGTCTTTAAGGATAAAATTGTGGTTATCAAATGCTTCGGTAGTGTTAACCATGATTTATATTCTTTGAAGCAATCTCGTGGTTGCAAAGCCGCAGATCGAACTATGTTAGAGACTTGTTTTGTGCATATCTCAATGATACATAGGAAATCCGAAAAATGTTATACATTTTAATCGGTCATTTCATTAATCCTTTTGATTTTTGAACATGCTAACGGATCATTCTTATCTGGTTTCATTTCTCATCACACGAACACAGAAAACACCAACACCATGCTATAACGTTTGTCCCAACAACTTCAATCTTCCATTTTAGTCACCCTAGGATTTCTTGGGTTGGGCTAATGGTTCGGGTTGATGTTTTGATGGTTGATATTTCTCCATGTGTACATTCGATCATGTTATTCTTGTTGACAATGAATCAATCAATATGTCCATAATGAGATTGGTTCCCAATCTTGTCATTATGAGGGGGAGAAAATTTTATGATTGATTTACTGATTGATAAGGAAACAAGGAGAAAAGTTCGTGTTTGGTTTGGTTGTTTCACTAAGTGTTAGGCTTATCAAAGTTCTAGGATTATCAAAGTTTGTGTATAGAGGGAGAAAATTCTTCATGATGTGTCAATAGTTTCAGATTTTCACTAGATTTTAGTTGATTGAGAATTTGATTTTAAAAGGGGGAATCTGAATTGATGTCATAGATAAGAATGAAACCAAAGATGAAAAGATTTTCACTCAAGATGCTTCAAAAGTTCAAAAATGCTCCAAAATATGTATACTCATGGATTAAAGGGGAGCATGATTACTTCATAAGAATTTCATCCAAACTTCATTCAATTGCTTACTCTCCAAAGTATTCAAGTTGATGTGACAAAGATCAAAGCTTCAAAAGAGTCTTCATCAAACATACTTCATTCAAGATCTTCAAGTCATACAACAACATTTTGTCAAGAAACTCCAATGCATACATCAAGGGGGAGAGTTCATATTCATGAAACTTCATTTCAAGAAGATGAGATTCATTCAAGAATTAAAACCGAAGAATCAAAAAGTTGAATCTCACTCGAGAATCGAAGATTGATACAGTCGAAACCAAGATTTATACCTTCCTCATTTCAAAAGACAACTCTGGTTCATGATTCAACAATTCTTGAAGATTCAAGTCACACTTGTTCGACTTCATTATTCTCTTTCTTCAAGACTCACACGCATTCATTATTCTCTGTTCTAAAAGAACATTGAGAATCCTCACATGATTTAACTTCAAGAAGTTCAAGACCAAGACCAAGACTGAATCAAGTTCTCCAAAGACAAAAGAGAAAGCTTTGAAGACTTGTTTCTACACACCAATTGTCTTAACCACCGGGCTCATCAAATTCATTCCTACAAGACAATATAACACGTATTTCATTCATTACAATATATCACTAAGGGGGAGAATGTTAGAAATCCAAAAATAGTGATAAATTGTAATCTAGAATAGAAGAATTTCTTGTTGTTAAGTCATAGATAAATGATCACTAAGGTTGAGGGGCTAATTGTGACAATTAGCATAATTGAATAGTTAGACTATAAATAGCCCTCTCATACCTTAGAGATATAGATCGAGACATAATTTTCACATACTTCATAACTTTAATTCCAGATTTACACACAGTCACACAATTCTCTCTCAAAACACACACAAACACCAAGAACACACACTCATCAAATCCACCATTGATGAATCGAATTCAGTAGTTAAAATCGTGTTATAACAGAGTAGGATAAACGAGATATTATTGATTCGATTCTTTTGTGCTTAGTCGTGTTATTAAGGCTTGTATATCAGTCAAGTATTGTAAAACATTCCAGTTTTCATTTAAGATTAAAACTGCCTAACCATCTCGTTTCATTTTCAATGATGGTTTAGTTTCTTTTTGATTACGGTAATGTTATTCTCATTTGTGCCAAGGTAAATTGAGTTTTGAAGTTTAGAATTGCTTGAGGACAAGCAAAGCTTAAGTGTGGGGGGATTTGATATGTCGTATTTTATAACCGTTTCCCACAACGTATTTAGTTGATTCTGCATGGTTTATGAGTCGTTTTTGTATACAATTGGTGCGTTTATGGTATTTGTTAGTGTTTCAGGTTACTGACATGTATTTTAGCGCAAATCTGGAGAAAATGACATTGTTGAGGTGAATCAAGTGCTAACGGAGGATTCGGGGAGCATTTGGATGAAGAATGCAGGAAGTCAACAAAAGTCAAAGCTAAAAAAGACCAGTTGCGCCGCAATTCCCAATTGCGCCGCAGCTCTTCCAGTTGCGCCGCAACGCCCTTCCTTCCTGGCCAGCCACGAGTCAACATTAGTCAATGGTCAACGCAAGTCAACGGCGAATTGCACCGCAACTCCTGGTTGCGCCGCAACCCCAAAGCAGAAGGATAAGTTACGCCGCAAATCCTTCAGTTGCGCCGCATGGGTTCAAGTTCAAGCCAGCTTGGTCAACGAAAATCAAAGTCAAAACACAAAAGTCAACCCCAGTTGCGCCGCAACTGGGCCCGTTTCTGGCAGCTTTTGGGGATTGTATAAATAGCTTGAAAAATATGCCAAAACACTTCTCCTCTTTTAGCAGCCGTTTTTGGGAACCCTATTTGGAGATATTTTCAGATCTTCATCATTTTCTAGGTTTTCAAACACGATTTGATCTATTTCATTCGTAGCTTTCGATTATTATCATTAGGTAACAATGAATTCTTCTTATTTCAATTGTTATTCTTCTTTTAATATGAGTGGCTAATCACTTTATCATCCATCTTGATGGAGTGAGACACTATGTAAAGATTGCACAATTTTATTAATTCAATGTTGATTTCATTTAACGTTATATCGAGATCTTAGCGTATTTCTTCCTTATTATTTATCTTGAATTGATTGGTGATTTATGTGTGTCTTTAATGGTAGTTATTGATTACATATATTTCGTTTTGATTGTTTGGGTACAAACGATTGGGTCTATGACGGGTACGGTAGATAATCGTTCTTGATAATAGGAAGAAATGTGTTAACGGTTGGGTACAATCGATATGTATGATTGTTATTTCAATAACCAAACCAATTGTTTGATTAGGGAAGTTATAAAAGATGTCTTGGGGTACCGGTCTTTGTAACGAAACTAGTTTAAGCAAGAGAGTCAAATGATGTCATTAACTTGACGGGTACGGGGTTGGTGCTTTGTTTGAGTCTCGGTTATTTAATCAACTTAAATTGGAATTGAACTTCATTTTATGTGCAATCTGAACATGTTGTTGAGCGAAATCAAGATGGATGCCTTTTAAATTATTGTTTAAAACAAATTCTCTTTTCGATTAATCCTTTGGGATTACTAATTATTTACTAACTTTTGCAACGTGACAATTCGGTCACAACCCCCTTTTACTTGAATTACTTAATGTCAACAATTACTTAGTTTTAGTCCCTGTGTTCGAAGTAAACGGCGAATTGCACCGCAACTCCTGGTTGCGCCGCAACCCCAAAGCAGAAGGATAAGTTACGCCGCAAATCCTTCAGTTGCGCCGCATGGGTTCAAGTTCAAGCCAGCTTGGTCAACGAAAATCAAAGTCAAAACACAAAAGTCAACCCCAGTTGCGCCGCAACTGCCTTCAGTTGCGCCGCAAACCAGAGACATTAAGTTGCGCCGCAAATCGTCTTCAGTTGCGCCGCAACACCTTCAGTTGCGCCGCAAATCCTTCAGTTGCGCCGCAAATCCTTCAGTTGCGCCGCAAATCCTTCAGTTGCGCCGCAAATCCTTCAGTTGCGCCGCAAATCCTTCAGTTGCGCCGCAAACGGCGAATTGCACCGCAACTCCTGGTTGCGCCGCAACCCCAAAGCAGAAGGATAAGTTACGCCGCAAATCCTTCAGTTGCGCCGCATGGGTTCAAGTTCAAGCCAGCTTGGTCAACGAAAATCAAAGTCAAAACACAAAAGTCAACCCCAGTTGCGCCGCAATTGCCAATTGCGCCGCAGCTCTTCCAGTTGCGCCGCAACGCCCTTCCTTCGTTGGCCGCAATCCTTCCTTCCTGGCCGCAAATCCATAAGTCAGTTGCGCCGCAGCTCCAACCTTCAGTTGCGCCGCAAACCTTCAGTTGCGCCGCAAACCTTAGTTGCGCCGCAAACCTTCAGTTGCGCCGCAAACTTCAGTTGCGCCGCAAACTTCAGTTGCGCCGCAAACTTCAGTTGCGCCGCAAACTTCAGTTGCGCCGCAAACTTCAGTTGCGCCGCAAACTTCAGTTGCGCCGCAAACTTCAGTTGCGCCGCAAACTTCAGTTGCGCCGCAAACTTCAGTTGCGCCGCAAACTTCAGTTGCGCCGCAAACTCAGTTGCGCCGCAAACTTCAGTTGCGCCGCAAACTAGTTGCGCCGCAAATCATAATTGCGCTGAAATCCAGTTGCGCCGCAAATCCTTCTACGGGTTTTGGGTCTCCAATATTTCAATATTGTATGATGGGGGTTGAGATGTAGCTTACTTATTCTAAGTAGTCTCGGTTATTTATCAACTTAAATTGGAATTGAACTTCATTTTATGTGCAATCTGAACATGTTGTTGAGCGAAATCAAGATGGATGCCTTTTAAATTATTGTTTAAAACAAATTCTCTTTTCGATTAATCCTTTGGGATTACTAATTATTTACTAACTTTTGCAACGTGACAATTCGGTCACAACCCCCTTTTACTTGAATTACTTAATGTCAACAATTACTTAGTTTTAGTCCCTGTGTTCGATCCTGAACTTACCTTTTAGCTATACTATATACGAACGGGTCCACTGCCCGAGAGTGTGTAGTAGTCAGTTTTGGGGTATTTCTTGTTTTAAATTGTTAAACTCGATTTCACACATTCCCTGACTCCAACCCTTTATTGTGCCACTCATCTTTGCAAACATCTTACCCATATCTGCCATATCTTCCATGATTTCTTCTTGATGGGTGGTCAAGATCCACTGAGTGCTCACAACATCTTGAAGCTAATCTTGTAAAGATACCTGTTTACCTTGAATTATATCCATACGTTCACTAAGCTGTGAGATGTCAGCCTTGTGGGCATCTTTCATCTCAGTGAACTTACCTACCACATCCTTTAATATGGATATGGCCGTATAGGGGGGACCAGTAGTTAGCTTTGCAGCCTGAATCCTTTCACAGGGCTCACTGATGTCCCCAATGTTCGGTATATTAGGTGAAATTTAAGATTGTGGGGCTGGAGGAGTTGTTGGGCGATTTGCCTCATGAGAGTGATTCTCAAGAGGTGGAGCAGAATTTGTCAATCTGGCATCAACTTGAGGAGAATTAGCATGTAATTCAAGCTGTACCTTGCCTACTTCATGAAGCTGAATTGATTGATCAGCTTCAGCATTGGCAGTCACCAGAACATCCCTTGAGGATGGGTGAACCCCAGACTGATCAAGTGACTGATCACCCCTTGTGGTGGTGATGAGTCTTTGACTACCAACATCGTGAGGACCATCGGTAGATGTCTCACCTGCAAGAGACGGATTAAGGACTTGACGAATCAAGCCCTTTTGACCAAAGGCAGTCCCTTGTGTTTCCACAAGTGCAGAGACGACTGCAGTTGGTGTAATGTTAAAGGTAGAATTGGATGGTCCCTCTTCTGTGATGTTTTGTTGCACCACAACCTCATCGTGACAAAATGTTCAGGCATGTACTCCACCTTGTGATCTAGGTGGAGCATTGGCAGCCTATGCAGACCCAGAGTGTAAAAGAGAAGAATTAGCTTGTGTACCTTTTCTTGGAGATTTTCGGTACACATGCTCAAGATTTTGCAACTGTGGAAGACTCGAATCTGTATGGACTTGGGTTGAGTCCAGGGGTGTCCCTTTAGTGATTTCACCACTCTGTTTGGAGAGTGGTGAAGGCGATATAATTGTGGACTCAGTCTGACCTTGGGCGGAGGTCTGTCTTTCAATGTGTACACCCTTTTGGGAGGATGCATCGGTAACATATTTCCCATTTATCTTACCTGCACCCTTTTTAGAGGATGCAGATGGCGAATCGGCTTAGCAACAGGTGAAGCTGAGTCAGCTTGGGAACGTTCCCTTGCAGATTCAGCCTCAAGGGGTAGTCTCCTT
Source organism: Erigeron breviscapus (assembly GCA_034093135.1). Lineage (NCBI taxonomy): Eukaryota > Viridiplantae > Streptophyta > Magnoliopsida > Asterales > Asteraceae > Erigeron > Erigeron breviscapus. The sequence goes on along the minus strand of CM067167.1, from coordinate 197,777,796 downwards.
TGAGATGAAGAGACTTTAGCAGCTTTTGCAGCATGCTCCCCCTCAACTGATGCTTTCTTTGTCTTTAGAGATCTTTTTTCTTTTGGGGATTTGGGAGTTTGGCTCATTTTGTAAAACAGGGGATTATTGTGAGGGATTGGCTAGGAAAGGATTTTGTGGGTCCACTTCCCTACCCTCGAAAAATGAAGAACGATGAGAGAGAGAAGGAGTTTCAGGGATATTAGAAGTTGTACCTTGAACACTACCCTGAATAGCTAAGACTGATTCAGTTTCAGACTGATCAGCTTGCGTCGAAGGGTAGTCATCCTCAGCTCCCTCTTGAGAATCAGATTGATCCTCAAGGTTCTCCTGCTCTCTGTTCACACAAAAATCCAAATAATCCTACATTGCAGGGGTTAATTGTAAGTCCCAACTTAATAGATGGTACTAACTGAAGACACCTCTATGTCAATGGTGGGGTGACTTTGCAATATAGACACTGAACTGGAGACGACCAGTTGCAGTGAATGTATACCAAGTTCTTGGTTAGATTACTTATTAAGGTGACAATAATAAATAAGTAATCGACAATGCAATATATAAATACAAGTAATGTAAATTGGTGAGATGATATGTATTTTTCAAGTGTAATTTATTTATTATCTTTAAATAAATTACAAGGTTGTTACGAAACCAAGATAATACAAAAGAGTAAATATCCTAACAACCTATGAAATACAATCGATCTAATACTTGGAAATTCTCTAAACAATCGAAACACTTAAAGTTGTGAAATGTTCCTTTTTGCGATTGAGATAATATTGCACAAGTTCACCAAGAAAATGCAATTATCTGAATTTGCAAAAGTCTGATTTCTTGGTTGTGCAAAGACCTCTATTTATAGGCAAAGTTAACATTGGGATGTCAACTTTGGCCGTACAAATATGGTTGAGAGCATTTAAGGAATATCATTTAATTCCTTAAAATGATGTATAAAGTTATGACATAAAGTCACCTTATTCAACCTGCTTTATGTACTTTTGTACTTTAAACATAGACAATTGCTATTGTCCGGTTAATAGCACATAAAGCATAAAGGTCTTTTCCTCGTAATCAGTGTAAAGCTTTGTAAGTACTTTACACTGATGATCTCCAGTTTATATCTGAGTAGAATGTCAACTGGGCTTCGTTGCCATTGTCATTCTTTGTCTTCCACTTGTTGTCTTTGACTTCAATTGGAATATCTTTACATCTGGTCAGATCTCAACTAGAGGAAGTCTTCAATATATTTCTGGACAACTGGACTTCAATATATTTCTGGACAAATCTTCTAGTCTCTAGATGCAACTGGAGACTGGCCAGTCTTCAGCAAAACTGGTCCTAACAAATTCCCCCTATTTGTCCTAAAATATTGCCAAGTCTTTTCGAGTTCTTGTATCTGTACAAGTATGAACTGGAAAGACTTGTTTGACTAAATCTATCTAAATTTTTCAAGGCATTTTTATAGATCAATAAATGGCTTGGGTTTTTCTTTTTAGTTTGATAGATTTAATCTGTTATCTACCTTGTGGTTACAAACTGGTAACTTCATTTATACAAGGAAATGAAATTTATACAAGTTACAAGAATGTAAATAAAATTACAAGAAGATAACTGAAGGAAAAACTTATACAGATGGCCCTTCGCTAGTTTTCCTTCTTTTGGCAGCTGAAGAGATGGGCAGTTTGTCTTCAGGATCAAAGTTCAACTTTTCTTCAACATTTTCTTTGAACTTGATAAGACTCTGAAGTACATGAATCCAACCCCTTTCAATCTTGTTCTTATGCTGCCTAGCCTCCAACAATTTTAGCATCTCCACATGCTCAGAATGGCCATACCTATGAATGTCTGGATTTTCAGTTGAGCACGTTGGTCCATTGAAGTACTGAACCCCAACTGTTAAATATTGAGTTCCAGGCTTGATTGACACCTGAACATCAATGATCTTGCCTGGTTTATATCGACGCTGCATCAGATCTCTTAAGTATGCCCTGGCATCAGATTCATTTGCCAGTTGAATCTGGCCAGTGCTCAGTTTTTGCACTGCAGCTCGAATATCTTCAGTTGTGGGCTCATTTGGTTGCACCCAAGTCCTCAAATCTGCATCTCTTGGCAGTGGCTTCAGTTTTCCTTTGGACTTGGGTGGATTCAGTACTCTCCTGACCACTTTCTTGACATTTTCCATTCTTCTTTGAATTCCACTGCCCTAATCTCTCTGGCCTTCTCCACTGACACACCAATGTTTTTAGCATCATATTCAGCTTCATCATCTGGATAATGTTTGTCCAGCTCGATGTCAAGCATTTCTTTCAGCATACCAACAATCCTTGCATCATGCTTGACTTTCAGATATTGATCAAGTGGGATGCCCAACAGGTTGGAATCACTTGCATCAAGTATCTTCATTCTCTCCAGTTGACCTCTGGCAACCAATTGGTTTGCTTGTTTTTGTTTCTTTCTTTTTTTATGTCATCACCAATTCTTGCAAGTCTTTTGCTATCACTATCTGACATTGGAGGAAGCACATCAGCATTACCAGTTTCCAACAAGGGTGTATCAGTGGCCGGCTGGGCAGATTCATCAGTTACAATCATTTTGCCCTTATCAACATTCCCCCTATCACCAATATCTTCAAACTCTTCAATCTGTTGACTGGCATCAGTACCAGAACCAACCATAACAACCTGCCTTTCCACCAGATTTCTTGTTCCTGCACCTGGCAATCTTGGTGCAAGTGCAAGGACGTCCATTTCCCTCTTGGCAGCTTCTAGTCCTTGACGACCAACATCAAAGTCCAACTGACTAGAAGGCAAGCGATCTAGAGGCTGCGACGACTGTAAGTCCTTGCATTCCTTGAACGCCCCACAAATGATGCGAACTTTCCTCCACAAATGATTTACTTCTTTAGACTGAATCAGAACATTTGCAGATGTTTGTTCTTGACCAGTTTTGATGGCATTCAAAAGTATACGATCATCTGCAGAAAGCCCAGTTGCAACAGGTTCTCTTTCTTGCACAACTTCCTTCTCTTTTTCCTTGCCAACTTCAGTTGCCAGTTTATCTATGGCAATTGAATGTTCAGACACCTTGGCAGCCAGATTATCTAGACTACCCTTCAACAAATCAACCTGGGTAGTGATTGGGGCCAGATCAACTGGTGAAGGGGTAATTTTGGTGATCTCAGACATCACCCTTTGAACTAACACTTCTTCTCTCTCTACCAAGGTATCCTTAATCATCTGACCAACTGAAGTGGCTAACTGCTGCCCAAGTTCAGTCACATTTAATGCAAATCTGTCAACCAGTTCCTTGACCTGCTTTTCTATTTCCTTCAACTCAACCTCTGAAGATCTGACAGTGGTACCCAGCAGGTTGGAAATAGATGTGGTGACCTTGGTTTGAGTTAAGTCAAAGGCTTCCTTTAAAGAAGTGGCCAGATTGTTACAGCCAGTGACTAACTCATTCAACTTCTGAACCACCAAGTCCTCATTTGCTGCAAATTTATTAATCCCCAGATCAACAACTTTAGAATTTGTAAGTGTATCCTTATTGTATCTGGAGAGGGACTTGGAATTTTGCTCAATTGTCTTTTGAACACCCTCCACCCGTTTGATCAGGTTTTGGATGTCGGCTGAGAAGGAGACAAATTGAGTGTCCAGTGACGGAGAGGAAGTTGGCACTGGACCAGCAGCAGGCACCACTGGAGCAACTGGATGAGGCACATTAAGTGAAACCTCACCAGTTGACTGACCAGGCGCAAGAGAAATAGAACCAGAAATGGGGAAAGTAGAAGGACGATGAGAGAGATCAATGTGTTGGTCATGCTGAGAATGCTCAGGCGTGACCAACGGCGGCGGCGGTGGTGGCATGTCCCTATTTATAGGGACAAAGAGTGAAGATAAAAGTGATCGTTGTTGTGGTTGTGGAATTCTAGTAAGCATATCTGGAGATGAAACTGTTGTTTGTTCTGGGGGCGGATCAAGAGATGAAGGGAGTTGATCTTGTACAGAAGCATCAACTATCTCTTGATCAGAAGTAGTTCCTTCAGAATCCGAAGATTCTAGCTGGAACTCATCAACATCCATGCCCAGATTCATGAATGATAGAGATGGCTGGCCAGATTGGTCAGTCTTCAGATGACCTTCTCCAGTTTCCTGGAAGGTTTCATCTGTTGAAGTATCAGTTACCAGGGTAACGTCACTAGGGACAGAGGTCACAGGGGTTGCCTCAGTTACAATTGCTCTATCCACAATCATAACATCACTGGCCGTAGAGTTTGGAACCTCAGTCTCCAGCTGTGACTGGCCAGAGACGTCGTCAGTTCATGCAATAGCAGTGTCAGAAATTTGGCTAGACTCAAATTGTGCAGACACGGACTCTACTCTGGGTTGGGTTAGCCCAGTATTATCTTCACCACCCTCTCCTATAGAAGTTTCGAGGGTGGTTGCTTGCGGTTCATCCCTTTGACTATCTCCAGCTTCCTGTTGGGAGGAAACTGGAGGGCTGGATAGGTTTCTACTGTCAGTGGTAGTGGCTGACTGATTCCTAGGGCGACGTGTTCTTCTTGACTTTGGAGCACCCTGGAGACCTGTTGGGAGGTCTCCAGTGACAGTTGTAGGGACTGACACGCTGGAGGGGTTAGACTGTTGCCGAGGTTCGTCAACTGTCTCAATTCCAGCAGACGAACCGATGGGTCCCTCATTGTTTTGAACACCCTCCACCCGTTTGATCAGGTTTTGGATGTCGGCTGAGAAGGAGACAAATTGAGTGTCCAGTGACGGAGAGGAAGTTGGCACTGGACCAGCAGCAGGCACCACTGGAGCAACTGGATGAGGCACATTAAGTGAAACCTCACCAGTTGACTGACCAGGCGCAAGAGAAATAGAACCAGAAATGGGGAAAGTAGAAGGACGATGAGAGAGATCAATGTGTTGGTCATGCTGAGAATGCTCAGGCGTGACCAACGGCGGCGGCGGTGGTGGCATGTCCCTATTTATAGGGACAAAGAGTGAAGATAAAAGTGATCGTTGTTGTGGTTGTGGAATTCTAGTAAGCATATCTGGAGATGAAACTGTTGTTTGTTCTGGGGGCGGATCAAGAGATGAAGGGAGTTGATCTTGTACAGAAGCATCAACTATCTCTTGATCAGAAGTAGTTCCTTCAGAATCCGAAGATTCTAGCTGGAACTCATCAACATCCATGCCCAGATTCATGAATGATAGAGATGGCTGACCAGATTGGTCAGTCTTCAGATGACCTTCTCCAGTTTCCTGGAAGGTTTCATCTGTTGAAGGTTCAGTTACCAGGGTAACGTCACTAGGGACAGAGGTCACAGGGGTTGCCTCAGTTACAATTGCTCTATCCACAATCATAACATCACTGGCCGTAGAGTTTGGAACCTCAGTCTCCAGCTGTGACTGGCCAGAGACGTCGTCAGTTCATGCAATAGCAGTGTCAGAAATTTGGCTAGACTCAAATTGTGCAGACACAGACTCTACTCTGGGTTGGGTTAGCCCAGTATTATCTTCACCACCCTCTCCTATAGAAGTTTCGAGGGTGGTTGCTTGCGGTTCATCCCTTTGACTATCTCCAGCTTCCTGTTGGGAGGAAACTGGAGGGCTGGATAGGTTTCTACTGTCAGTGGCAGTGGCTGACTGATTCCTAGGGCGACGTGTTCTTCTTGCCTTTGGAGCACCCTGGAGACCTGTTGGGAGGTCTCCAGTGACAGTTGTAGGGACTGACACGCTGGAGGGGTTAGACTGTTGCCGAGGTTCGTCAACTGTCTCAATTCCAGCAGACGAACCGATGGGTCCCTCATTGTTTTGAGGCCCGCCCAGTTGTCATTCTGACTCACCTTGGACTGGTGCATCAGTTTTACTGAATGCCAACAACATTCTTTGAGGAATATCAACCTCCCCAGTTGTTGATGCCAGGGAGTCAAGATTCCTCAACATTTCTGGGGCAGTGTACAAAGATAGAGTGTTATGATATTCAACACTCCCCAGAATTTCAAGGAAACAGAGGGATAAATACCTGGAGAAGGGGATGCACAGTCCCCTGGTGCCTTTCAGCTTTTGAACAAGGCCCCTGAACAGGATATCGGCAAAATCCACTCTGAGTCCGTACCACAAGCAGTAGGCCAATTCTGCTTGTGTGGAGTTTATCTGGTCTAATCCACCAGAACTCCCACCCATGCTCTCCACCAGATGGATGAAGAAATACTTCCAAGATGAGAGAGACCTTTCATGGTCATGGGTCCTTTTGTCTTCAACACCCCATTTTCCAAGCAATCCTTGTGTCCCATATCAAGGAGAACTTGTCTGAAATTTTGGTTGGGGGAGATGACAACTGGAGATTCTCCTTGTCTCCAGTAGTTGAGGTGTAAAGCATTCCTCAACGTTTCTGCCGTTATAGTACACGCGACTGTTCCATTTTTAAGAGTGAAGGAGATGGATGAACAGTCGTCTGAGAGTTGTGCAGTGTACCAAAACTCACACAAGTAATCATGATATAACTTGCGTGGGTTAAGAAAGAAAGACTCGCCGATTGGAGAATCACGAAGAAAGTGTTGGATTCGTCCAATGAGAGTATCGGCAGTCTGAACCTCTTGCAAACTAGCCATCGGATTATTTGGGTTTAATTTGATGAGCGTAGTATTGCCAGGAGCACCAGGTGCCTGTCTGACACCTGGTGGGGGAACATATGGGACAGTTAAGAGATTAATATCTCTAGATCGAGAAGATTTAGGTGCCATTGAAAATGAAATTGAGAATTTTGGAATTAGGGTTCTTGATTTATGAAGTAGAGAGAGGAATGAAGCAATTTTGATGATTGGAATTGAATGAGAGAATGTGAAAAGGAAGTAAATGTGTTTCGGAGTAAATAAGGGGTATTTATAAGAAAAATTGTGATCCCAATGAAATACCAAGAATATTTTAATACCAAAAATCAAATTTACAAGATATTTTGTAAATGAAAATTTGAATTTTGAAAGTAAAAATTTAATTCTCCGTGTCAGCATTAAATGCTACGACGGCTTAACTTCCCCACGCACCCACTAACTTTCCATAATCCCAATAAAAGTGTTACCTTTTACAAAAATGACCTTAACACGTCATATGACGATAGTGAGTAGGTTAAAACACTCTAGTACCATCACGTGTCACAAGTATTGACCAAGTATTTTACAATGTTATGAAATCTGGTTGACCACCAGTTTTTAGACAAGACTGAACATGTACACTGGAGGATTAGTCCAGTGCCAGTTGCCAACTGGAGAGTTCTCCAATTGCAATTTTTCAAACTTAAAAAATTTTGGTTGGGGGAGATGACAACTGGAGATTCTCCTTGTCTCCAGTAGTTGAGGTGTAAAGCATTCCTCAACGTTTCTGCCGTTATAGTACACGCGACTGTTCCATTTTTAAGAGTGAAGGAGATGGATGAACAGTCGTCTGAGAGTTGTGCAGTGTACCAAAACTCACACAAGTAATCATGATATAACTTGCGTGGGTTAAGAAAGAAAGACTCGCCGATTGGAGAATCACGAAGAAAGTGTTGGATTCGTCCAATGAGAGTATCGGCAGTCTGAACCTCTTGCAAACTAGCCATCGGATTATTTGGGTTTAATTTGATGAGCGTAGTATTGCCAGGAGCACCAGGTGCCTGTCTGACACCTGGTGGGGGAACATATGGGACAGTTAAGAGATTAATATCTCTAGATCGAGAAGATTTAGGTGCCATTGAAAATGAAATTGAGAATTTTGGAATTAGGGTTCTTGATTTATGAAGTAGAGAGAGGAATGAAGCAATTTTGATGATTGGAATTGAATGAGAGAATGTGAAAAGGAAGTAAATGTGTTTCGGAGTAAATAAGGGGTATTTATAAGAAAAATTGTGATCCCAATGAAATACCAAGAATATTTTAATACCAAAAATCAAATTTACAAGATATTTTGTAAATGAAAATTTGAATTTTGAAAGTAAAAATTTAATTCTCCGTGTCAGCATTAAATGCTACGACGGCTTAACTTCCCCACGCACCCACTAACTTTCCATAATCCCAATAAAAGTGTTACCTTTTACAAAAATGACCTTAACACGTCATATGACGATAGTGAGTAGGTTAAAACACTCTAGTACCATCACGTGTCACAAGTATTGACCAAGTATTTTACAATGTTATGAAATCTGGTTGACCACCAGTTTTTAGACAAGACTGAACATGTACACTGGAGGATTAGTCCAGTGCCAGTTGCCAACTGGAGAGTTCTCCAATTGCAATTTTTCAAACTTAAAAAAATTTTGGTTAGAAAAATATTTTGAGTCTTTCCCCCTATAATGATGATCCAGAAATCAATAAGTGCTAGGATAGTATTACAAAGGCGTTCGATAGCCTGGCAAGCAAAGATTATCTGGACCTCCTCAACTGGAGAACTTCATTAGTGTCACTGACGCGTTCATAACAAAATCTCCAGTTTTAAGGATTTAACATTCTCAGTTCGCTGATGAGATGTTTAAAAGTTTTCTCATCAAGAGGTTTTGTAAAAACATCAGCGAGCTGTTTGTCAGTGGGGATGAAATGAATTTCAATGTCTCCTTTCATAAAATGATCACGAATGAAATGATACCTGATGTCAATATGCTTTGTCTTAGAGTGCATCACTGGTTGTGAGATATAGCAATTGCACTGGTGTTGTCACAAAAGATTGGGGTCCTTGTATACTTCTGACCATAATCTAGTAACTGGTTCTTGATCCAGAGAATCTGGGCACAGCAACTGGCCGCAGAAATGTACTCTGCCTCAGCAGTGGACATAAAGACTGACGTCTGCTTCTTGCTGGTCCAACTTACCAGTTTTCCTCCAAGGAAATGACAACCACCAGTTGTTGATTTTCTATCTATCTTACAACCTGCGTGATCTGAATCTGAATAACCCATTAGATCTAACCTTGAGCCTTTGGGATACCAAAGACCAAGTCTAGGACACCCTTTCAGGTATCTGAAGATGCGCTTAACAGCATGCAAGTGTGATTCTTTTGGGTTAGCCTGAAATCTGGCACATAGACATGTTGCAAACATTATATCTGGTCAACTGGCAGTTAAATACATCAGTGAACCAACCATACCACGATATTCAGTGGTGTTCACTGGTTTGCCAGTTGGGTCAGAGTCCAAATTTAAAGGTGCTGCAATAGGTGTGGTTTTCGATGGGATTGAATCATATTTGTATTTTCTTAACAAATCTCTGACATATTTTTCTTGGTTTATAAAAATTCCATTTTCAGTTTGCTTAATCTGAAGACCCAAGAAAAACGTTAATTCTCCCATTAAACTCATTTCATACTCAGATGACATGATTTTAGAAAACCTTTTACACATTGCATCATCAGTTGAACCAAATATAATGTCATCAACATAAATTTGTACCAATAAGATATTACCTTTTTCTTTCAAGATAAATAAGGTATTATTTATTGCACCTCTTTGAAAGCCATTTTTGAGAAGATGTTTAGTTAAAGTATCATACCAGGCTCTTGGGGCTTGTCTTACTCCTTCATCAGCTTTTGCAACAAATTTTCCAAGCTGACTGGAATCATTTAAAATATAAACTGGACAACCAAATACATGGAAATATCCAATATTTGGTTTTCGATTCCTGAGTACTTCATATGCAGTCTTCTTGTGTCTCTTGATGTAGACTGGCCGGTTTTGGGTGTGGCAAGCTGTTGCAACTGCTTCAGCCCAAAAACTGGTGGGAAGACCTGATTCAGATAGCATAATTCTGGCAGCTTCTATCAGTGTGCGATTCTTTCTTTCCACAACTCCATTCTGCTCTTGAGAGTGTGCTGATGAGAAGTTTTGAGATATGCCAGTGTCATTGCAAAATGTTTCAAGTACTTTGTTCTGAAATTCAGTACCATTATCACTTCGTAACTGACAAACTTTTCGAGTGTACTTGAGCTCAATTCTTTTGATGAGAGAGATGATTTCAGCAGGTGCATCACTTTTTGATCTGATAAATACCACCCAGCAGTATCTGGAGAATTCATCAACCACAACTAGAGTGTATTTCTTTCCAGCTCTAGTTTGAACATTCACTTGACCAAACAGATCCATATGTAGCATGTGAAGAGGTTCAGTGATGCTAAAGTTTTGCCTGGTCTTGAAACTGGCCCTTTTCTGCTTGCCCATCTCACACCCTGGACATGGTTTTTCTTTATTGAAAGAAATCTGAGGTATCCCATCCACCAGTTGTTTGCGAGACAACTTGTTAATATTCTTAAAATTAAGATGGGATAGCCTCTTATGCCACAGCCAGTTGGTGTCCTCATCAGCCTTGGTATAGAAGCACTGCTCTTTTGGAGCAGGTTCCATATCCATGATGTACACATTTCCCTTTCTTGGTGCAATCATCACCACTTTCCAATCCTTGTTAAATATGGTGCCCTGAGCAATATCAAACAATACCTTATATCCATCATCACAAAGTTGACTGACACTGATTAGGTTGTATTTCAAACCATTCACAAATGCATCTCTGGTGAACTGGACTTGTCCATTATTGATTACACCATATCCTTCAGTCTTTCCATTTTCATCATTACCAAACGTCACTGCCGGTCCATCTTGGACAGTGAACTCTTCAAGCAGGGGCTTCATCCGGTCATAGTCCGGCCAGCTGCGCTGTCTAGATACCAGGTGTTCTTTTTACGATCGCCCTGCACAACCACAAAAATCATTAGTTATTTTTGTGAACCCATCTTTTCTTGATGGGTTCAGTGGACTTAACTTCAGAAGTCTCAGTTGATTGTTGTGGTGTTGAACTGGAGGCTGCATCTGGAGCTTTTTCACCAGCTCCAGGTGCAGGAGTAAAAACGATTGGTATTTGATACTTATTCCCCCTTTTCTTATCAGATTTTGTTCCAGATGGACATTTCCCTTTCTTGGTGCAATCATCACCACTTTCCAATCCTTGTTAAATATGGTGCCCTGAGCAATATCAAACAATACCTTATATCCATCATCACAAAGTTGACTGACACTGATTAGGTTGTATTTCAAACCATTCACAAATGCATCTCTGGTGAACTGGACTTGTCCATTATTGATCACACCATATCCTTCAGTCTTTCCATTTTCATCATTACCAAACGTCACTGCCGGTCCATCTTGGACAGTGAACTCTTCAAGCAGGGGCTTTCATCCGGTCATAGTCCGGCCAGCTGCGCTGTCTAGATACCAGGTGTTCTTTTTACGATCGCCCTGCACAACCACAAAAATCATTAGTTATTTTTGTGAACCCATCTTTTCTTGATGGGTTCAGTGGACTTAACTTCAGAAGTCTCAGTTGATTGTTGTGGTGTTGAACTGGAGGCTGCATCTGGAGCTTTTTCACCAGCTCCAGGTGCAGGAGTAAAAACGATTGGTATTTGATACTTATTCCCCCTTTTCTTATCAGATTTTGTTCCAGATGGAACATTCTTTTGTTTTTGTTTTGAAGGGGTTTTAATATTTTGTTTTTCAACTGGAGGAGATGAACCTCCTTCCAGATTTTTAATTCTGGCAGTACAACTCTGAACCTGCCTAGACAAAAGTTGGAGTTGACTTTCTAGTCTTAACAAAATATTATTTTCAGTAGGCTGCTGAACCTTGGACCTAGGTTCAGCTGGAGTCTTAGTCTTTTGAGTCTTGGGCTCTTTTGACTTTTGAGGCAAAGGCTTATCACCAGCAGCCTTTTTGACTGGAGCTATAGCCTGTTCAGCTCCAGTTTTAACCTCAGTGGGGGTGGTCTCAATAGGTTCAGTTTTGACAGTTTTAGGTTGATCATATGGATTTTCAACCCTAAGAGCTGGAGGCAAGGTATGAAGATCTGGTATGAGTGCTGCCATCTCAAGATCTCCAGATTTCCATGCATTTTTCTGGGCATCAATTGTTCTAGAAAATGCATCATAATTCTTTCCAGATGCTTTTACCCACGACTTGATAATCATTTGTTCTTTTTCAAGATCAGATTTTAATTTTTGATTTTCAAGTTCAAGAGCCTCAATTTTCAAAACTGACTCCTTGAGAGCCAACTGGATACTTTGTAAATCATTTAATTGTGGTCTAACATTGTTCAGTTCAGTTAAGATAGTTTCCAGATATCTTTCACTGTCTGCTCTAACAGTTTCCACAAACACTAAATCACCATTTAATGATTCAGCAAGATCCAGTTTCAGTTCTGGATCAACCTAGTTGTCATAGTCACATACCTTTTTCAAAATGATGTCCACCCATCTTCCAGGGATAGCATCATCTTTTGCCACATGTTGTTGTTGATCTTCCAAGGCCATGAAACACATGTCCCTTTCCTCTTCATCATCAACTGATGAGTCATCAGAGTACTCCCACATTCCCTCAGTTTGTGCCATCATGCACTGATTCTTTTCTTTTTCCATGGACATGAGGGAAATCTCGGCCTTAAGCTTCTTATATTTGGCTTTATAGCTATCATCAGGCCGATTGAAATTTGGGACAGAGGGACCAGTTTGGTTGTTCACCTGACTAGATCTGCATTCCTTCATAAAGTGACCTTTCTTACCACACTTATAGCAGGTAAGATTGGCTTTATTCAGAGAGCTGGAGCTGGAAGCATTGTTTTGGCCATTAAATCTTTTAGATTTATGCTTAAACCTATTAAAGGTTTTAGGAATCATGGCTACCAGATCATCATCGTCAGTTTCATCACAACCATCACTGATTTCAGTGGTTAGTCCAGAGTTCAAGAAACTGTTTAACATCTCCTTCATTGAGTGTGACTGGACACTCTCTTCAGACATTAAGGCAGTACAAGGTCGCTCAGTTATACTAGCAACCTTGGGACTCTGGGCATGGTTCAAGGCATCCTGCTCAGCCACCAGTCTTGCTGCATTATTATCTTCAGTGAATCTGAAGGCTCCATAGAGCGATGCAAGAGTGTGACTGTGCAGGGTTTTACCTTGTCTTAAGACAAGAACCATGTTTTCCCATTTGGAAGGAAGAATATCACAAAACTTCTCAAGAAGAATATCCTTATCTTTCTCAACACCCAAGCCTCTCAACTGATTAATGAGGCTAGTAAACTTGGTGTAAGTACCAGTTAAACTTTCATTGGAAAGAGCAAAGAAGGATTCATACTTCTTGTTTAGGGCAACCTTTCTTGTGACAATAGTGTCATCACCTCCTTCAAATTGAATAACCAATTCATCCCACATTGCCTTGGCACTGGGGAACAACACAAGTGTTGGAATTAGATCTTCAGGAACGACTCCAAGGATCATGTTTTTTAGTCTGGTATCAAGGTCAACCAGTCTGCGATCCTCATCAGACCAATGGTCTTCGAGCTTTTCTCTGCTGCCTCTTCTTCCAGTAGGATCTAGAAGAGGACTGACCCCAAGAGACATGGGTATATATGGTCCATCCTTAAAGATTTTTAACATATACCTCTCTATCCCACCAAAATGTAAGAGCATTCTGGCCTTCCATGTTCCAAAGGTCTCACTGTTTCCATCAAATTTGGGAACAGGAGTATTGGAGTAGTGAACATGGACATGGTTATGAGGGTTTTCATCATGACCATAACCATCCCCACCTTCAGTAGTAGTCATCTAAGCAGATCTGGGCAAGTATATTGTCCTTCTGCTCTGATACCACTTGTAAGTCCCAACTTAATAGATAGTACTAACTGAAGACACCAGTTGCAGTGAATGTATACCAAGTTCTTGGTTAGATTACTTATTAAGGTGACAATAATAAATAAGTAATCGACAATGCAATATATAAATACAAGTAATGTAAATTGGTGAGATGATATGTATTTTTCAAGTGTAATTTATTTATTATCTTTAAATAAATTACAAGGTTGTTGCGGAACCAAGATAATACAAAAGAGTAAATATCCTAACAACCTATGAAATACAATCGATCTAATACTTGGAAATTCTCTAAACAATCGAAACACTTAAAGTTGTGAAATGTTCCTTTTTACGATTGAGAGAATATTGCACAAGTTCACCAAGAAAATGCAATTGTCTGAATTTGCAAAAGTCTGATTTCTTGGTTGTGCAAAGACCTCTATTTATAGGCAAAGTTGACATTGGGATGTCAACTTTGGCCGTACAAATATGGTTGAGAGCATTTAAGGAATATCATTTAATTCCTTAAAATGTTGTATAAAGTTATGACATAAAGTCACCTTATTCAACCTGCTTTATGTACTTTTGTACTTTAAACATAGACAATTGCTATTGTCCGGTTAATAGCACATAAAGCATAAAGGTCTTTTCCTCGTAATCTGTGTAAAGCTTTGTAAGTACTTTACACTGATGATCTCCAGTTTATATCTGAGTAGAATGTCAACTGGGCTTCGCTGCCATTGTCATTCTTTGTCTTCCACTTGTTGTCTTTGACTTCAATTGGAATATCTTTACATCTGGTCAGGTCTCAACTGGAGGAAGTCTTCAGTTGCGTTAACTGTACGTTGCAACTGGACTTTCAATATATTTCTGGACAAATCTTCTAGTCTCCAGATGCAACTGGAGACTGACCAGTCTTCAGCAAAACTGGTCCTAGCATTAAATTCTGGTAGACTTCAATTGGTCCAAAAATATTTGAGGCCAGGGGAGAAATTTTTATAAAATCCCCTGTTGCCATTTGGTGATCTCCTTTTAAAAAAAATTCAATAATGTAACCCAAGATTCTGCCATAGTAAATGTTTTCAGATTTTAAAGAAACCTTGGTTACAAGATCATCAAAAATTAATTTACCAAAATCAATTAATCTATTGTGGACCATGCAGTAAAAGATTTGCATTTCAAGCTTGTTTGGTGTATCAAAACCACCAACTTTGTTTTGCAATGATCTCACAATATTTGAGATCAAATATTTGTAAATGCCAGAAAAGTGAGATATTTTAACCGAACCACCAACCATCTCTGTATAAACAATATCATTTAAAACACTTTTTGCCACATCCAGGGGTGGGGCTGACTCATAGGCTAGGTCAGACTTGTACTCATTCAATAATTCCTTAAAATGATGTATAAAGTTATGACATAAAGTCACCTTATTCAACCTGCTTTATGTACTTTTGTACTTTAAACATAGACAATTGCTATTGTCCGGTTAATAGCACATAAAGCATAAAGGTCTTTTCCTCGTAATCAGTGTAAAGCTTTGTAAGTACTTTACACTGATGATCTCCAGTTTATATCTGAGTAGAATGTCAACTGGGCTTCGCTGCCATTGTCATTCTTTGTCTTCCACTTGTTGTCTTTGACTTCAATTGGAATATCTTTACATCTGGTCAGGTCTCAACTGGAGGAAGTCTTCAGTTGCGTTAACTGTACGTTGCAACTGGACTTTCAATATATTTCTGGACAAATCTTCTAGTCTCCAGATGCAACTGGAGACTGACCAGTTTCAGCAAAACTGGTCCTACATTAGTTGTCTTTGACTTCAATTGGAATATCTTTACATCTGGTCAGGTCTCAACTGGAGGAAGTCTTCAGTTGCGTTAACTGTACGTTGCAACTGGACTTTCAATATATTTCTGGACAAATCTTCTAGTCTCCAGATGCAACTGGAGACTGACCAGTCTTCAGCAAAACTGGTCCTAACATTAAATTCTGGTAGACTTCAATTGGTCCAAAAATATTTGAGGCCAGGGGAGAAATTTTTATAAAATCCCCTGTTGCCATTTGGTGATCTCCTTTTAAAAAAAATTCAATAATGTAACCCAAGATTCTGCCATAGTAAATGTTTTCAGATTTTAAAGAAACCTTGGTTACAAGATCATCAAAAATTAATTTACCAAAATCAATTAATCTATTGTGGACCATGCAGTAAAAGATTTGCATTTCAAGCTTGTTTGGTGTATCAAAACCACCAACTTTGTTTTGCAATGATCTCACAATATTTGAGATCAAATATTTGTAAATGCCAGAAAAGTGAGATATTTTAACCGAACCACCAACCGTCTCTGTATAAACAATATCATTTAAAACACTTTTTGCCACATCCAGGGGTGGGGCTGACTCATAGGCTAGGTCAGACTTGTACTCCAGTTCAAAAATTCCTTTAAAACTATCAAGAGTAAGTACAAGTCGACGAGATGCATCGTCCAAAGTGCCAACAATGCATTGCTTGCCCTGAGTGGTGGTCGTTACCCTGCTTGTGAGCCAAAACTCACAAAGCTGATTGAAATTAATAAAACCAGGAGAAAGGTGCAGAATCTTACCCATTGGATGATAAAAGATATACCTTGCCATGTCAGAAAACTTGGACTTGTTTGAAGGTGGATGGAGATTGGCAAACTGAGGAGGTCTGACTTTGATCTGTGTAGATACCCATTTAGCACCTACGATCTCAGGAACCCTATCTCTCTTTAAATACGTACCGATTTTATCGACTTGTTTTGGTTCAGGATACTCAACTTGAGAAGGTGAAGCCATTTGATGATTAAACTGATTAAGAAATTATTTAAAAACAAATAATATACGAGAGACTGAAAACAGAGTATAAATGATTTTTAGAGAAAAAGAGATGAGAAAGCAATGGAATAGTGATTTGATCAAACGGGTTGACTTTTATATGGCCTTGCCACCAAAAGTGTGCCGTTTTGTGATTGGAGAGAGAAAGTACACTTAGCCAACGGTTACTTTTTACCATGGAGGGAGTAACGGTTGTGGTTTGTACAGAGGAAAGAGAGACAAACAGAGTAAAACAATATTTTATTTACAACAACAAGGAATGAAAAATATAAAATAACTTACTAAGTAAAATCCAAGCTGACTCCAAGCTGAGCTGACTCAGCTTGGTCATCCTTAGGTCAAAACTAAGGTCAATCAGCTTGAGTTTTCATTAATAGATTATTCCATATTTAACATTTCCAGCTTGCTCAGCAAGGTATTAAACCTTGCTTCATCAAGAGGCTTGGTGAACAAGTTTGCAAGCTGGTTGTCTGTTGAAATAAAATAGAGTTCAATATCTTCCTTCATGACATGGTCTCTAATGAAATGATATCTGACATCAATATGCTTAGTCCTTGAATGATTAACAGGATTGTTGGTAATTGCAATGGCACTTGTATTGTCACAGAAAATGGGAGTTTGGACACAATAATATCATAGTCAGCAAGTTGATGCTGCATCCATAGGATTTGAGAGCAGCAGCTTCCAGCAGCAACATATTCAACTTCAGCAGTAGAAGTTGAGACTGAGTGTTGCTTCTTGCTAGCCCAGCTGACTAACCTATTCCCAAGCAATTGACAACTTCCTGTTGTGCTTTTCCTGTCAATCTTACAACCTGCAAAGTCTGAATCTGAATACCTAATTAGATTAAACCCTGAGTCTTTGGGATACCAAAGACCCAGATTGGGTGTACCTTTAAGGTATCTAAAAATTCGTTTAACAGCTTAAAGATGATATTCTTTGGGACAAGCTTGATATCTAGCACAAACATATGTGGCAAACTTAATATCTGGCCTACTAGCAGTTAAGTACAATAAAGAACCTATCATGCCCCTATAAGCTGTAATATCAACTGGTTTCCCACTGATATCTTCACTCAGCTTGGTAGCAGCACCCATAGGTGTTTTCATTGGAGAGCAATTGTCAAAGCCAAATTTCTTGAGTAAATCTTTAACATATTTTCCTTGATTAATAAAAATCCCAGAATTGGATTGTTTGATTTGAAGACCAAGAAAATAGGTTAATTCACCCATCATACTCATTTCATAATTTTTGGACATTAGCTCAGAAAACTTTTTGCATAATCTATCATTAGTAGAACCAAAAATAATGTCATCCACATAAATTTGTACTAACAGAATATCATTTCCTAACTTTCTCACAAACAAAGTTTTATCAACATTACCTCTTTCAAACTTATTTTTAAGTACAAATTTGGACAGTGTATCATACCATGCTCTTGGAACTTGCTTCAAGCCATAGGAGGCTGATGTACAAAAACTTCTTCATCAAGTTTGCCATTCAGAAAGGCACTTTTCACATCCATCTGATACACTTTGAATCCTTTGTAGGCTGAGTATGCTAGAAACATTCTTATTGCTTCAAGCCTAGCAACAGGAGCAAAGGTCTCATCATAATCTATTCCTTCTTCTTGACTATAACCTTGAGCCACCAATCTTGCCTTGTTTCTTGTCACAATACCTCTTTCATCCATCTTGTTTCTAAAGACCCACCTTGTGCCAATAATGGTCTTATCAGCTGGTCTAGGAACTAGTTTCCACACCTTGTTCCTTTCAAACTGAGTGAGTTCCTCTTGCATTGCACTCACCCAAGATGGATCACTTAGAGCTTCTTCAACTTCAGTTGTCTCAGTCTTGCTAACAAAATTCACAAATATGCAGAAATTTCCTGTGGCATTTCTTCTTGTCTGAACTTTTGAAGTGGGATCACCAATGATTTGATCAATTGGGTGACTTCTTGTCCACTTGGTAGCATGAACTGGAACATTTTGTACTTCCTGATCAGCTTCCTCTTCAATAGATTGAGAATCAGCTTGAGGTACAGACTCAACTTGATCACAGTTGAGATCTTGAACAAGTGTGTTGGCTGAGCTGATAGGATTATCAGCTTGAGCTTGCTCACGGATGGGTAAAATTGCTTCAATTGCTTTCTGAGGTTGAGTAGAAACATGAGGCTGATTAAGCTCTTCATCAAGATCATGGAAAATAGGAATCTCCCCCTCAATAGGTGCATCATCATCTTCAATAATAGGATCAGTAGGAGGATCACAATCAGGAACAGCAAGCTCTTCAAAGTCAAAATCACCATCTTCTTGAGCTGAGCTGACTGAGTTTGATTCATCTATTTTCACATGAACTGTGTCTTCAATTACTCTTGTTCTTTTGTTGTACACAGGCTTTCATGAGTGTAGAATAACCAAGAAAAATTCCTTCATCACCATTGGCATCAAATTTGCCAAGATGGTCTCTTTATTTTAAAATGAAGCAAGGACTTCCAAACATTCTTAAGAACCCTATTTCAGGTCTTCTGCCCTTCAAAATTTCATATGCTGTCTTCTGATGCCTTTTGACAATCAATGATCTATTCTGAGTGAAGCAGGCTGTGTGAATAGCTTCAGCCCAGAAATGAACCTTCACACGATTTTGAGCTAGCATGGATCTTCAACTTCAGTTGTCTCAGTCTTGCTAACAAAATTCACAAATATGCAGAAATTTCCTGTGGCATTTCTTCTTGTCTGAACTTTTGAAGTGGGATCACCAATGATTTGATCAATTGGGTGACTTCTTGTCCACTTGGTAGCATGAACTGGAACATTTTGTACTTCCTGATCAGTTTCCTCTTCAATAGATTGAGAATCAGCTTGAGGTACAGACTCAACTTGATCACAGTTGAGATCTTGAACAAGTGTGTTGGCTGAGCTGATAGGATTATCAGCTTGAGCTTGCTCACGGATGGGTAAAATTGCTTCAATTGCTTTCTGAGGTTGAGTAGAAACATGAGGCTGATTAAGCTCTTCATCAAGTTTGCCATTCAGAAAGGCACTTTTCACATCCATCTGATACACTTTGAATCCTTTGTAGGCTGAGTATGCTAGAAACATTCTTATTGCTTTCAGCAACTCCATTTTGCTGAGGAGTTCTTGCAGCTGAATAACATTGAGAGATGCCTTTACTAATGCAGAAAGAGTGCAGAGTTTGATTTCTGAACTCAGTCCCATTATCACTTCTAAGCTGCCTGACTGGCTTCTTGTAAAGGACTTCAGCATTTTTGATGAAATTAATGATTACTTCAGCAGCTTCACTTTTGGCTTTTAGAAAGAAGACCCATGTAAACCTTCAATATTCATCTACAATAACCAGTGAGTACCTTTTTCCACTCAAGGAAGGTGTACTAACTGGACCAAACAGATCCATATGTAGTGTTGGTGCATGTTTCTCGGTGACAAAATCATTCTAGATGTGTGATGTATATTTTAATAAATTCAAGTCTTGTAATTTATCTTGTAATTACCGTTTGTCAATAATATTATATATTGTTGATCATATTGGGATCCATTTATGTTTATATGTTTGTTTATTATTTGTGTTTTACAGGTTCTAGACATTACATGTAAAGAGTCATTAAGTTAATATTGTTTCTGCGTTTAACAGCAGTTGAAATATTAACTTAATGTACTTCCAAATGGAAGTTAAGTTAATTGTGTTTCTGCGTATTAACAGCAGGAGAAACATTAACTTAATGAATACTTCCAATAGGTAATATAGACAATGTTGTTTCTGCGTATTCACAGCAGTAGAAACATTGTCGTAGCTAATGTTGGTTCTGCGTATATTTACAGTAGTATAAACATTGGCTGAGTTAATGTTGGTTCTGCGTCTTGACAGCAGTATAAACATTGGCTGAGTTAATGTTGGTTCTGCGTATATTTACAGTAGTATAAACATTGTCTTAGCTAATGTTGGTTCTGCATATATTTACAGTAGTATAAACATTGGCTGAGTTAATGTTGGTTCTGCGTATATTTACAGTAGTATAAACATTGTCTTAGCTAATGTTGGTTCTGCATATATTTACAGTAGTATAAACATTGGCTGAGTTAATGTTGGTTCTGCGTATATTTACAGTAGTATAAACATTGGCTGAGTTAATGTTGGTTCTGCGTATATTTACAGTAGTATAAACATTGTCTTAGCTAATGTTGGTTCTGCATATATTTACAGTAGTATAAACATTGGCTGAGTTAATGTTGGTTCTGCGTATATTTACAGTAGTATAAACATTGTCTTAGCTAATGTTGGTTCTGCATATATTTACAGTAGTATAAACATTGGCTGAGTTAATGTTGGTTCTGCGTATATTTACAGTAGTATAAACATTGGCTGAGTTAATGTTGGTTCTGCGTATATTTACAGTAGTATAAACATTGTCTTAGCTAATGTTGGTTCTGCATATATTTACAGTAGTATAAACATTGGCTGAGTTAATGTTGGTTCTGCGTATATTTACAGTAGTATAAACATTGTCTTAGCTAATGTTGGTTCTGCATATATTTACAGTAGTATAAACATTGGCTGAGTTAATGTTGGTTCTGCGTATATTTACAGTAGTATAAACATTGGCTGAGTTAATGTTGGTTCTGCGTATATTTACAGTAGTATAAACATTGTCTTAGCTAATGTTGGTTCTGCATATATTTACAGTAGTATAAACATTGGCTGAGTTAATGTTGGTTCTGCGTATATTTACAGTAGTATAAACATTGTCTTAGCTAATGTTGGTTCTGCATATATTTACAGTAGTATAAACATTGGCTGAGTTAATGTTGGTTCTGCGTATATTTACAGTAGTATAAACATTGGCTGAGTTAATGTTGGTTCTGCGTCTTGACAGCAGTTGAAACATTAACTCAAATATTCCTAAGTGTTATTTGAGGGTTCTTGGGAACGAGCAAAATAGTTGCTTGTGGAAAGAACACTCAAATGGTCATTTGAGAGTTTCTGAAGAACAAGCAAAAGTTTGCTTGTTCATAAGAACTCTCAAATGGTTTGAGAGTTTATGTGGAAACAAGCAAAAGCATGCTTGTCCATAAGAACTCTCAAAAAGTTTTTGTGTTCTGGGAAACACACAAAAAGGCCAAAACCCTAATGGGCTTGACATGAGAACACTCAAATCCATTGGATTTGAGAGTTCTTGTCACTTGCCTATAAATAGAGGTGTGTGTCATGCGTGTTCTGGACAAGAGTGTAGAGAGAGAAACGAGCAAAACCTAGAAAGAGAAAACCTAGAACACACACGGTTGATCTTGTGGGTGGTACTCGACTCACGCACGAACCGCAAACACACACCCGGTTTGGACGGCTCGTAGACTTAGATTACCACGTTGGTTGGTAAGGTTTGTCCGGAGAGCCGTTTCACTATATTAACCAAATACGAGTGTTTATATTCACGCAAAAGATATATATATATATATATATATATATATAATATAAAAACCGTGGGTTATATATATAATATATATATATATATATTATATATATATATTATATATATATATCATAAAAGGTAGATATAAAAACCGTGGTTATCTCGAAGAATTCCGCCCCTCGACATATCCTTAAGTCAATCTCGGTTCGGTAAGACCCGGGGGACTTACATGTAGTAAATCTAAAGAAGATTCAATAGTTGAACATGTTCTAGATTTGAAAGAAGCTTTATGTTGCTTCCCTTTCTCACAAGCACTGCACAATTTGTCTTTCTCATACTTGATAGTAGGAAGACCAGAAACTAACTCATTTTTGCTTAATTTATTAATATCTTTGAAATTCATATGAGATAGTCTTTTGTGCCATAACCAATTCAACTCATCTTGAGTTTTAGACAAGAAACACACTTCTTTCAATACTGTAGGCTTGCTCATATCAAAAGTGTAAAGAGATTCATCTCTTTTAGCAATCAAAACAACATTTTCTTCCAAATCACAAACAATTCCCCTATCAGCTCGAAATCTCACTTTGTAGCCAGCATCACACAATTGGCTAACACTAATTAGATCGTGCTTCAGCCCACTGACATAAGAGACTCTTCTGAATGTGAGAGGACCATTTGTAAGAGAACCATATCCTTCTGTAGTTCCTTGAGAATCATCACTAAAGGTGACATTAGAACCAAGTCGGTTCCTAAAGTCACATAACAGGGACTTACATCAGGTCATATGCTTGGAACATCCACTGTCTAAGTACCAGATAAATGCATTCTGAATGCCCTGCAATCATGAAAAGAGTTAGTTCTTTTTGGGAACCCATCCAAGGATGGGTTCACTTAAGCTGACTAAACTGCCAGACTCAGTTTGAGTAGAAGAAGAACTCTTATCATTAGATTTTACTTTCCATTATTGTTTAGATTCTTCTTGAAAATTATTTTCAATAACTTTGGACTCAGACTGTCTTAAATATCCTTTACCAATTCCAGCTTTCTTTGACTCAGCTCTGAGTTTCTTTTGATCAACTTTTGAAAGACTGTTTAAAAAGGAAACCTCTTTTGAAATCTCACTCAGCCTGGACTTAATCAGCTTAGAGATAAGTTGATCTGAGTCTTGACTGGGTGTTTTAGATTTTCCCTTGGAGCTGATTTGATCAGACTGATTCTTCTTAATAGATTTTTTCTTTTTAACTTTCTGACTCTTTTGATTAGTCAGCTTAGGAGAGTTCTCCTTGGTCTTAAGTTCACTACTAGATTCTGAGGGAGAATCAGTCAGCTTGGGTGAATCCAGACTGACTTCAGACTTGGTAGGGATAGACTCAATAGTAGTGACACCATCAAATATGGTTTTCAAATTTCCACCATAAACAAAACCAAGACCAGGATTTTTCAACAACTTTGGACTCAGACTGTCTTAAATATCCTTTACCAATTCCAGCTTTCTTTGACTCAGCTCTGAGTTTCTTTTGATCAACTTTTGAAAGACTGTTTAAAAAAGAAACCTCTTTTGAAATCTCACTCAGCCTGGACTTAATCAGCTTAGAGATAAGTTGATCTGAGTCTTGACTGGGTGTTTTAGATTTTCCCTTGGAGCTGATTTGATCAGACTGATTCTTCTTAATAGATTTTTTCTTTTTAACTTTCTGACTCTTTTGATTAGTCAGCTTAGGAGAGTTCTCCTTGGTCTTAAGTTCACTACTAGATTCTGAGGGAGAATCAGTCAGCTTGGGTGAATCCAGACTGACTTCAGACTTGGTAGGGATAGACTCAATAGTAGTGACGCCATCAAATATGGTTTTCAAATTTCCACCATAAACAAAACCAAGACCAATATTTTCAGAGTGCTTTTTAAGAATCCTTTTGGTGTGAATAACTGTAGGAGGTATAGGCTGATAACAAGGCTCCATTGCACATCTTCACTTATGGCAATAGCTTTGTCATAGTCACCATCAAATATGGCCCGAATTTGTTGAGGCACTTGCTCATTGACACACTTGGCAGTTCTTTTAGAACCAGTACACCAGGACTCAGTTATGTGCTTGATTTTCAAATACTTTTTATCAGCTTCCTTAGCTTCTTGTAAAAGAGAAACATTTACTCTTTTTAAAGCTTTGATTTCTGACTGAAGTTTTTCAAAAGACTGAGTTTGTACTGAAATTTCATTTCTCACAGACACAATTTCCATTTTATGTTGTTTATTAAAATGTCTTTGTAAAAGAACCTCATCACCAAGTTTGTTCAGTTTAGAAAGTTTTTCTTCATTAGAAAGAGAAAGAAAAGGAGATACCTCTTGAATAGTGGATACAGAATGAGCTGACTGAGTGAGCTGATCACTTTCTTCTCTCAGCTTGGTCATGCCATCAAGAAGCTTTTCAGTAGCATCTTTGGCCATCAAGCACATCTCCTTGATTTCTTGACACTTTGCTGACTGTTCTTTGACCATGAAGCATTGAGCATCTTCATAGGTTTCATCATCAGATGAAGTTGCACTCTCAGCCCAATCTTTTGCAACAAGACTCTTTTCACTCAGCTTGAAAACTTGTGCTTTCAATTTCTTATATTTTAGCTTGAGTTTAGAGTATTTCTCATCTTTAGCACCACTTTTAGGTTTAGAGTTATCAGCTTGTTGAGTGGGTTTTGATTTACAATCATTAGCCATATGACCAGTTTTACCACATTTGTAACAAGTTACTTTTGACATGTCCAAAGGCTTTTTGGGTTTGTCATTTTTAAAAGTTCCTTTTCCTTTTCCTTAAATTTTGAAAAACTCATTCTTTTCAATCTTTCAGCCAACATGGCAACCTCATTAGCTAAACTCTCAGTTTCATCACTTGAATAATATTCAGTTTCAGATTCACATGGTATATTAGTTTCAACAACATTACTCACAAACTGACTTGGAACAGGTTCATCACAAAGTGGGCTGGGATACTCAGTTAAAGATGCAACAAGTGCAGAGCTTGAGCTTCCCATAGCATCACCCATGGCAATCAGCTTTTCAGCTTCAGTGCATTCATGGTTGTGAAGCAACCCATAGAGACCTGGCAAGTCCAGTTCTTTGTACACTGGACTCAACTTGACACTAGCAACATAATTATTCCATTTTAAAGGTAATGAATCTAGAAATTTGCTTTTAAGTACATCATCATCTTTATTTATGTCAATAGCAATCAAGTCATTAACAAGTGCATTAAATCGGGTATGAGTGTCAGTGAGGATTTCATTCTTATGTGCAAAGAATCTTTCATACCTTCTAGTCAAGGTAGTCTTGGTAGACTCAATAGAAGTTGCACAGCTCTCATACATAACAGTCAAAGTATCCCACATGTTCTTAGCACTAGGACAGTGTCTAATAGCTCTATAAATGTCCTTAGGTACAGCTTGGACAATAAAGTTCGTGGCCCTTACATCCAAGTTGACCATTCTTCTATCCTCATCACCCCAATCAGCCTTGGGTTTGATAACAACTCTGACATCAGGTGAACCAGGCTCAGCTCCATCAGTTGAAGCTGACCTTGGTGTGATTACTGTATCCCTTGGAATCAACAAGTATGTCAGGCATGTCATTATCAATTGATTCGGACATTCTTCCTTTCCACCCACTGAAATCAGTCTTATCAAACATGGGTGGTCTAGTAGAAGAACCATTATCAGTATACATAGATTGAGACATGTTTTAAACCAAAATAAAATTAAATGAGAGGGATCAAGTTAAGTGTATTACAAAACCCCTGCTCTGATACCACCTGATAGGTCCCCAAGGAGATAACAGGATGGTTTAATATGTCTCAAAGAGTTGTAGAGGGGGGGTGAATACAACTTTTAACCTTAATCAGCTCAAAATACTTTTTAATGCGGAATTTAAATTATCTTAAAGTATTTTTCCAAATTCAGCTTGAGATACTTAATGTTAATGAAACAGTAAATACAAATAACAGAATATAAAGACAGAAAAGTAAAGTGCAGTCCAAGAACAAAGTGTAAGCTGATTTCAACTAATTCTTTTATTGATGAATAAAAAGAACTGCAAGTAGTTGTGGAACAGATTAGCCTACAAATCTAACTACTTGGTTGAATAGCAAGTTACAACTCTGTATATTAACTCTACTAGCCTAAGCTGAGTACAACACGGATCCAAGCTGATAGCTTTAATCGTTGTGAGAGTTAATGTAATGGATGCACACATTCTTGAGACTCTAAGGCTGGTATATATAGGCATCAACCATGCCTTGGATACTGTCCATTTTCTTCCACGCGTCTTGATCTGATGGTCTCTGCTTGATCAGTACCTGGTGATAGTGACATTGTCCTTTTTGTTCCTTACCCGCTTACCAAGAATGATCGTGCAGGAACAATACAATGGACACCTCATAGAATGTTTACAATCAACAACTTGCACTTCTAGAATGTCCTTTCTGATGCTTATCCAGTTGATTGATGAATATACAAAGTTAAAAGCAACTCTGGAGCACTTGCAATACTCCAGGCTGAACATGTACCTTCCAAGCTTGGCCTTCTATCCTTGTTTTTCATCTTCGATTTATACCAAGTGCTTGTTCTTCTTTTGATGCAGCTTGAAAGATACCATTTTCTAATGAAGATGTTCAGGCTGACTCAGCTTGGATCAGTCCAAGCTGACTCAGCTCCAGAACCAAAGACTTAAGTATTTTTCTTGAATTGTTTGTCATCTTCAAATCTTGTAATGTATGAGCAGCTTGACTCCAACAGTATACGTTGTGGGTATATTTTATGCTTTAGAAGTTGTACTTTGTGCATTAGAAATTGTAAATTTTTATTGTAACTAAACCGGTCACTGTTCAAACTGAACCAGGTCTAGTAACTGAATTGGCTACAGTACAAACTGAACCAGTACTGTAGCAGTTCAAATTTGGATTGTTATATATATATAATGATTATAGAACCGGGTTCTCTAATAGATACCGTCTAGACTTGTATTTTAGATTTATTCACTTGTATTTTGGCCTCTGGCATCTTGCTAGTTAGTCGTTTTTATTTAATATATTTTCTGCAGTTTAAAAAACAATAGATGATATTTTAGCCTTGAAAAACTCTAAATCCAAGTAATACATATGATTAGGGAATCCCATGAAGTTCATACCATATTTCACAGCATTTTAAATGACAAAGCAAATGTTTTTGAAAACTAGGTTATTAGTAACACAGTTCTGAATCATGTTAATCATGATATTTGTTAAAAGTATTCAGATGCACACCATAAGAGATTAGTTTGAATATATCTATATGGTCCCGCTTGATCATCGTTGCTCAAAAAATATTTGATATAAGTTCGTAATTTTTGGACGACCAGTTTGAAACAAATACCACTAGTACAAAGAATCCTTATAGAGACCGGTTATAGAGGCCATAAAAACCGGTTTTACAACTGGTCTCTTTCCGCATAGAGACCGGTTGACAACTTATCTCTATATTTCACATAGAGACCTGTTTTTCAGATACAAACCGGTCTCTATGTAAACATTTTTTAATAAAAAAAAAAATTATTTCCGGTGGCCATCCTACTAATTCATTCCGATGTTCATTCATAGCTTTTATATGGTTCTTTCATTCATCATGTTTTAATTTATACATATATTTATTATTAGTGGAATTCAAAACCTTATCAGTAGTTCTACAAATATTGATAATATGATTACAAAGAATTGTTGAATATCCGATGAAGCGATGAAAAACAAATGGAATAAATATCCGGAAATATGAATGGAACTCTCACAATTATTCTCATTGTAATCTCAAGTTACATATTCAATCAAATATATTTTCTTCAATCTCTTCACCATTTTACATCAAATGACTCCAAATATCTATAAAAAAAAATCATATACACAAAAATACATATAATATTTCTTAGATCTATGAAAATATATATACAAAAATTGAAAACTCAGTCAACATATAACATGTGGAAAGGAAAATAGGTGAAATCAAAATGACCAATAAAAAAGAAAAACAATCCAAATTAATGGTATCCATCTTTCATTGCACTTTGATTTGTGTATCCATCTTCATAGGAAAGAAAAAATCTAAAAAGTGAGAGGGAGAAAAATAGATAGGTGATCAATTATGATAGTTGTTGGAGATGAAGTACTTGGGTTTATATGCAATAAGCTGAAAGACTTCAATTCAAATTTTTGGAGAGTTAGCGGCAACTGAAAAGTTTCAAACGAATTGAATTTATTTTTCATGGATATAGAGACCATTTATTTAGATAAAATCAGGTCTCTATATATATCAAAAGTATAGAGACCAGTTTTTATCTATCCAACCGGTTTCTATAGTCAATTTTGAGTGGGCCCATAAATCTCCGGTTATTTTAGTGTGGGTCCTATTTTAATTGACATAAAGACCATTTTTTCTAACAAACCGGTCTCTATTTAAAAACCGATCTCTATTATTAAAATTTTGTAGTAGTGTACTTTGGTCTTTGTCTGATCATATAAACCGAAGCTGTGAACACCAGACTTTGCATATGGTGTATTGTCTAGCTCGAGCAAGCTAAGCCAAAGATTGGTGTTGGAGAGGCGGGATCTTAGGTATTTTGCAAGGTCTGTACATGAACTTCTAAGCAAACTGCCGGCATTCCGAACACCGGTCTTTAGTAACGGTTGTTTCTCACCCAGAGGTCAACACTAAGAAAGCCACTCTTTAAGAGACAGTATGAAAAGGAGAGACTTTAGATGATATTATTGCTCAATTGAATCATTTGACTCGTAAGTTAGCTTATTTCGAGGTTGTGTATCCTCGGACTGAATTAGTGGAAAAGTTCTTGTTGGATTAGTGTGTACGTCATAACGCAAAACTATACTACCGCTTACACACGAGCCTACGGGGTCACACAGAATGAACATTTAGATACCCGGATATATGTATATTGTATACATATATAAAATTACCAAAAGGTCCTAGCCGAAAGTCTTATAAAGTAAGTTAATGTGGGACTTATATTATGATTTTAATATCATGTTTATATCCATGAATCATTAATTTACTTGAAATGTGATATCTACTTTATTAATATAAGTGTATGATGTCTACTTTATAAATATGGATTTTGTTGTTGCTTTGTATTATAAAACGAAAGTGACAGACAATGATGGAGTAAGACTCTAAATCCATACGTAATATATAGGAGATATTTTTTGTTATATGTAAGGATATAACAACTCTATATATTGGATATAAAAATAAAAACACTAGAGGTTAGACCTCTTTTAAATAAAAGGGTTACGGCTTAAGGCAGAAAAAGAAAAGAACCAAAAAGAGTTTGGTGATTTTAGTTTTGAACTTGGTGATTAAGGTCTAGCAACCTTCGGGTATTGTTTGAAGTGTTCGTGTGGATCAACCATAGAGATATTCATATTATTGAATATTGTTTCATCCTACGTCAATTCATCTATTAAAAGGTATTATTCTTAATCTATCTTTTATGACAACTATCATGGTGTAATTGGATCTTGGTGGAAATATTAATCGTGTGCATGTTTTTATAAAATACATGTTTGTATTTTTAATCTTCCGCTGCGTTTATAAATTTTAAAAGTACACACGAGGGCCTAGTATTTCCAACAGTGGTATCAGAGCCACTTTTACACCTTTTAGTTGTCAGGTGATTTTATTTTTTGATCATTTTTGATAGAAAAATAAATCACCACTTTAAATTTCGAATTTAATTTTTATGGCTTGAATAGTTATTTTATATATTTCAATATAATCCATGGTTGTACCCATGCATTGCAACCATGGACAAGCCATATGTAGTTTTAATAATGTAGTTATTAAAATTGTTTTGTTGTGATGATTGTTGATTATTACAACATTATAAATGTTGATTGATTAATTTATTTGGGGCCATAGAAGCAAAAGTTGTATAATATTTATTTTTAATTTTCATAGTTGTTGTATTTATATTTATTTTTATTGTAAGTATTAGAATAGTTGTACTTTTCAATTTAAATAAATGTAACAAGATGAAGATTAAAGATAAAAGATGCAACATGGAGTTTTGCTTTGAAGATGGTGGTTTCTTTATCAAGTCAACAACATGGACGTATGGCACAAAATCTCACTTGGTTCTTGGATTAAGTGGGAGTATAGGATTGTCCTTAGATTGACCTCTTGATTTCATATTGGCTCATGAAATCAAGCATAGGATTTTTGGGCTAGGCTATGTGTGTGTGATGCATGGTTGTGTTTTTATTTTTGCACTTATTTATAATTGTTGATTATAAAATATGCTAAAATGTTTTTGATGGAAACATTAAATAAAAACACAAAATGAGTTTAAAGATTAAAATTGGTGATTTTAAAAGTTAAACTCCAATGAGTTTAAAATATATTGTTTTGAAACTCAAATATATATATATATATATATTATAATATATTATATATATATATATATATATATATATATATATATATGGTCGACATCTTTTAAAATTGTTTTAAAATGATACACGTTTGTGTATTTGTTATTTTTGTCTAAAATTAAAATATGTGATTTTATATTCTATAAATAAAATAACAAATTGGAGACACAAACATATTCGACATATATATATATATATATATATATATATACTTGGTTAAAATGAGTTTTAACAAATAGTGTAACGAATCTTGTGTGCATGCAACATTCGTTAACACAAATCTATTTAAAATACCCGTCAAATTTAAGTCATGCCATCCAATCAGCTTGCGAACACTCCTCGTTATTTTTTGGTTACGGTGAGACCTAATCGAATTATAGCCACGAGGTGGATTTTTAGTTACGAGTGAGACTAGGCTAAATTTCCACTGTTTCCAAATTGGACGACTTAATCGTGCTCAAGGTAAGACCTGAGTTTGAGGCAAGGATGGGACAAACATGCCAGTAGATAATAGTGGTTTGTTAAACTACACATATCTCAAGGTCCCATAAAGATCTAAGAGTTGCACTAGTAATGCAATTGGTACCCGTTACCTACCAATAGACTCCATAACTGCTAGCTGATCAACAGATGTGGTTATGGAATCTCTATGTGGATCTTAGGCTTTCGTAAATTAATTGTTTTAAAATATTAAAACTTGGGTAGTTAATTTATTAAAGTTTTCGTATCGAAAATACTAAAATAAACCTTATTTCTATTGTAGATGGCAAACAATCAAAATGTAAACCAAAATACACTCCGTTCTTTGTTGGAGAAGGAGAAACTCAATGGTACTAACTTCCTGGACTGGCACCGCAATTTGAGGATTGTCCTCAAATATGAAGGGAAGTTGAACAAAATTGAAGAACCCTTACCAGATCCTCCTGCCGAGACAGCTGATGCTGCTCAGCAAGATGCTTATCAAAAATTGTTTGATGAGCAAGAGAAGATAGCTTTAATTATGCTTGCGAGTATGACTCCTGAAATCCAAAAGGAAATGGAAGATCGCACAGCATATGATATGATTACTGAGCTGAAAAATATGTTTCAGAAACAGGCAAATCAAGAGTTGTATGAAACTCACAAGCTTCTTCACACTTGCAAAATGGAGGAGGGTCAGTCAGTGAGCTCTCATGTTTTAAAAATGAAGAGCTACATTGACAGGTTGGAAAAGCTTGGAACTCCTATGCCAACTCTCTTGGCTGTCAATACGATTTTGGCTTCATTACCAAAGTCGTATGATAACTTTGTCATGAACTATAACATGCAAGGTTGGGAGAAGTCTCTGTCAGAGCTGCACGCGATGCTCAAAGCTGCTGAACAGAATGTTCCATCCAAGGCTCCAACTCTGAGCGTCCTGACGATCAAAAATGGAAGGGTTAGAAAGAATAAGTCGAATACTTCTAAGAAGGGAAAAGGCAAAAGAGTTTCCGAGAATAAGATTCCACCACCCTCTAAGAAGGAAAACCCAGCAAAAGACGTCGAATGTTTCCGTTGTGGAAAAGTTGGCCATTGGAGAAGGAACTGTCCTATCTACCTATCTGAGCTGAAAAAGGGCAAAGCTGGTGAGACTAGCAAATCAGGTATATCTCATATACAACTATACACTTTTTCTAGTGATTCTTGGATCTTTGATACTGGTTGTGGTACTCACATCTGTAACAATGTTCAGGGAATGAGAAGAAGTAAGAAACTGAAGAAAGGGACACTGGACCTGCGAGTGGGCAACGGGGGTCGAGCAGCTGTTGAAGCTATTGGCACCTATGAGCTTACTCTTCCAAGTGGCCTTATTGTTTTGTTGGAACAATGTCATTATGCTCCTACTATTATGAGCAATGTAGTTTCAGTTTCACGTTTGAAAGATGTTGGTTATGAACTTGCATTTATGCACTTTGGTATTTCTGTTTCTATGAATAATGTATTCTATTTTAATGCCTATCCGCGTGATGGTATTTTTGAAATTGATATGCATGGTGTGATTTCAAATAATAGTTCTGTATATACTTGTACTGCCAAACATGTCAAGCAAGACTTGAATAAGACCTATCTATGGCATTGTCGTCTTGGTCATATAAACAAACAACGCATTTCAAAACTCCAATCTGATGGACTTTTGGAATCAACCGGCTCTGAGTCATTTGATATATGCGAGTCTTGTTTATGCGGAAAGATGACAAAGGCACCTTTCTCCGGTTTAGGTGAAAGAGCTAAAGATCTTTTAGGACTAATACATACTGATGTATGTGGCCCTTTTAGAACTATGTCTAGAAATGGTGAATCATACTTCATTACTTTTACTGATGATTATAGTAGATATGGTTATGTTTACTTGTTGAAACATAAACATGAAGTTTTTGAAACGTTCAAAGTCTTCCAAAATGAAGTAGAGAATCAGCTTGGAAAGACCATTAAAGCCCTTCGTTCTGATCGAGGTGGTGAGTATATGAGTCAAGAGTTTTTGGACCACTTAAAGAATCGTGGGATTGTCTCTCAATTCACTCCACCTTATACACCACAGCACAATGGTGTATCTGAGCGGAGGAATCGAACTTTACTTGATATGGTTCGATCTATGATGAGTCTGACTACTCTACCACCGTCTTTTTGGGGATATGCATTAGAGTCTGCTGCACGCATACTCAATATGGTTCCAACCAAGAAGGTTGAAAAGACACCACATGAGCTGTGGCATGGGAAAACTCCTAAGTTGTCTTACTTGAAAGTCTGGGGTTGTGAAGCGTATGTGAAACGTGACACTTCAAACAAATTAGAACCCAGAAGTATCAAGTGTAACTTTGTGGGATACCCAAAGGAAACAATGGGTTACTACTTTTACTACCCAGCTGAAAACAAAGTGTTTCCTGCTCGATTTGCTGAGTTCTTGGAAAGAGATCTTCTCTTGCAAAAGATCAGTGGGAGTAAAGTTGATCTTGAAGAAATTCAAGAACCACAGGGTGATATGCCTTCTGAAAATACTAGCAGTCCACATGTTGAATCTGAGCACACTATTGGTGAGTCAGAACATGTTGCACCTACACTTCGTAGATCTGATAGAACTCATCGTATACCTGTAAGGTATAATTATGCAATTAATTCAGATGAGCCTTATCTAGGGGATTATGATGAACCCTCTAACTACCGCGAAGCCATATCGAATCCTGAATCCGATAAATGGCGAGATGCTATGAATGCAGAGATGCAGTCCATGAAGGATAATCAAGTATGGGACTTGATGGATCTTCCACCCAATTGTAAAACAGTAGGGTGTAAATGGGTCTTCAAGAAGAAGACTGACATGGACGGTAATGTAAACACATTTAAAGCTCGGTTGGTAGCAAAAGGCTATACTCAGACTCAAGGAATTGATTATGAGGAAACCTTTTCACTAGTCGCGAGCATTAAATCAATTAGGATACTTATTGCCATAACTGCTTTTCATGATTATGAAATATGGCAAATGGATGTCAAAACCGCTTTCCTAAATGGCGACCTTGGCGAGGACGTATATATGGTTCAGCCAGAAGGGTTTGTCAATCCAAAGCATCCTAATAAAGTATGCAAGCTTCAAAAATCCATTTATGGATTGAAGCAAGCATCCAGGAGCTGGAAACTTAAGTTTGATGAGAAAATCAAAGAGTTTGGTTTTTCTCAAAATCAAGATGAGCCCTGTGTTTACATTAGAGCTAGTGGGAGTAAAGTAGTCTTCTTGATCTTGTATGTTGATGACATATTACTTATTGGAAACGATATTCCAACTTTGCAGGATGTTAAATCTTGGCTTGGAAAATGTTTTTCCATGAAGGATCTTGGAGAAGCTACTTACATTCTTGGAATCAGAATCTATAGAAATAGATCCAAACGGCTTATTGGTTTAAGTCAAAGTACATACATTGACAAAATCTTACGAAGATTTAATATGCAGGACTCCAAGCGTGGAGCATTGCCAGTACAAAAGGGCATAACCTTGAGCAAGTCTCAAAGTCCTATCACACCTGATGAGATAAGACGAATGAAAGGTATCCCGTATGCTTCGGCTATAGGATCCATTATGTATGCCATGTTATGTACTAGACCTGATGTCTTGTTAGCTTTGAGTTTGACGAGTCGTTATCAACAGAATCCAGGTGAAGAACATTGGATTGCTGTTAAGAGCATTCTTAAGTATCTGCGGAGAACTAAAGAGATGTTCTTGGTTTACGGTGGTTTGGAAGAAGAGTTGAGTATTAAATGTTATACGGATGCTAGTTTCCAAACTGATCGAGATGACTCTCGATC
Source organism: Erigeron breviscapus (assembly GCA_034093135.1). Lineage (NCBI taxonomy): Eukaryota > Viridiplantae > Streptophyta > Magnoliopsida > Asterales > Asteraceae > Erigeron > Erigeron breviscapus. The sequence continues at coordinate 197,743,073 of CM067167.1, read as the reverse complement.
CCAATCTGGTTATGTCTTTGTCATGAATGGCGGGGCAGTTGATTGGAAAAGCTCAAAGCAGAGCACAGTTGCACAATCTACAACAGAAGCAGAATACATTGCTGCCTCAGGAAGCTGTCTGGATTAGGAAGTTCGTTGCTGAGCTAGGAGTAGTACCCAGCATTGAATCTCCCATGGAAATGTACTGTGACAATTCGAGTACTATTATACTTGCGAAAGAATCACGTGTACGTAAAGGTAGTCGGCACATTCTTCGAAAGTTTGACTACATTCGTGAAGTCATTGAGAGGAATGAGATTAATATTCTTAAGGTTCACACAGATGATAATGTAGCTGATCCATTCACTAAGCCCATGACACACAACAAGCATGATGATCATGCTAGTAGTATTGGACTTCGTTATGCTACTGATCTATTTCATATGTAAATTAGTATTTGGATATTTTTGGAACATTAAACAGTTTTATCTTAATGAATTGATATACTTGGTATGATCGTTTTCATTTATAACACTGTGTTCTATATTAGCATGTTTAATCCATGAATAACTGTTGATTATTCAAAATCTCCATAGTCGGTTATGTTATGGGAGTAACATGAATTAAGACTAATATGAAGTTTTGGTTTTATTCACTGATGGTGAATAGTTAACTTGTTGAGGCCAAAATTCATATGTATTCATTGTTGATGAATATTGGAGTGACCCAAATCACGAGATGTCACTGCATGGATCGGTGTCAATAGTGAATCTCGAAGTGATTATGTCTTTGTGTCCTTAGACCTGAGATTTGTATGTTGGTTGCTGATTGTATGACATGTTATGCTTTGATATGGTTTAATGCTATCCTGAACAAGGTAGTCATAAAGGCCATTATTGGATATGATGTGAAATGCATGATGTGCACATAAAATCAAGATGAGATTTATTCCTCTATGCGAGAGTATGATACCACTGGGCCCCTCGATGAAAATGAATGGATATTTACACGGCCGTGCCCAAGCTATATTGATTGTTGATCAGTTTTAACTTGGTGATCGCATTCGAATTTTCTATATCGAGAAACAGAATTTGTTGACTAATGAGAATGACTCGATCCATGTCTCATGTCAACACGGTATCGGTAATAAAGGGACAATTGACACTAATCATAAAATCATTATTTTAATAATGATTGTTCGTTTAGCTGAAACAAACACTCGTGTGTTTTCGGGGGCAATGATGTGTTGCTAGACGCAAATACTTGTCTGTATAATTTTCTAGATGTTATGTCATACACAAGTGGGAGTTTGTTGGATTAGTGTGTACGTCATAACGCAAAACTATACTACCGCTTACACACGAGCCTACGGGGTCACACAGAATGAACATTTAGATACCCGGATATATGTATATTGTATACATATATAAAATTACCAAAAGGTCCTAGCCGAAAGTCTTATAAAGTAAGTTAATGTGGGACTTATATTATGATTTTAATATCATGTTTATATCCATGAATCATTAATTTACTTGAAATGTGATATCTACTTTATTAATATAAGTGTATGATGTCTACTTTATAAATATGGATTTTGTTGTTGCTTTGTATTATAAAACGAAAGTGACAGACAATGATGGAGTAAGACTCTAAATCCATACGTAATATATAGGAGATATTTTTTGTTATATGTAAGGATATAACAACTCTATATATTGGATATAAAAATAAAAACACTAGAGGTTAGACCTCTTTTAAATAAAAGGGTTACGGCTTAAGGCAGAAAAAGAAAAGAACCAAAAAGAGTTTGGTGATTTTAGTTTTGAACTTGGTGATTAAGGTCTAGCAACCTTCGGGTATTGTTTGAAGTGTTCGTGTGGATCAACCATAGAGATATTCATATTATTGAATATTGTTTCATCCTACGTCAATTCATCTATTAAAAGGTATTATTCTTAATCTATCTTTTATGACAACTATCATGGTGTAATTGGATCTTGGTGGAAATATTAATCGTGTGCATGTTTTTATAAAATACATGTTTGTATTTTTAATCTTCCGCTGCGTTTATAAATTTTAAAAGTACACACGAAGGCCTAGTATTTCTAACCGTTCTTACATACATTGCGTTAAAAAAACATTATTATTACCACCCAAACATGTACAACAAAAACACACAGTGTACATCTATAACACAAAGGATCTATCTAGTTCATGACAACATTGCATACAACTCCAACTTTAACATATATGAAAACTCTTGACATTTCTTCTGGATCCTCTCCCTTAGCCACCTCGCCTTACATTGGTATCCTTCTTATTATCCCCTGCATCCATCAATGTCTTTCCGATCATCCGCATTGCACCACTAGCATCTCCGGTACCATGACGCTCTAAAGAACATTCAACCACTCCGCCACTCTCTTGCAACTTAAAGTTACCTTGTTCCTTCACGCCACCTGGTCCTTTTTGCACAAAATGACCTTCTACTATGAGGCCTCCTGGCTTTTGATGTTCGAAACCACCTCTATCGGTCACACCCTTCGCCCCTTTGTTGGTATCCCTTGTTCTATTATCAATATCTAACCGAACACCTCCCGATGCTCCACTCTCAGCTCTCTGCCCACCTATCCCTCCTCCTATCTACATAGATCACAATGGAAATATATGATTAGGACTTATCAATCAACAGATATAACGTACAACCAAAATAGTAAAAGTCAAAGCTTGTCTAACGGTTTACCTTGTCTACAGTTTCTCCAGCATAACTCGCTCCTTTTTGACCCATATCTAACGTTGTATCCACTAACCCGGAAGCCACGTCTCCTAGTGCACCTGCACCCTTTCGGGCATATTCGGCGGTTGTCTTCTCCGTTTCCAATGCAAGGTCTTTTCCTGCAATAGCAGACTGTCCAATATAGTTCACCCCTTTCTCGCTTATGTCCACAGTCCTATCTATTATTTCTGCAGTCACGTCTTCGGCTTGACGAGAGACGTCTCCCATTGTCTCAATTGCATCTGCTGCTTTATTGCTAGCAAACTCGGCTGTATTCCATCCGCCTACTACAGTTGCATCTTTAATGACGCCTGCTGCCTTTCCTGCAGTGGTTTTTACTGCTCCTAGCGTGGCATCTTTTGCCGCAGTAGCTGTTTCAGCAACAAAACTAGCCCCTTGTTTACCCATGTCCAAGGTTGTGTCAACCGACTTTGCAGCTACATCTTCCATAAGACCTGCACCCTTACGAGCATACTCGGCGGTCGTCCGTCCTGTTCCAATTGCAAGATCTTTTCCTGCCACGGCCGTCTCTCCGGCATAACTCGCACCTTTTGTGCCCATGTCCACTGTCCTCTCTATTAGTCTACCGGTTACGTCTTCAGCCTGACCAGAGACGTCTCTCATTGTATCTATTGCATCTGCTGCCTTATCAGTAGCAAACTCTGCAGTGTCCCACCCAGCTACTACAGCCGCATCTTTTAGCACCCCCGCTGCTTTGCCCGTGGCTTTTACCGCTCCAAGTGTCGCATCTTTGCCCAGAAAAGCTGTTTCGCCTACAAAACTTGCTCCTTGTTTGCTCATCTCCATAGTCGTATCCAGCGATTTTGCAGCTACATCTTTTACCACACCCGTGCCTTTGCGAACATATTCACCAGCCATCTTCCCAGTTTCAATTGTAAAGTCTTTACCAGCAACAGCAGTTTCTCCAGCATAACTTACTCCTTTTTCGCCCAAGTCCACCGCCTTATCTATTACTCCTGCCGTTACATCTTCAGCCTGACCAGAGACGTCTTCTAATGTTTCTTTAGCATCAGTTGCTTTCTTGCTAGCAAACTCGGCCGTGTTCCACCCAGCTACCACAGCCGCATCTTGTAGCACCCCAGCCGCTTTACCTGCATACTCTGCAGTGGTTTTTACTGCTCTAACTGCGACATTTATGCCGGTTTCACCCACAACACTGGCCCCTTGTTTGCTCATATCCACGGATTTTGCAGCAACATCTTTCATCGCTTCTGCGCCTTTACGAGCATGCTCTGCAGTTGTTTTCCCAGTTTCCAATCCTGCTTCCTTCACATCACTCGTCCATTTGGCGCTCATATCTACCGTTATGTCTATTGCTCCTGCAGCTGCTTGATTCGACACATCTTCCATGGATTCCATCGCACCAACAGCTGTATCGCTAGCAAGCTTCGCTGCATTCCACCCTGCTACTACGGCCACGTCTTTTAGCACACCGGCCGCCTTTCCCACATATTGAGCTACGGTTGTGCCGGTATCCAATGTAACAGCCGCCCCTAGTGTTGTTGCATCAGCTGGTGTATCTATTAACCCTGCAACTACGTCTGTAGCTTGGCCACCCAATTGTTGGACAGATTCTGTCACACCCCCTGCAAGCTCTGCGGCTTTCGACCCACCTACTACAGCTGCATCTCTCACAACACCCACACCTTTTCCCATATACTCAGCCGCTGTGTTCCCCGTTTCCATAGCAACATCTCTTGTTGTACGGGCAGCTTCTCCGACATCACTTGCCCCTTGTTTGGTCGCATCCATTAATCCTGGTGTTCTTATAGTGGCGGATATGCTTTGTGGTGCTTCAGAATAGTTTTTCTTTTGCTGGCTTGAAGATGTGGTCAAGTTATCCTTGGACTTTTGGTACTTCTCCTGAGCGGCTTGAATGGCTTCCATTGAATTCTGTTGTGCCGTGCCTCTATACTTCGAAATCTCTTCAAGAGAAGGCCCTTCATCTTGTTTTCTCTGCATGCTTTTTGTACTTGCGTTCTTGTGCTGGCCTTGTTGTGTGGCAGCACCTTTTTGTATTCCAGCACCACCTTGAATGGTTTCAGTTACCTGGTGAACTATAGTTGCAGATTGATCACCCGACGACTCTTTAACAGTGAGTGACTCGAAGCGACTAGTCACTTTTGGGTCTTCATTCTTGCTCTCTCTCTTTAGCTGTTGTGATGCCATCACTAACTATTTTTGTACTGTTGATGATGTTAATATGATTATGAAATAAAAAGCTGGCTTATGCAATATGTGACACCGAACCTAGCTATTACTATGTTGACTTGTTTATTTTTGATGATATTAGACGATTTGAATTGCTTGACGAATTTTTCAATTGAAAATGACGAGGAGGCTATATATATACGGATTTATATCTTCCAAGATACCCACCTATGAAATAATGTCGGTTTTATTTGGTAGACAAAAATAAAGTAACGTGGAGGGAAACTAAAGAAAGAAGTAGTGACTCAGCAATTAAACATCGGCAGCTTAAAGCATATCTTCCATCTCCATATACTCCATCCTTAGAATATGAGGTAAGTTATACCATCAAAAAATTAGCTTATTTAGCATGTGTTTTTATCTATGGTTTAACTTTCGATAACGATACACTTTTTTCGTTTTATTAAAAGTGTCATGTTTTTAATTTTCAAAGTTTAAAATTTATAACTTTGACTTTAAAAAAATTAATCAACGTTATATAATACTTGATGAAAACTATATAAATTGATTGTGTTTTAGATGTGTCTTTATTTGGTATAACTTTTATCAAGTTTTAGATAATAAAAAAAATATATATTTAAAGTCAAAATTTAAATATAAAGACTTTGAATATTTATATAGAATTTACTCTTTAATCTTATTTATTATATATAATAAAGGAGAAAGATAAATGTAGTACACATGGAAAAAAAAGTACAAAAAGTACAAGGTTCTTCCTCCTTCTCCGGCCAGCAGCCTGCTTCTTCTCCGGCGAGACTGCCGCCGCCAGCCACCACCTCTTCTTATCCGGCGAGACAACCACCGCCACCACCATCATCTCCGACCACCCCAACCACGGCACCGGTGCCGACAGCAAGAGCTTCGCCCGTACCGTATCAAACCGTCACCATCTCTTGGATCGCCGCCCATCAAATCCATACGATTCTCATATGCGTCCCTTGACAACCAGTTTAGAACGGATGAGGGCAACGCCCGTACCGTATCCACCCGAAAACGAACCTGATTCTCGCCGGAAAAGTCGCCGGAGATGTCGCCGGAGGTGGTGGCGGTGGTTTTCTCGCCGGAGAAGAAGAAGAAGGAAGAAGGAGGAGGTGTGGCGGTCGCCGGAGAAGAAGGTGGTGGTTGGCGGCGGCAGTCTCGCCGGAGAAGAAGGAAGAAGGAGGAAGAACCTTGTACTTTTGTACTTTTTGGATTGCTTGTACTATAAATAACCCACCCCAAGGATTTTGTATTAACATCTTTACATCTTTTTCTAACTCTATTGGAATAAATGAACATATATTGTATTACACATAAAACTTAATCTAGTAATTGATTTTAAAAAACCATTAATTCTCTCTCCCTAGTATGACGATTTGCCTCTCCTTGCCCCTACCCAAATTCGATCCTGAAGCTGTTTAATCTGGTCCTTTTAGTTGATCTGATCCTATGGATTTTGATCGCAATCTTGATCTAGGTTGACTGTTTTGTTGGCTTCGTTTTAGTTTAGGATTTCTTTTCGTTTTTTCACGTATGAATCCTTGATTTACGTTTTCTTTCTTTCTTTTTGGTTAGCATCTTGGGTTCTTTTGGATACTACATGTTAGTATCTTTGAATTAACCTGGGTATCTAATCATATAAGGAGATTGATCGTTATCTAGGGTTTCTTTTATTTCGTCGCTAGGGTTAGGGTTTTTGTTTCTTTTGTTTTTCCGGTTTGTTTTTTTTTTTTTTGGTTAATGGGATTTTTTAATATCCCGGTGAGTATATTATATCACAACACCCAAACAATAAAGTACAAGTGATTTGGCAGAGTACCAAATCCGTTCACTAGTATGACATGCCATACAAGTGTTAAACAAGCAAAAAGCAAACAAATACAACTAGAGTTACAATATCACAAAGTAACTACGAGTAACTCAGCCAACATTAACTTGCATCCGACAGGAGAAGAGAATTTCTAGGGAGATCCCATGCTTCCAGAAGTCTTGTAACATTAGGAGTATTCTTGTATTTAAGCGATGCAAGTCTCCATCTTAAAGTCGATTTGATAATTTTGTGAATAGCCACCACCGATCTCTTGGTGTTGGAAAAGAGACGAGCGTTCCTTTCCTGCCAAACATAATAGGTCGTAGCTGCCACCACAAGTCTACCCATTATACTTCTAGCCGATTTTGACTTAGCTCGAACCATCAGCCATTCAATAATATCATCAAGTTTTCCAGACACATCAGACATTCCAGCTAAGCCTTTCACGCCACTCCAAACCTGTAGAGAAAAATCACACTCAAAAAATAGGTGGTTATGTGAGTCAGGGCCTCTCTGACAAAGCGAGCAGCAAAGTAGTCCAAGGTTAATGTTGCCACCAACATCCCAGTGCTGCAATAGATCTCGAGTCTTTAATTTTTCCCGAAGAATAAGCCACATAAGGAACGGGTGGCGAGGTATGCATTGTGAAAACCAAACAATACTGTGCCAAGGAACAACCTGTTCACGCTTTCTTATAGTATTCCATACTCCCCAAGTCGAAAATGGTATAGTGCAAGCATTATGATCCTTCCAAACCAGTTTGTCACATGAGTTATTAAAGTTCAGATCAGGAAGGTCAATCAAAACTGGATATAAATCACGCCACGCAACTGGCCAAAGCCAATTACTCTCATTCTAAACGTCACTAAGTCGTTAAGAAAGTGACAAACCTACATTTCGTATATCTCTCGGCCTTATAAATGCAATAAGGGGACATTGGTCAGCCCATTTGTCGTACCATGCTGACGTTGATTGCCCATTACCAACTAGCGACCAGATGAAAGGGCGAACCAGATCTCGTAACCGTAGCAATTTCCTCCATCCCCAAGAACAACCTGAAGGAATCCGTACCTCCCACAGACTTCTATTCTTCAACCTATAAGAGTGAACCCACCTTACCCAAAGGGACTCCCTATTCGTCAAAATACTCCACAGATGGCTGGTTAAAAGAGCTTTATTTTGAGTGGATAATCGCTTTATTCCCCACCCACCTTCCTCTTTGGGGAGGCAAACTGAGTTCCAAGAAACTTTAGCTTTTCCTCTCTTCACAGGGCCTTGACTCCATAGAAACTCCCGCATTTTTTGCTCTAACTCTTTAATGATTCTAGCTGGAAGGCTGAACACCGATGCCCAGTAGAGATGTAAGGAGGCAAGAACGGATTTCACCAATTCAAGTCTCCCAACAAAGGACAACGTCTTGTTCCTCCAATCTGTAATTCTTTTCTCCATTTTCTCAACAAGAATTTTACAATCTCTATATAGGATCCTTGAAAAAACTAGAGGAACACCCAAATATCTGATAGGGAGGGTACCCTCTTCAAAAGGCAAAATATTAAGAATACCTTGCTTTGCCTGCTCAGAAATATTGCAAAAGGAAACAGTACTCTTCGGAAGGCTTGGGACCAAACCAGATATGTCCTTAAAATCATTTAATGCCTTCATAATAACCTTGACTGAGGTAGTATCACCTCGAGCAAAAAGAAACAAGTCATCAGCAAAACACAGGTTAACAACTCTTTCTTTATTGCACTTGTTGTGAAATCGAAACCTGGAGGGACTCGCCACAGCTTTATGCTAAATAAGAGTTAGTACTTCCATTACCATAGTAAATAAATAAGGTGACATCGGGTCCCCCTGTCTGAGGCCTCGCTTACCTTTGAAATACCCGTATGGGTAACCATTAATGCACAAGGAAAACGAGGTAGAGGAGACACATTTCATAATCCAATTAATCATAATCGAGTGGAAACCGAATCCGCAAAGTGCTGACCTTAGAAACTGCCAATCAACCATATCATAAGCCTTTTGGATGTCAATTTTGAATGCACATCTAGGAGGGCCAGAGTTCCTATGATAATTGTGCATTAACTCTTGAGTAAGAAGAATATTGTCAGATATTCGTCTACCCGGAACAAAGGCTGACTGATTAAGGCTAATAATATCATGAAGCCTCACTTTTATCCTGTTCGTTATTATTTTACTAATGCACTTATAGATCGTATTACAACAGGATATAGGCCAGAAATCATTAATAGCAGAAGGCGTAGAAAGTTTAGGAACCATAGCAAGAAAAGTATGATTCACCTCCTGAAGTAACTGCGCAGAACAGAAGAAATCATGAACTGCTAAACAAACATCCTTGCCAACAATATTCCAGGCATTCTTGAAGAAGCCTGAAGAAACCCCGTCTGGACCCGGAGCTTTGTTGTCATCAATAGAAAACATCGCAAGCTTTATCTCTTCGTCAGTGACTCTTCGAATCATAACTTCAGCTTTGGAAGTGTCCAATTTCCGGATGAACAACTCAGGAGATGGACTAGCCGTGATGGTACCTGCAATACCCAAAAAATTCTGATAATGATGTACAAGAGCAAGCGGCGCATCACCACCTTCATGAGTAAGACCTGCAATATCCTTAATAACTTCAATATGGCTTATATGATTTTTACTTTTGACTGAATTGTGAAAGAATGTAGAATTCTTATCACCAACACTCAGCCAATGTACTTTTGACTTCTGTTAGAATTTCTTCCTCATCCAGTGAAACACTTCGAAAGTCTTGTAACAATTTAGTTTCTCGTAATTAGTCGGGTCTGCATCAAGTACCTTTTGAACATCATCAAGTTGCTTTCTAAGCGAATCAACCTTAGCATGTAAATTCCCTTGCTTTTGTAACAATCTGCGCAATGGGGATTTCAAAGCTCGAAGTTTTTTAACAACTTGGAACATAGGATGTCCCACCACAACATAGTTCGACCAAACAGCTTCCACACTCTCCTTAAAGCCCTGTTTTTTGACTAAAAAATTTGCAAATTTAAAGGATTTTGGCCTATCACGAGTAATGGAAGGAAGCTTCAAGACACAAGGCGAATGATCAGAAACCCTAGAAGGCTCGAATAATGCACACGAAGTTGGAAAAGCATCAGTAAATCCAATATTACCCATCACCCTATCTATCTTCTTAAAAATACCATTTCCTTTCGTAGGCTTCTGATTCCACGTATAATGAAGACCCGAGCTATTAATGTCAAACACCTCAATAGCATCAACGCATTCCTTGAAATCACGCATACCAGTGTTTATACTAGAAGATCCCACAAAATTATCTTCAATATTCAGCGATGAGTTGAAATCTCCCATAATAACCCATGGTTTATCATTAACAAACAATGTGTGCTTACATAAGTCTTCCCATAATATCCGTCTAGTTTTATAGTAGTTATCAGCATAAACAAACGAGCAAAAAAGAGATTTATTGTCTACCTTAAATGTAATCTGAACATGCATAACTTGATCTGTCTGTGAAATAACCATCAAATCGACCATATCTCTATTCCAGCCAGTAATAATGCGAGTACCCTTCGAACATAGATTACCATTGGAAGTCCAATCCCATGTCCGACAAACCTTCTTGCACACAGTAGTTAAACATGAAACATCTACATGCGATTCCATAATAGCAAAAACATTGAGATGGTGTTCATTAACTACAAATCGAACCTCTTTTTGTTTCAGAGGGCGGTTCAACCCCCTTATATTCCAAGAGGCGATACTACCCATTTGAAACCCCTGAACCGGGAGTGCTTGCCCCCTCAGAATTAATATTAGGATTAGGGATATGAGAAACAGATTGAGCAGCTTCTTCAGGTTCAATTTCAACTTCATCTTCATCCGATTCCACGCCATCAAATCGTTTTGCCATTTCTTTAGCTCTCTTGAGTTTTGCTTCCAAGGTATTCTGATCAAAAACCGGTACACTTTCCTCCCCATGGTCATTCAATGCATCAAATGAATTCTGGATAACTGGTGGTTCACTAGCTTCTGTGGCATCATCCTTTAGGTGTTCAAATGAGTTTGCAATTGGTACTGATGTTGAAGTGCTAGCCCCATCTGAACTCTCTTTAGGTTTATTGATCGGACTATATATGACTTTAGTCTTTTGTTTTTTCGCTGGAAATCCATGTGCCTTCTTATTTTTACTCTTCACTTGCTGAAATTCTTCGCTATCAACCTTAGTATTTTCTTTAGGAACACTTTTGACAGCCTTGGGACATGTTGCTTCATTATGCCCGAAAACTTTGCATTCAGGGCATCTTGGTGGCTTCCATTCGTATTCAATCTTAATTGTCTGTTTAGTAAATTCATTACCTTCAAGTTGAGGAATAGCAACTACCACTTTATCTTTAAAGTCTTGCTCAGCATTAAGTTCAACCAATGCCCTAACATAGCTATTTCTTCCCCATGATTCAAGACACATATCTGTCGTGTATGAATCCAGCTTCTTTGGGTCACCTACTTTAGATATAAGCATACTTAAACCGTCATCAGTGTAAGCTACCATAGGGACATCATGTAGTTTAACCCAAACAGGTACAGTTGTAAGTTCTGTTTTCTGCAAATTAATGTTTGGATTCCAATTTTTAAAAATATTGGGGAACCACGAATAATCCAAGGGCCATTCTCAAGTACATGATCCATACCTGCTTTCGAACGAAATTTGAAGAAATAAAATCCATTCGAGTTCATCATGATACGTGAGAGCCCATGCTTGACCAAAGCATTCTTGACAAAAATATCAACGACAGGAAAAGCAACTCGTTTTCCAAGAAAATATCCATATAACGTGTTATCGTATCGAGCACATACTTCTCTTATGGACTCCCTTGGTAAAACAACATCAATTCCATCCACAGGAATACTAGTTTCAATTTTCCGCAAGTTAATCTTTCTCTTTCCATTGCCATCCATTCCATGTGTACCTTGTAATTTCTCAGCATAAGAGGTTGGCTTGATTGGAGGTTTTTGATTAATTACGTTCCCATCCTCATCCAATTCTATACCCAGATCTATAAACCCTCCTGAAGGATGTTCATCTTACTTAAAAGACACACGCTTTGTCGGCATGGCTTCCTTATTTTTCTCACTATCAGCAGGTGCTTTACCCTCCATGGCTTCCTTATTTTTCTCATTAGCGTTCACTAATGGTCAGCAACCTTTCCATGTTCAGCTTTTTTATCCGGTTCTGGTATAACAGAGGGATATCCATGTTTAAGATATTCCTTTTCATTAATATTGCCCTCCTTATGGGTCGTGGTTTCTGGTTTATTTAGCTGCATGGTTTTAAGTGTGTATGAAGAGAGATAGTCCTTTTGATTTGAAAGCTTTAGAAGAATGTCTTTAATAGAATACGTGCTGGTGAGATGTCAGGGAAGAAGAAGAAAGGTGGTAGCCCTAAAAAGGGCAATGTTTCTAAAGATGAAGGTAAATCGCAATCCTCTCCTTATTCAGTCAATCCTGGTAATGTAATTATGAATGAATCTAAGGCTGTTGATGATGAGAGTAATAAGGGACAGTATAATAAACAAAACATGAATGACAAATCCAATGAGAATGCGAAGGAAGAGATTCATAAGGAAGTGCAGGTCGACCAAGGTAGTGATACTAATGTCACTGTTGAAACTCCTAGGTTTGAAAATAAAGGATGTTCCTCAAGTGCGACTGAAGGAGATGATAAGCTAGATGGTAATAATTCTGCTAAGAATTCTTCATGTGGGGCTCCAGAGAATATAATGCCACCTGGTGGGATAAACGAAGCTTCAAAGGCTACTGAAACTGGGAAAGATAAAGAAACACAATCGTATGAAGCAAAACTAAAAGCTGGATCGATTAAACAGGTTGTAAACTTCAGGAAGCTTGAGAATAAGGAGTCACAAGAAGGTATAGATGTGGTATTGCCAAGATAATCTGTACGTGTTGTCCAAGATAGATTTGCAAACACATTGTTTGGTTATTTTTTAGGGGAAAGACAAGCCTATCCTGTTGTGGAGTATTATGTAAAAAATAACTGGACAAAATTTGGCTTACAAAAAGTCATGACGAATGCAAATGGGTTCTTTTTCTTTAAATTTTCAGATAAGAAGGGTATGATGGAAGTGTTGGAAGGGGGACTGATATGTCTTATTTTATACCCATTTCCCACAATGTATTTAGTTGATTTTGCATGTTTTATGAGTCGTTTTAGTATACATTTGGTGCGTTTATGGTATTTGTTAGTGTTTCAGGTTATGACAGGTATTTGAGCGTAATTCTGAAGAAAACGACAGTCTTGAGGTGAAATAAGTGCTAACGGATGATTTTTGAGGTATTTGGATGAAGATAGCAGCTGGTCAACAAAAGTCAACTGAAAAAGGGAAGCATTGCGCCGCAACTTGGCATTGCGCCGCAACAGAATTCCAGAAGATTAAGTTGCGCCGCAACTAGCCTAGTTGCGCCGCAACACATTCATAACCCAGCCAGCTTCAGTCAACGAAAGTCAAAGTCAACAAGGAGTCAAAGACCCATTGCGCCGCAACTACCCTGGTTGCGCCGCAATGGGGGTCGAATTCTGAATATTTTTGGAAAGTATATATAGCATGCTTTATCATTCCTTAACCCTACCTTTTTACTATTCAGCCGTTTTTCAAGAGCTTTTGGAGGGTTTTTCATCTGGAGAATCATCTTTGAAGATCAAGATCACGACTGGATTATTTCATCGTTCCATATTTGATTTTTAGTCATTCTTGAATCGATTTCAACATTCGGTACATTATGTTTTCATATACTATTGTTTGTTTTTATCTCTTCATTATGAGTAGCTAAATCTCTCAGCACCTACTTGGATAGTAAACATGTCATAGGGTTGTTTGATGTTACTTGCAATTGTTGAACAAGATTTCCATGTTTAATCGAAGATCCGCATTTATTTGAGTTTAAATATTGTTTTTATCTTTTATATTTATTGATTGATAATTGTAATTAGAAGTTCGAGAGAAATCTATGTCGTTGTCAATTGGTTTATGAAACGGTTAATCGGTCTATAATTAACCTAAAGTCGTTGGAGTTCGGGAGAAACTAGCGATAAAGATTTTAAACAATTAAATTCATTTTGAGTGTGTAAACGTCTATGATAGAGGGATCTGATTAGGCGAATAAGCAGTTCGAGAGAAAGCTTTTAAAGATTAAATCATAAAATCAACTTAGGTTCTTAATGCTTAATTGTTTTGAGTAGAAATTATTCGCGGGAGCGATAACTATATTTCGAGCAATTAAAGTTTCAAGTATAACGAGAGTTCATCTTGACTACCTTTTAAGTCGTTCAACAATGCAAGTAATGTTAGGCCCGATGATTGACATGTAAGCTAGTCCAAGTAGGTGCCCCTTTTTAATATTATTGTCATAAAATCATTTTTACTTTCGTCTTCCGACAAATCCTGCCCCGGTCATACCGGATTTAATTCATTTACTTTTTATTCTTGCAACGTGACAATTCGGTCACGAAAACCCCCTCTTTTCTTGAATTACTTTATTTGAACAATTACTCACTTTAGTCCTTGTGATCGACCTCGGATTTACCAAGTTAACTATACTGCATACGAACGGGTTCACTGCCTGTGAGTGTGTTGTAGTCAGTCGCTGGGTGATTCGTGTTATTAAATTTTAAGACTCGATTTCACACATCTAGTTTTTGGCGCCGCTACCGGAGACTTTTGTTTAGTAATTATTTAGTTTTGTAGTTTGATCCTTTCTCATTTGTGAGAAAGTTATTGCTTTACTAGATAGATTTTATTTTATTTCATTTCAATTATACCACAGGTGCGGTTGACGGTTTGTTTGTGGTGATTGTGCAAGTTCTTGCTAGTTAATGAACACAAGAGCTTCTGGCCGACCTTTGCTTAGTCCTTTATATAATCCAGGGAAAGTCAGACGTCGTTTAATGCAAAAAAACAACCCAGAACCATCCACATCAGACAAAATAGATCCAGAAACCGCAGACCAAGTCCAACAGGACATTTCCTTAGACGAATTCTATATCAAGAAAAGTTCAGCATCAGAAGATCAATTAATTGAAAGGTTGAAAGAAGCAGGTAGAGTGTTTGGGACAGGAGAGGACTCGGATACAGAAGACAAAATTCAAACACCTGAACCGAACAGTATTGTCATACCTCGAACCAACCTTAATATTAATCAACAACCGAGGAGAAACGGAATGGGTGATGAACAACCGATAGATCCGAACACCCGTCTTTACGGGGAACGAAGAAGAAACATACCGGCTAAACGGGGCACAGCTATTCGCCCTCCTGCAAATTTGGTAGATTTTTCCATGAAAGGGAATCATCTCAAGAGTGTTGAAGAGGATAAGTTTGACGGGATTAGAAGAAATGATCCTTATGCCCATCTTGAGATATTTGAAAAAATTTGCCGGTTATATCAGTATGGGCAAGGGTAAGCTGAAGCTGTGAAATTAGAGCTCTTTCCATTGACTCTAGTTGGAGAGGCATCTGCATGGTTTAAGGAGTTACCAGATAATTCATTCTCTACTTGGGCTGAACTCCGGGAAGGATTTATTGATGAGTTTTATTCTGTAAGAACTCAAAGGCAGCTGGAAAATCAAATCAGGGCCTTTACTCAAGACAGTGGTAAAGATGTTGTAGATGCTTGGAAGAGATTCAAGGAGATGCTAAGGAATTGCCCTGGACATGGTATGGGTACTGAAGTGAGTTTTGAGATTTTCTACGATGGACTGGATAGAAAGACTAGGAGGGAGCTCAGTTATGCATTTGGGGGTAGTTTAAACAACATTTCCCCGAATGAGGAATACAAGATTCTTGAAGATATGGCGAAGGAGAATTCGACCAGAGATGAGGACCGAGCCAAGAGATCCAGTAGAAGCACTGTGGCTAAGGTTGAGAGTAGTGAAGATTCAAAGCTTGTCTCTGAAGTTAAGGCTCTCTCAAAGCAAATGAATGAGAGGTTTGATGGGCAAGAAAGCAGGTTCAAGAGCCTTGAAAGAGATGTGAAGGTTATGGCTGATGGTTGTGATTATTGTGGGGATTTGCATTACACTGAGGATTGCCCCCATAAGCCAGCTGAAGATGTTAACTATGTTCAGAACCAGCAACAGGGGAACTTCAACCAAAACACCGGTTATCAAAACCGGCAGTCAGGTAGTTCTTATCCTTCTTCATCTTCTTTTAATACTAACAATTCTGGTTATGGCGGTAACAGGTTTAGTAGGTTCAACAATCAGCGAGGCGCGGATTCAGAACTAGAGAGATAGTGAAGGACTTTATTGGTGCCCAGAAGGCAACTAATGAACATATTGCAGAAGAGTCCAAGAAGGTGAGTTCTGTGTTGGATGCTTTAACTACTCGATTGGATGGAATCGGGCACAAGCTGGATCAAGGGGCAAAGAATCATCAAGCCACAATTAAAGACTTAGAAGGAAGGATTGAAAGGCTCGGGAACTCTAATAACCACCCGGTACTCTACCGAGCAACACTCAACAGAACCCAAGGCCTCAATCGAACAACCAAGGGCAAGGGCAGAAATATACCCCTCCTAATGTTAGAAATGAGCATGTTAATGCCATCACAACTCGAGCAGGTAATACTTATAACTCAGCTAATCCTGTAACTGATGATGATGTTACCCCAGTTGTGCAGGTACATGAAGACGAGGAGGAGGTTGATGATGAGATAGAGATGGAGCCGAACCCAGCCATGCAGACTCCGGCCGTTCCATCCAAACCAGGTGAGAAACCGGAAGTAAAGCCTTACAAGCCGAAGATCCCATTTCCTTAGCGATTGGTGAAAGATAAGATGAAGGAGCAAATGGAGAAATTTGTAAGTCATCTAAGTAAGTTGCACATTAATATTCCATTTTTAGATGCAATTGTGCAGATGCCAGGTTATGCAAAGTGTTTAAGGCAAATTTTGATGAACAAGAAAAATCTGGCTGGGGTAGCAACTACAGTACTTGAGGATGTTTGTTCAGCAGCAGTGACAGGTAAGTTACCCGAGAAAAAAGATCCAGGTAAAAAAAAAAAAAAAAAAAAAAAAAAAAAAAAAAAAAAAAAAAAAAAAAAAAAAAAAAAAAAAAAAAAAAAAAAAAAAAAAAAAAGCAGTGACAGGTAAGTTACCCGAGAAACGTAAGGATCCAGGTAGTTTTACTATCCCTTGTAAGATTGGTAATTTATCTGTAAAACGTTCTTTATCAGATTCAGGTGCAAGTATTAACCTAATGCCTTCATCGATTTATTCTAAGCTGAACTTAGGAGAACCGAAACAGATTAACATGAAAATCCATTTGGCCGATAAATCTGAAATAAGACCTATTGGGATATTAGAAGATGTGTTAGTCAAGGTGGGAGGTTTGGTTTTTCCTGTAGACTTTGTAACTATTGATGCAGATGAAGCATTAAATGTGCCCCTTATTTTAGGAAGACCGTTCCTTGCTACGGCCGATGCTAAACTTGAGGTTGGTCGTGGCAAGCTTACATTGAGGGCTGGGAATGAGTCAGTTACATTTTCGAACACGTGTTATATTTCTTTACCTAATGTTGCTAACTCTGTTGAGACTGCGTGTGTTAGTTCTTTGGATCTACAGACTGATGAATGGTTGGACAAGAAGCTCGAGAAAAAGGAGGTTGAGCTGAAGTCAACAGTAGTGCCTGGTTCTAAACCAACGGATGGCCCGTGTGCTAAGATCCGTAAACTATACAGTCGTTTGAAGTCTGCTGTTTCTCATGGTAATGTAAAGTTGTCTGAAGAGTTGTGCTCGAATTTATCATCAAATGAGAAAGAGGAGTTAATGATGGTTGTTGTAACATCTGGGCGAGTACGTAACACCCAACCGAGTAATCTTATGTACATCTGTTTAACCCCCTCCCATACAAGGCCTAAACAGATCTACATAACATTGACCGCTTTTTTTTAAAACAAGTCTAGCAAAAGTACGTTTTATATACTTATATATTGCTTGTGCTGAGCTTCCACTACTAAACCTTACGACCCAAACTACAAGACCACAAAGTCATACTCTATCATTAAGTAACATGCACTCGAGAACGACAGAGGCTAGA
>CM067167.1:197711193-197724175 GCA_034093135.1 Erigeron breviscapus | reverse complement strand
GCTGGATTTGAGGAAGAACAGATGAAGAAGCAGCTTGAAGCGCGGGGTTAAAAGACTTGGGAGAATCTACGCGCAATTGCCATAGAGGAGGCAATTTCCCCCAATTTTATGCATCTTCCGGAGTTTGAACATCCCATGACATTGAAAGGAATTCACCGAGGAATGGGAATTGTATGGCTTGCAAATTTTACAATGTACGAATTTGAGTTCCTTTGGTGAAGAGAAACGAAGTACGGCCAAAATTCTATCTAAAGGATCATCCAAATCACCACGATGAGATAAATCTCACGATTCCATTAATTCCAATATTCCAAATTTGGCAAGGGCCCAAAAGATTAGCAGGAAGTGAAAGTCGATAGCGCCAAATCTGTCACGCCAATCATTTCTCCGTAAACTGAGAAGAGCTTTAATCATTTCCTCCTTCACTTGTATCTTGGTTGTTTGCCGCGTTCATATCTTCAGTATCGGCAAATTTGAAAGCGTTCAGGTGGCCGTTTCTATTCATCAGCCGTGCGTCATGATCGTTCTTTGCCTGTTCAGGCTTCATTAGGAGCTGCTTCGCGTGCCGTTTGCGTTTGCCATGTGAAATGTTTTCAGGTGGAACTTTGCGAAAGAGAAATATGAATGGGTGGTTGCCAGTGGTTGCTTTCTTTCGGTCAGACGTGTGCTTCAAAAAACGCGATTGATTATATCAGAAAATTACGTCGTCCGATTATGTACGATTTAGAAGTCCGGCCAACAAAGCGAGAAGATGGAAAGTCCCGAATGTATGTAAAGCGGTACAGGGATTGGTGGTTGGGGAAATGCTATAAACGTAAAAATGTTCGCCCGTCGAGCGCAATCAACTCTATTGAATTACTCAGGTAGTGTTGAGTCAAGAAGAGCGCTGTCAGAGATCACAATCAAAATGGAGTATCAGCAAGAAAAAGTACGCAATCTTCACATTCGCTCGCTTCAATCCACTAATGACTGATGGAAATTAAACGTATGCACTGTAACGTATAGAAAAGCGCCCCTGTTGCTGGCTGTCGGGCGCCCAGACTGCTGCTGTCTGCCCAAATAAATAATAAAACACCAAAAAAAAGGCACAAGTGGGTACAGAGCGTGTGCCATGTGTTAATCTAGCCTTCTCCACCTTTACGCCTCTCTCTCATGCTGTGGAGCAAAGAAAGAAAAAGAAAAAATACAAGTGCACTCTCCCCTTTTACTCGATATCGGCCGTGCATTCGCCCGTTTTTAGCCTTTTCAATCAGTCGTTTGTGTTTTTGCTTTCTCAGGTAACGTTCTTCGTTTACAGTCAGATACTTGTACCATGTTCAAACATTATTTACTGTTTCTCTTAAATGCATATAGAATGCTACATTCTGACTTTTTTTCTCTTTTATCAAATCAAACACAATCCTTTAAAATAAGATAAATTAGCTATTAAAAGCCCCTCCTTCGATAATCAAAATACATTTAAAATTTATAAAAGTATGCCATGTTGCTCAATTTTCGGCGAATTACGACGTGTAGTAGATCTTTAAATTAGAAGCAAGGATGCGTTTACCTTCTGTGGATTACGCGCGCCGTCTAGGGCCGGCCGGGGGGGGCGGGTGGGGGGGGCAGGGGGGCGCCCCCGGGCGGAGGGGGGGGGGGCCGCCGCCCCCGCTTTTTTCGACGAGCAAACGTGTACTTAGGGTTTTGGCTGCTTTGCATCGCCGCCAATTAGTGGAGCGCTAGTCCCGGATCAAAAGATTGTTTTGAACGGCAAAAATAAGGTGCGGAGGCGATGAAGTAACCGCATTTCCTTTGGGTGAATTAACATTATATTCAAACTCTCTTTCTGATTCGTTCTTATAATCTACGTTTCATATATCTATACGGTCATCGATTACCTGAAATTGATAGTGTATTTTTCTTTCTCGACCATATTGATGGTTGTTGTCTTTTTTTCTGGAACGAATTTAAGTTCGGATAAATAATTTTCAAAATTTTAAAAAAAAAAAAAAAAAAAAAAATAGTAAATCAATTTTTTCACGTTAATTGATCCTTTCCACTCCCTGTAAAGTGAAACATAATCAGATCGTTGAAGGCTTGTACGCATTTGAACCTAGTCAGGCTAATTAAGAGATTACAACTTTTATATACCATGAACTATATAAATTATTTACATTCTAGAAAGTTTTTATTTATCGAAAATTTGGATTTTCACCTACTGAAAATAGGGCCAGGTATTTTCTCAAAACATACCTCTCGATGATTAAATAAAACATATCGTCCATTACCCCCTTTTTTCATTTCTCACAGGTAAAGTAAGATATTGGTATGTACCGGGACGAGAGTATTCTATAATTGGACTTCAGAGAGTACGGACGCTCATTAAGCACGTGCAGTCAATCTCAACCAACACTTTCGGTACACCAGTTTTAAACAACTTTTTACTATTCTGGGGTTACGAAAATGCGCCCAACCTAATAAATTGTACGCACGTACGAAGTAGTGAATCTTTCGAGTCAGGCATAATGCCTCACAATTATTTGGAAATCGCGAACCAGTAGTGATCCTTCTACACTTCATCATCTCATAACCATACGAAAAGGTAATCATGATTGTTGATTATAGTACTCTCTAATACACCACAAGAAGAACAGAATTTATCCCAACAACACAAAACATTCAGCACACATACAAGATGGCAGCACAGCAGGTGCTCTGAGAATGGCAATCATGCATGGAGCCACCCACTGGACCAAAGACAGGTAAGTTGACCATTTTGATGAATGGGAATTGGAAATATGTGACTGATTGAATAGAACCTTCTTCTTTCTGATTTAGTCGTCTTTTGGGCTCCATTATGAAAGGTGTTTTGTTGCGTCAGGTTTGAAATATCTCTCTAACCGGCAGATAAACTTTCAGTAGTCAAAACGTCGCTTTGGCTACAACAGGAATGATTTGGGTACGATATCCTCTTGTCATTACACCGTAAATTACAGTCTAGCAGCAGTGACGTTTTCGTAGAACAACTGGAATTATGTCAATTATACGAATTTGTGATTTTAACACAAATAAAGGTTCCACACCCATAACTGAAGGCTGCAACAAGGATTCAAGAACGAAGCTTGAAGGTTTGCAAAGGATATAAAAACAAAAGTTTGAAGCAAAATCAATCGAACAGACTAAAGAAAAGGGTTGGATTCGTAAATCGGATCACACACACACAATATTTCTTCATCTGCTTGTCCCACAGCCATCCTGTACGATTTCTACACCAATTTCCGCATTTTACTGTACAATTCAATCTATATGACATAAAAGATACGATCGGTGAGAGAAACAAGCTTGATCTGTCCCCAGATATTTTGGATACAGCTTGGTGTATATCTCATAATACATAATCAGGTAAGGAATACAGAATTTTACGAGGGTATAGCAGGATTGACTTTCCAATACAATTCAAGAAGTGTATGACGCAGACATATTCGCCAACCTCTGCACGAATGTGGCCTGCGCATGCAGCAGACTTTGTTCCACCACCGCGAATGCCAATTGATCGATATTCTCCTTTAGCTTTCTGCAAACAATTTTGCGACTTCCTCACTCCTCTCCATCAGTTGACTATACTTTCATCTCTTGACTATCCCGTTTCTTTGATAAGCTTTCCTATTCACTTTCGAGCCTTCTTCGTTTTTTTCCCGCTTTGTGCGATTTCTTTTGTATTTCCGCTCGAGGTTGCAATAATGGCCGCTCTTTTGAATGGGATCGCTTTACGGGATGCTATTGCTTGACTTGTTGAAGTATCGCATCGCCTGATACCCTGTACCCTTGTTGATAAAGCGTGATTCATGGTTGAGTGCCATCTGTACCTTCTCGAAAAGGCATCCCATTCACTGTTAAAAACCCAAAAATTGGCTTCGAGCTTCTCTTTGCTGATTTGATCCCTTCAAAAAAGGGTGTATAGAAATTTGGTTAGATTTCCTCTGCCTCAATATTGCATTAAATGTGTCTTCTCTTCATCACTACTAAGTCAATCGTTTCCCTCGCATGGCTTTTTGTGCTTTTCGATCGTTCAATTGGCCAGCTTGGCGCAATTCTTCTCGCAAAGAGCTAGAGAGTTGTTTCCTTATCTGCTCCAAAACATATCCAATCACCACGTTCAGAAAGGTCCCCTTGGAAAATCGTCTTGGCTTGTTTGATGCAAGCCTTCTTCATTTACTGATGATGATGATGATTGGTTGTTGAAATTATGAAACGGGTGGAAAACCAACACTTTAATAAAAAATGCATCACGAAAATGTGTTTATCATTTAAACGCGTCGTTTGGTCGAGCCGCCAAATTAGTGTGGGGAGATAAAGCGTTTCCTTCTCGAAATAAAAAAAAGTTCACTCCTTCCTTTCCATCGTTCTTCGTTTTACGGACGATTAGGATGTCTCTGCCGCAAGCTTTACATGCATTTTGACAATGTTGCAAGCATCAAGGCTAGGAGCAAACCCTTACCTATTGGCCAATGCCCTAAGTTTCGATACGTCACTACACACAACAGTGCAAAACCGCCATTCGGCAGTAAGTACTCCAATGTCATGAGGCTCAATATTCTATTTGTTGGAGACATCTCGATCCTCCCTCTCTCTTGCAAATGTCTCTAAAAGTAATTAGAAAAGTATAGATTTCAAAAGGCCGTCAGCACATCGGCTCATATACCAGCTTCCGAAAGAATACACCCTGTTCCTTGCCTCTTTTACTGCAATTCGTGGCACAGCAACAAACCTGCAAAATTCTCTACATCAAAAAAGGATTTGCATCCACATACCCTATTTCGAAGTACCTAGAAGCTTTATGAGAAGTGGTCACAAGTTTATTTCACGTGCAGCTACAGTTTTTCAAATCCCAAGATTCTTCCTTCTTTGTCCAGCATTACGTTATATCGGCACTACTTTTGGTACTCTTGGCTATTATCGACTGATAACAGGACGGTGATCTTAGTCAAACATGCATCACAGATGCTGTCTCTAAATCTCCAGAACGGACTGGAGTTGCTGTATTGATCGCTCTCCATTTCCCGGACAACAGACTAGAAGAGCAGAAGTTTTTGTGGTTAGCCATGCAAGTTTCCGATGTTATTTCAAACTTAAAAACATTCGTTTTGCGAAACTGTTTCTAGGTTCCTTGTGGAGAATGCTTTGACATTGAACGGCAACATGCGAGTGTTCAATCAAAAAGAAGCGCAAAGCAGCTCCCAATCCCGCAGAGCTTCGACTGCTTTGGGTATGTTCATGTTATAGCCGTGCAGATATGGTAACTTATAGGTATGATCTAGGCGACTCAATTGTCTCAGCTCGGAAATACGAATCGCATACAATGAACTTAATGGGCCAGTTGACAATTGCCACAAATGAGCATATCAAACAAGAATCTAATCTTATCCCTTGCTCGTTTGCACTTTGATTCTAGCATATATCCGTCATACAACTACTGCACGCTTCGGATTAACCGCACCCTTGGACATTTATTCTTTCATTCACAAGGCGATGGACGTGGAATGTATGCTGAAACTAGATAGATGGCAAGCTTGGGCATCGACAAAGGGGCCATTACTTGCCGCTATCTAGACAGAACTTAGAGATTGGACCAGGCGTAATTTGATGCGAAGAAGGTGATTTGTTGACATTACTTACCAGTAAAGTTTAAATCTAACTAGTCTTTTCCCCCTCCAGCTTTCCTTTGCTCTCACGACCTTCGGTTAATGGATTAGTACTCTTTCGTTTAAGCCAAATGCCCAATTGTAGCAGGAGTCCCTCCTGCCAAGACTCCTCCTCCGATTCTCAAGCTAGCTCAATTTTTGATCATCGCACGCAGAGCATGGAAAGATGATGGATTGGCATTGATGATTGAATGTGTGGTTGCCAGTTTAATTCGATCAGGTTACTAAAGTTATGACTAGCTATTTTCTGACAATGTGGTTTTACAGAGAACGGCAGATTTTGGTTTCGCTTCGAAATGAGCACAGTGTAATTAATAAAAGTCAATATATAAAAAGGTAATTTACATATGTATGATTAAAAGTTCAGATGTTGATTCTTCGACCAATAATCCTCTGAAGGATTGCAGGGCTGTGCCGAAAAGTGCTTTGGCAGCGGGATTTGGGGGGGGGGCAGGGGGTTCCATGCATGAGGCTGACACATGTTGTATGCCAAACCTTAAAAATCCACTCGAGCTTTTTAGACTATGATTCCAATTTTGGTAATTTGGGCTAGCGCTAGTGTGCGTTTATTTGTTTGTTGCTTTAAAATGCGGGCCGAAGGTACTCATGCATAATCTTCATCCGCAATGGTTTTCTGCTGTAATTACGGTTCCCGCTCTTGATTGAATTAGTTACTACCATCATCACCTTCTCAGCCCGAACATCAAGATGACGGAAGTGCCTCAACGATCCGCAAAGAGAGTTTTGCAGATTTGTATGCTTTGTCGACAGGTAATTAAGCAACAAACATCAAATTGCAACAATTCGATCGAATTATAACCTGTTGCTCGACCTGCCCCGCCTCCAATTATTGCACTTAAGCCTGTTATTGTGGCAAGGAAAAGTTTCGCGCTATTGGGGGGTGGGGGGGGGGCATAGAATTGTACAGATGCAGATAAATTACGTTTAACTAAGATATTTTGTTTTGGAATTAATTGATGAAAGTTTAGTGCAGGTTGGTGGAAGGTTGTATGTTTCCAGATGACAAAGGTCAAGAAGGAATGTTCCCAAGCAATTACTGTAGAAGTTCTTCCGGAGAATACTATCGTAGCACCACATGAGAACTGTTCCTCCCACTCCTCAACGTCAACAATTAGAAAAAAATGGACCTCATGGTTATAACAAATCAGAATACAGATGAGACAAGCGAGCGATGGGTTATCATACACAACAACAACCACAACAACAAACCAACAGTGATAGTCCCACTTGGTTCCACAAGAGGGCAATCCCCCCCCCCCCCCCACCGCCGGCGTCGCACTTGGAGTTCAGGTGCTCCAATGGCCACCTCCACCACCACCAAGCAATTCTCTCCTTCTCCTGGTCCCAATGTCTCCACCTCCTCACAAAATGGGTTATACAATCAACCGCCAATGCCGTACGGAGGTGCACGCCAAACTCGTTTGGAAATCATCTAATCAAGAAAAAAAAACAATTACACAACAAGGTGCCCACCACCACCAGATCAACCTCAGAAACATATAAAGTGAGTATTTCGTATTTTGATGAAAGATGAAAAAAGATATGTAATTCAAAAGCTGAGACGGACGCAATTTTTATTGTCTCCCATTAAAAGTTCAAAAAGATAGGGGTGCCGATTAGGCGAAGCATGGCCAGGAGGATTTGCTGGCGGTCCTCGGATTTGGCATTGGTGCTAATTTGATCAATCACTGTGAACAGCACGAATTCAGTCAGGAAGGGACTATGTTACTAATAATCTTTTTTTCTTGCTTCACAGATAAAAAGTTCGCTGGTCGTATGGGTGAAACAATGGCATGGGTTTCGCATGTGGTGTGGGTTTCGGTATCGGTAGTCATTGGGTTCTACACTCTTGTTTTCTTCCCGATGGAACCGGTTTGTAATTCTCTTATCCTCTTTCTCCGTTCATTCATTAAACATTATCACATAGCATCACTTTCTCACAAGTCACGCAGGCGATCTATGGGAGGCAAAATTAAAGAAATTGTCATATACACTGATTCGACATTAACAGATACTCTTTTCCCAGCAAATAGTAGAGCAGTCATCGTCTTTAATAAAGCGAGATACTCTCTCCGTTTGTGTCCTTCTCATACTTTCTGCAATCACTGCTGAGATGTCCATAATTTCCAATTTTTCCACCACTCATTGTTGCTTTTTTCCAATGGAATTGTGTTGTGACTACTAAACGTTCCAACTCAAAATTCTTAATAAATCATTTGCGGTTCCGCCAATAAACCATGACTGACATGTGCATACACTTTAGCAGTCACCAGCCCCATCTTTTAGTGTTTTGCGGCCAAGCTACGTTCTACCTGTATCGATCATATCGTCCACCAAGAATTGCCGTCTTTCCCTTTACATCTCCTACCAAAAATTTCCATCTTTGTTTGCTTCTAGATCGTCCGCCTCCCCATTTCGTTTTCTCCCGATCCACCATTTACCCCTGCAGCTCCACTTTGCTTGATGCAAGTGCCGCCTGAGACGATTCGATGTCCATTTTCAATCAAAGCTGATCCATTCACCTCTCGCCGACATGAATACATTTTGCCAGGCGTACTGCCTTTGGGCTCGTAGGTGAACCTCTCTAGACTGAACGGACTTGATCATCCAAAGCACCTTGCTGCTAACGAGATAATGCGTTTAAATGACCTTCATTACCCAGCTTGTCTCTCTTGATCGCGAAAATGTTGCTAATTCTTCGTTGACATTACGCAAAGTATACTTGGCGAGAACGAGAATAACGTCCGATCGTTGAGATTGCAATTCCTTTTGCCAATTCTTTCCACTTCATCTGAATTTGATCCGCAGCATGACGACGTGAAACTTCCAGTCATTGGAGTTTGCATTCCTGACATTTAAATCCGCTACTTTATGATTGTGTCTTAAACTTTTTGTAAACGTTTTGCAGCACGAATTCTTTCGATTTTGTTCACGTTTTCGATTTACGATTGATCAATGCGAAATCTACACCAATAGATCAGCTAAGAAGTGCACGTTTGCACACCAGCATCAGACTGACAGATGATTCTATTACGATATCCGGTATTCTGCTCTTATCCAACGTGCACGTTGGTTCGCTTGTCAAATGTCAACTGGAATATCGAAAAATCCTTGAATGACTGGCTGCAAATCCATCGTAAAAATGATCTGCAACTGCCACTGTGATCATATTAGCTACAAGTTTTGCAGTGATTGGAGCTCTAGATTTATCCTTTTTATCATGAGTGAAGGAAAGCGGAATGAATGCTGTATACGACGCGCCGCAGCAGTTGAGCAGTTTGATGCGATCAACATGATTAAACGTTCATTAAAACTATCCATTTGATCGACGAAAGGATATTTCCGGTTGTATTAAAAACGGAAAACATCTTCATCACGAACTGAACTTCCAATCCGCCATCAATAGATGCTCGGCAAACTTTTTGCAAAAAATGTTGTTGGAGATTGAAGCTAATCGATCAGCAACCATTTGTGCCAATCAGGATGGCTATTGCCCGTTAAAAGTTTAACGAATTAACCAGGCATTTTGGTATTATGTTTGTGTCACCACGAAAGTTGTTCTGCAATTCGTTGGGTAAAGAGGGGAAAAGTGTTAAATTTGTAGTATTGTATACTTTTTCCGTCCCATACGCTAAAATACCGCCCGAATTTGCAAGGTACACTTAAAAAAAATGATTATCAACCTTTTGCCTTAAAAACTGGATGGCCGGCCTCGATACATGCGTCATCGCGCCTTTAGCCGTTAAGAAGAAAAGATTTAATCAGGAAGCGGGGGGGGGGAACGATAAGGCACTAAAGGACCTTTCACGTGTCGGCTGGGCTAGACAAGCAGGACAGATGATTCATTCGCAATATATTCCTTGCTCATTGACCCATCAGAAGCGAATGATGCGGAGAATCAAAGAACACTTTCAATCTAATAGAGCTAGTTGAAAATCACATTACAATGACGAAATAATGAAAGCCATTAAAAATAGAGACATAATGAATAACACAAAATAATAAACCCTGCGCTTCTGAGGATTTTAATTTTTACCCTGTATGATGATCACTATTAAAAGTCGGAATATCTTCTCCTTAGCTGCATTTGTGGCAGGGATCCGAATCACCAAACTTTTGCCGTCTTGTAAAAGCCTTCTCCCCAATTCACCTGATTGATTGCATACTGAGCATAATTCATCGCATCCCTCCAGTGACATCACTTGAACGTAAAAATGAGGGATTGTTGGCCAAGAGCTAAATTCTTTAATTCCTTCACGTCATTCTGATTCATCTCTAAACAATTGTACGTTTTACATTCTTTATCAACACTTGAAGTCAAAATTTGGAATAACCCGTCTATACATCCACACATTGGCTCTTGGCGTTCTTTCATGAATATACGAGTGGATTTGGAAATAACTGCTGTTTGAATTTTTTTACGGCATCATTGTCAAATGCTAATCTGGCTGCGCATGTGAATGAGCAGGTCTTTGCAATGACACATTTGCGTAAAGCCACCACTAGCACGCTTGACCTCTTTAGAATGGGAAGAAATATAATCATAATCAGCTTCGGACTTTAAGTATACACGACATCAACTGATCCCATCTACTCATAGTGTTGACTGTCGCTCTAAGAACACATTGTGGAATTGTAATGATGGTGGCGATTTTGAAAAGGTGATAAGGGGAGCTTTTAGCAGACGAGGATAACTCCGTTCTAGGCGCGTGACTAACGTCGAGCAGTCTTTGGAGAAAAAAAATGACTAATCACGTGGGACTTCTTCAGCTAATAATTTCAGAAGACTGGATTTTACAGAGACTGGAAAAAGTACAAAAAAAGATAAATGAGGAAAAGCGCTCCAGCATGCTACATACATCTTCACTACCCATACAGCCTTTTAACGACGGTGACCAATAGCCGACAGCGTGAGTTATTTTCATCGTTGATGAACATCTAAAAATGATGGAACAAATAGATGACGAGGCTGCGGGCGGATTCATATCGAGAGGCATGTCGGACGCTAAACGTATTGTAAAGTATGTTATTTGCGACACTCGGGGTCCGGCTAATGCTGACAACACTAGGCTCCAACCTGGAAATGTATTGTATGACCAAGACTATATCGAGATGCAAAGAATGCTGACAATCATTTTGTCTTCTATTAGATGGCGCCTGGTCAACCTTGCCTTCGTGATAAGACTCAGATGATGAATCTGACCGCAGTTCCGTTATTCCGTGTTTCACACAAAACCCAATGGCAGTATAGATGGGAACGTTAGAAGGTAGACGATGTTGAAACCAATCCTTCGTCTCGCGGATAGGATGGTCGAGTGGCTTGGCTACCGAGGCAATCTTTACCACCAGCAAATGTTGAAATGTCAACATTGCTCAAAGAAATGGGGGAATATTAGTTCAAATTTTTGCACCTTAGACGATTCACCTGTTGATAGAACGTTTTGGTGGGGATGTGCAAGAGACCTTGTCAAAAAGAAAGGGACGTGAAGGTGAGTAGGATGCCATTTTAAGATCTTTAGATATTGTGATCTTTTTTCGAGAATTTGGGCAAAATGATTAGTTACACAAATTTCTTCACTTGAAAACTTCTCATTAATTGAGAGTACTGAAACTACATATCTTTGACAAACGAGCTTTTTAACCATGATGGCCGTGTCTCTGGATCCATATTTCCAATCAAACGTCAATTTGTGAGGGTCTGTACCACTGACATACTTCTTTCTTTGTTCGGGTACAGTGTTCACAAGCTATCAGACTCTTTCTCATAATGCTCGATGGGCAGCCAAACTGGAAAAGCACCGGCAGGGAGAGGAAGAAAGACAAGCCAAGAAGAGTCAGCCTTGCCAAAGCAAAATGCTCGTCAAGAGGAAAGGAGAAGCGCAAAAGGTTAATCCTTTCTCTTCTGCACCATAGGTAAAGGTCTGAATGGCGGTCTTGAGGAATATTTTGGTGGAGATAATGCGCCAATCTTCGGAAGTGGTCTAATGCGAACGCCTTTTGCACCTTCCACTCCTCAGAAAGAAGCTACTGAGGCTAAGGAGGAAAGTAATACAAATGGTGACTCTAACAAAGATTCTTCAGATACCATAGAATCTGAAGACGAGGTAAGATAGCGAGGAACAAATGCCGAGGAACTTGCTATCAGCATCTGTAGAATCCTCAACAAGCGGTTTGGTCTGATCATGATTGGAGTCAAAAAGCACCTTCGTTATGAAAAAAAACCCCAAACGCCCAATACCTTACCTACTTTTGCTGAACCTACATCTTCACGCGAACAAGGCCGAACAAAGAAAATAAGCACAAATGCAAAGGTTGAAGCATGATGGATTACAAGATGTTTCGTTGATGGGAAGGCAGAGAGTATGAGCTATGATGCAATGTGGTAGGATGAAGTATTTGAAACGTTTTGTCAAACGTGTTGCTGCTCACTGCCGAAACAAATTGTTCGTATGAGTTCGGAGGTGTACCGCTAAAAACCGTTCCATGCGAAAGGTAAAGCATACGAAAAGATTTGGCCAAGTAACCAGCAGTAGGGAAGACCTGGTTTATTCTGGACAAGCATTCGCAACTACAATCAGGCGAGAATGACTCTACAAGGCCAATATACCCGCTTGTCTAAAATGTGGTTCGCATGAGTGTGTGAGAATTCAATTAATATGCCGACTTTGGGTAACATTCTTCGTCCAAAGATCTTCAACGAGTAAATGATGGAGATCCTAAATGACCAAAAGAAGATTCCGAAGCAGAAAGGAGAAGAGAAATTGAAGAACTTTTAGGGACATAACTGACCCAATCAACCAAATGCAGATGGTATTCTCTGAGACAAAATCGAAACAAAATACGACATAAGTCAATGGAGATGACTCGCAAGAACTGGATTGAAGTGGAATACTGCATTTGGTATTGTTTGCGAGAAGGATTGTCATCACGATGCAAAATGCAAATCTAGTTGGAGCGAAGAATTAAGTAGAGTTACAGTACGAGAATGAAGCTTAATTACCGTATTATTGTATTTTTTTTATTTATCATTTGTAGAAAGCAGTTTTTGTAATTTTATTGGCTTCATTGCCAATCATAAAAATAATCGCAAGGTTTGATACTTTGTGCCTTATATAGTGTATAACATTTTTTTTGTGGAAGACGTACTTCATTGCGTCGGCAGTTGGAGAAGGGAGGAACACGCTAAAGAAGCATACATTCGGTTGAAAAGCGTGGAGAATTATTTTTTAATATTTACTCGAATCCAATCATACTCTTGCATTTTGATTGGTGCTACATCC
>CM067167.1:197669697-197710193 GCA_034093135.1 Erigeron breviscapus | reverse complement strand
ACTCAAATAATTCATTAACTTAAATTGTTAGTCATATTACACGAAAAGTCAACGGGTCAAAACTCACGGATGTTACATTATTCCCCCGTTGAAAGAATTTCGTCCCGAAATTCAACAAAACACTAATAGTTAGACAATTGTGGGTACTTAGGTTTCAACTCTAACGGTCTTCAACACACATCGACCCACTTCCTTCGTAGTATGCAAGCTAGTTGCTATCTTCTTAGTTTGAGAAGTTGTTCTTGTCATTCCAATTACTATTCTAGGCCCGTTGCATTGGCTTTCTTTGATTCTTGGCTCATCCAGCGGAGAGTAACACCTCTACTACTTAATGCTTCGGTTTGTGATCATTCGAATATTCGCGTAACAACCTTCATTGCACAAGATTTCCGCCATGGTCATAAGCACATTTCTTCACATGTGATCAAGTCTCAAGTCGGTTTGAGTACCCGTTGCTCATTGGATGGCTCCCTGAATTGGAGTTAAGCGACTTTCTTTATCTGAAATGATAGAAATCGAATCTCTGTGCACCTACACCATTTCTTCTACATACTAATGTGCCAAGTTGTCAGATTTTACCGGTTTCGTCGTATCGTGACCACTTCTTGTCGTCGGCGACTTCATGGTGAAATCCATTACAATTTGTTTTCCTTCGAATCTCTCTCCCGGTCTTTCACTACGAGCTTATTCGAATCTCAGAAGTCTATAAGGGTTTTGACTACGCGCGCGATGTTAGGAAGTTAAGCATATACGAAATTTAAGTTATCGTGATGGGACAAGCCCGGTAAGTCACCCGAAAAGCGTTCGGGAGATTCAAGATTAATAGAGACGACGCTAGTTTTCAGATTCTTGAGACGGTAGCTCTAAGGACCTTGAGTTTGACAATTTGCATGAAACCCAAAAAACCCTACCGTTAAATATTTCTACATTAGTAACCCTACTACACAACTAAGAACCGTATTAACCGTTGGTATTCAAATTGTACTCACTTAATCGTCAAGGACCTTAATATCATAGAGCACAACGTACGTGAAGTGTTTGTCGTCTTCTAGAGTCAAGATGTACACACGGGGTATTTGACCAAATTTGGTTAGTGAGTCGTTAAACACCCGAAATCTTAAGCATATAATTCCAAAACACACGAACGAGCGAAATTCAAAGGAGTAACGTTAGGATAAACGAGATCATAGTCTGTTCCAATATCGAATAGTGTCATAACATAACGACTGTTAAGAAGAATGTACCTTAACCAACGTTTGGATCATTTTGGCCTCCATTGCCAATTCCCGCAAAAGCTCGGCCACGAGGATGAACTTGATGGCCTTGTTGGCCACGGTTTTGATTCGGCCCGGTAATTTGGAGTTGATTCGGATGGACCGCCACTTCAACTTGTTGTCCAATCCATTGCGGACAATTATTTCGGTAGTGATCAGGGCTTCCACATTTAAAGCACGTACCCCATGGAAAGTTGCCTGGAGGATGAATGGTTTGAAGAGGTACTATATTCAAAGGTGCCGTTTTCGGTGCTCTACAATCTCTTGCCAAATGTCCAAGTTGATTACAATTGAGGCAAGCCCCACATTGGGTTAGTGGGATGATGCTTATTACACTTGTTACAAAAAGGATGAGGTCCCACATAAGGCCTCCTCGCCGGCTTAACTGCCGCCATCCCCCTTCCCCGGTTAACATTCGTGGGATCAAACCTTCCCATTTTCTTCCTCCCACTTGATTCTCCCATTTCCTTTCTCTTGTTTGTTGAGGAGTTACTTAAAACACCGCCTCTCAACAAGTCTTCAGTCACACTCCGGCTTGGTTAACCGCATCGGCCAAAGATGTAGGCATGTTAGAGTTTACATAAGATCGGACTTGAGGATTCAAGCCCAATACAAACTTCTGGATGGCCTGAGACTCGGAACCCACCAAGTGAGGAATGAGGGTAGACAACTCTTGAAATCGTCTAACATAGCTCTTGTAATCGGCTCCGTCCATATTGAGATTAGCAAACTCAATGGTCAAGTTTTGTAGTTCATAGGGAGGACAAAACTTTGCCTTCACTTTGTCCTTGAAATCGGCCCATTCCAAGTTATGAGTCCGCCCCAAAGTTATCTCTTGGTTCCACCAACTCAAGGCGTCATTTTAAACATGCCGGATGCATAAGAAATCCGGTCGTCATATGTGCAATGACTTCTTTCAATCACTGCCTCGATCTCCTCAAACCACCTTATACACTCAGTGGGACCACCTCTTCCATTAAACTCCGGTGCCCCACAGCTTTTGAAGTCCTTAAATATACATCCCTGTCGGTATCCCCCGTATTGATTATACATGGGCATGCGGTTATCAACTCCCACTGGTTCCTCTTCTTCGTTTTCCACGGCCTGAGGTTGAGCATTTTCATTATTCATATTTCCTGGGGCTTCATTGTTTTGAGGCCCATTGTTCTGCCCAAGACTTGCCGTGACTTGAGCAATAATGGTTGGCATGATATTGGCGATCGTTTGAGCGATCACCTCAGCCATGTTTGGCTCAGGAACTTCACCACGACCCCTTCCTTGGCCTCTACCACGGCCCCTACCACGGCCCCTACCTCTACCTCCTTGTACCTCCGGTTGAGCTTCCGGTTGAGGTTCTTCCGATTCAGCCCTATAGTTCGTTCCGGCTCTCCTTGGTCTTACCATTTCTATAAAACAAGTGACACGTTGACCCGAGAGTTAGTCTCAAATGCTCACATGTTAGTCACACAAGTAGTCAATGCTCTCATACCGATACCACATACTCATTTCATACCATTAAGCTAAGGCAAGAGTGCTAGAATCCTATGAGATTGTTACATAGCATATTATCATGTCAATTTCATTACAATTGTTCATTATTAACTCAAGTAATCATGCTCAATACATCATAAAATCAAACAACTTAACACAAATGGGTTAAGTATAATCTGAATTCGATATGCTCTCTAGTTATTGACCAGGTATGTATACAGGGTGTACCAACGGCTAACCCTCCACCCAATCAACTTCCATTAAGCATATCGGTTCCCTATTATACACTAAGCCATGCATGCGCAATCCATGATGTCATTAACTTGTTATAATGTTGGGCGACCATAAAAGAGTTGATCGGGTTCTTTTAGGGTTGCCACAATATTATACTAAGTTAATACCATAACTTCATTTTGCTCTAAAGCATCCAACTAGCACCAATCAATAGTAACAATCCATATCAACGACAATCGCTCAATCAATCATTCAATCGTCAAACATTAATTCATAAGTTCGTCAATACAACGATAAAGGTATGCTTGAGTGCGTAACACACGAATCAAGTATAGCGAGACGTACATGTTCATTCCAACCATAATTCCAAAATTTATCGCTTTCTCTAAACAACGCGTACACATACTTTGGAGGATTTTACTTTCATCAAGTTCTAGATGCTTATGTATAGGGTCACCCGCAGCCTTCCCACCACATCTAAAACCCAATGAAGGCATAACCGACTTCCATGTATGCACGTCTATCCTAGCAGTAATAATAATAATAATAATAATAATAATAATAACAATAACCATAATAATAATACTAATAATCACAATCCTTTACTAATAATAATAATAACAATAACCATAATAATAATAATAATAATCACAATATCAAATAAACATAACCAATAACCATAATAATAATAATAATAATAATAATAATAATAATAATAATAATAATAATAATAATAATAATAATAATAATAATAATAATAATAATAATAATAATAATAATAATAATAATAATAATAATAATAATAATAATAATAATAACAATAACCATAATAATAATAATAATAATAATAATAATAATAATAATAATAATAATAATAATAATAATAATAATAATAATAATAATAATAATAACAATAACATAATAATAATAATAATAAAATAACTTACAGTAATAATAATAATAACAATAACCATAATAATAATAATAATATATCACAATCCTTATACTATAATAATAAAATAACCAATAACCATAATAATAATAATAATAATAATAATAATAACTAAGAATAATAATACAATAACCATAATAATAATAATAATAATAATAATAATAATAATAATAATAATAATAACAATAAATAATAATAATAATAATAATAATAATAATAATAATAATAATAATAATAATAATAATAACAATAACATAATAATAATAATAATAATAATAATAATAATAATAATAATAATAATAATAATAATATATATATATATATATATATATATTATATAAATATATATTATGCTTGCGTGTGAACCGCGTATAAATATATATTATGCTTGCGTGTGAACCGCGTATAAATATATATTATGCTTGCGTGTGAACCGCGTATAAATATATATTATGCTTGCGTGTGAACCGCGTATAAATATATATTATGCTTGCGTGTGAACCGCGTATAAATATATATTATGCTTGCGTGTGAACCGCGTATAAATATATATTATGCTTGCGTGTGAACCGCGTATAAATATATATTATGCTTGCGTGTGAACCGCGTATAAATATATATTATGCTTGCGTGTGAACCGCGTATAAATATATATTATGCTTGCGTGTGAACCGCGTATAAATATATATTATGCTTGCGTGTGAACCGCGTATAAATATATATTATGCTTGCGTGTGAACCGCGTATAAATATATATTATGCTTGCGTGTGAACCGCGTATAAATATATATTATGCTTGCGTGTGAACCGCGTATAAATATATATTATGCTTGCGTGTGAACCGCGTATAAACACCAACCACAAATTCAACAATCATCAACCATCAATAATTAACCCAAATTAAACTATACGTACATACACTTAGGAGGATTCTACTTTCCTCGGATCCTAGATGCTTATATATAGGGTCACCCGCAGCCTTCCCACCACATCTAAAACCCAATGAAGGCATAACCGACTTCCATGTATGCACGTCTATCCTAGCAGTAATAATAATAATAACAATAACCATAATAATAATAATAATATATCACAATCCTTTACTAAGATCAAATAAACGTAACCAATAACCCATTATTCCATCGCTCAATCAATCATTCAATCGTCAAACATTAATTCATAAGTTCGTCAATACAACGATAAAGGTATGCTTGAGTGCGTAACACACGAATCAAGTATAGCGAGACGTACATGTTCATTCCAACCATAATTCCAAAATTTATCGCTTTCTCTAAACAACGCGTACACATACTTTGGAGGATTTTACTTTCATCAAGTTCTAGATGCTTATGTATAGGGTCACCCGCAGCCTTCCCACCACATCTAAGACTCTTTGAAAGTAAAACCGACCTCCATATATGTACTTCTACCCTAATACATTACAATAACACAATCACATTCGTAAACCATCACACAATCAATCAAAACTATCTGTCAATCAACAATCAATCAGAAATTAACTAGACAGTCAATCAAATCAACCAAACAATTCAACAAACACGTATATGTACACTTTTCAGCCCGAATCTCTATTGAGTAGGGAGCTACGAAACTCACCTGATCGGCAAAGAAGTTAAATTTGATATAAAGTCAAGTTACTGTCGTTCAATGATCACTTCACGTCCAACACCTAAATATCGATCATATACATTCATATCAACACACATAACCACATATACGTAGTTATTAAATATTCGGCAAAACCCTAATTAGGTTTCCAAAGTGCTTCTCGACGTTAAACGACTTCTAAGACTCTCAATCAATGTTATATAAGATAAGAAGTAAATTAGATTAAGGCTCGACGCGTAAAAAGGTCCAGAAAGTCAAACTAGGTCAAACAAGGAAATTCAGAAAAACAAAGGCCGTAACTTACGGCCTACAGGGGCGTAAGGTACGGTGGTCAAAATTACAACTGGCGTAGCTTACGGCCCAAAGTGGCGTAAGCTACGCCCTCTAGAAAAGTCATTTTTGGCGTAAAAGTTGGCGTAAACAGAAGCATTTTGGCGTAAGATGAAAGGATCGGCGTAAGCTACGCCCCAAAGGGCCGTAACCTACGCCCAAAGAAATTTGTACCAGCGTAACCTACGCCCCATAGGGCCGTAGGTTACGCCCCCTTCTGGGCAGCAACACTACCAGCAGCAGCAAGTGCAGAAAATCAAGAACCCCAAAACCCCAAATCGACGTTTAAGGTTACAAGACTTGTTTTGAAGTTACATTTGACATTCTAATGCATAAATACACTTACCCAAACCCATATTTCCATCCATAACATCACCAAATTCTCCAAATCAAACAAAACCCTAATAAAACCCTAATTCGACCCAAACTCATTTTAAGGCGATTTAGAACTTGTAAATGTACGAGATGACTAGAAACGAGTAAACTAACATAAATAGAAGTAAATGGGATGAATTAAACTTACCAAAACTTCCTTCTTGAGCTCAAACCCGAAATTAGGTCAAAATGGGTAAAATGCAAGAACTTCAACCTTTGATTCTTCGATATGACGATAATGAGGTATAGAAGACTATGATTCTAGTGTTATACCAGTTCCAAAACACCAATCGATGATAGATAGAAGTAGAAATGAAATGGGTTGTTGTCTTTCCCTTTTTACTTGAGAGAAAAGAGAGAAGAGAGGTAGAAGAGAGAATGAAAGGCAAGGGAAAGATAAGGGGGGGAGAAATGGGTCAAAGGGGCTGATGGGTCGTGGGTGACCCACGGGCCGACCCGTTTCTCTTCTCAAGCCAAAACACAATCATTAGACATTTAAACACCGATCGAAACATATTATCGACCCGAATATAACACATTGTCATTTAATTCACAAAACGACTCAAATAATTCATTAACTTAAATTGTTAGTCATATTACCCGAAAAGTCAACGGGTCAAAACTCACGGATGTTACATACGGTCTCTCTCTGTTCTCTTTGCGTGTCGTGACGCGTGGGGCAATCCGTGGCATTCTTTCCCACACCCAATACTGGAGCAACAACAAAGGCCCATCAATGCCCTTTCTTAAAGGCATACTCGCCTTGGACATGTTTCTATACAAACAAGCACCCCAGCTCTTTCGACCTTCTTTGCTCAGGTCTCCTAGGTTCCTCAACAAATTCAAACTAACATCATAGGTGTTAGCATCAAGAAAAAGCTCCGAACCAAGAAGAGCTAGCATAACCCTTCTAGCCATGAATAGACACAGCTGATCATCTTCCTCGTCGAACTCCACATCAATGTGCCTTGTTAAGGTTTTAAATTTGATCCGACCGTTTTTCAAATTATCAGCATCTAGTTCATCTGTAGGAAAAAAGCCCAGATATTCTAAACACAGATTGTTCCAGTAATCAACATTTCGGGTTTCTGTAACCCACTCACCAGTCACGGCTGGTCCATCTATGGGTAAACCCCATATCACCTGCACATCTTGCAAGGTGACAGTTGCTTCACCAATAGGAAAGTGAAACGTGTTGGTTTCTGGACGCCATCTCTCCACCAACGCGTTGATCAAAGAATGATCAAGTTGGCAAATCGCCGCCTTGAAGAGTTGGAAAAACCCAGCATTCTTGAGATGCTGAACGACTTTGCTGGGCATACCAGCCTGCATTGCGCTAGTCAGCCCTCCATCACCTTTTCTACATCTTAGGAATGTCACATCACGTTCTTGGGAAATAATGTATGAGCGATGCACATCTGGAGCTTGTAACCACAACAACTCTTGGTTTCTTGGTACACAGCTAAAATTAACAGAGGCCATTTTTTATTTTGAAAACACTATTTTTGTTGATGCTTGAAAACTGAGAAATATATGTTTGCTTATATGTTTGCTTATGTTTGCGTGAACAATCAGAAAATATGCATGTATATATAAACTAAAAGTCTGCTACGTTGCA
Source organism: Erigeron breviscapus (assembly GCA_034093135.1). Classification (NCBI taxonomy): domain Eukaryota; kingdom Viridiplantae; phylum Streptophyta; class Magnoliopsida; order Asterales; family Asteraceae; genus Erigeron; species Erigeron breviscapus. Next base: position 197,702,290 of record CM067167.1, on the reverse strand, counting down.
TGTCCTTTTTTTTGTCGCGACTTGTGACCCGGTTTTTCAAATACCGGGTTCGAGTGTATTGTCACATCACCCTGCATCACACTGCTGCATGCCGTCCTATCTACTGTACACCTGCCAAAAGCCTGAAACCGGTATTTGAAATACCGGCTTCAACTTCCTTTTTTTGAACCCGGTAATTCAAATACCGGTTTCAAGCCAAATATTTGAACCCGGTAATTGAATTACCGGTTTACCCACTTGTACAACTTTTTTTTTCGAAAACTTGTTTGACAAAACACCCTTGAAATACGACCGTTTCAAAAAAAAATTCCCAATACTAAACTAGAAAAACTCTTTCTGGTATCAATCATGCTAATATCTAAATACTATCACCTTTTGCGGTTATAATAATCACTATTTGACGAGCTTAGAGAGCAAGGCTCTATTTAAGATCTTAGCTAAATTACCACATCAATCACACCAGGTATAATTTGTATTGATTAACCTTAATTTTCTAACACTTACTTTTTTATATCAAATAATGAGTACTTTCCGACTTTTGAGGTCAGTCATGACTTTCTGACTTCAATAACTATATGATTTTTTTGATAAATTTAAGAACATAATATTGTAAACTTCTTGTGACCTTCAAAAGATTCGACGTAACTACCAATCAAAGCTTCAAGAAGTTCACAACAAAATTGAAGTATGATACAGTTCGTTTGATCTCAAAAGACATACTACCAACTTATAGAGCACTGCAAAAAAATCTATTGGATGATTTAAAGTAATTAGATGAATGTATTCCTGTTTTTGAAATGAAATAATGAATATACAACAAGTCAAAATATGATGTACGCCGATTGACATCCACATCTATACCAGGCACTTTTTTTTAAAAAAAAAGCCTTATTTTGCAGTTACACACACTCTGTTATCAAAGCTCACAATCTATCTTATAGCAAAACCTATAAAGAAACAAGTATAAAGTGGCAAGTTTATTGGAAAAATAAGGTGATACCTGGTGAGAACACCACCAACAGCACATGGTATGAGGACATCACATTTATGCAGAAGCAATTCGTTTGGATTCATGTTGTCTCCTCCATCGAAACTGCTTAAACTCCCAGTTTCTTCTTTATGCTGGAGCAATGATGGTATATCAATACCATTTGCGTTCTTCAGAGCGGCGGTAGAATTACTCACTGCGAGAATCTTGCCACCCCTTTCATGAACCAATTTGGCAACAGAAGATCCCACATTTCCCAGGCCCTGCAAATGCAAAAATCAATTTCGGTCAGCACGATAAAATCCTGGGAGATAGTTAAATGCTGGATGATAATTCATTACAAAAACAGCATAACGGAATAGCAAATGTCAAATCATGGATTGATTTACCATGCTGGGCAAGTAAGGCTTCTGTAGCATACACAACCCCATGTGCTGTTGTATCATCTCTTCTCGATAGAACAAAGCTCTAGATTCAAAAGAGGCATAATTAGCTAAACGTCAAATATATAATATTGATACCAAGGTCTCATAGATACTCACTTTACGATTGTCTGGTTCTTCCGGCCAGAGCTTTTTCCAATAATCATATTCACGCAACTGATCTTCGATCCAAGCCATGGTCTGTCACACAGTTGTAAGTTACTGTTGTGTAATAATTAATAGTTAACAAGTCGAGTTCAAACCTGCATATTGGTGCCCAGGTCTGGCTTTGGAAAATCTTTAGTTTCTCCAAAAAGTTTGTTCATACTAGCAGTGTCTACACGGGTAAGTCTTTCAAGCTCGGTCAATGACATCTCCTTCGGTGAACATCTTATGCCACCATAAGCTCCACTATGTGAGTTGAGATTAAGCACACCAACCTTCCAAGAAGTTTGCATGGCCATTGCCTTTACCCCGTCCAGATCAAGCTTTAAAAAAAATTAAAATTACTCAAATCCATATGCTATGTTAGCGATATCACCGATATATCGGTGTTATAGCGATTATCGGTCCCTCCTTAAAAAATCGGTCATAACATCGGTGATATTTACCAATATTTTGATTTGTAAATCTCGGTCATAACGGCGATAATACAGGTTTTTGCTTTTCTTTCTTTTTTTTTTCTAACCTAAAACTAATAAATACATAAATAACCCAATCCTGATTAAATAAAAGCTCAAATTCAAACATACGAGTAAAAAAAATTCCACCCGACCCAATCCTTCAATCAAGAGCTATACAAGAGTTGAAGTGGAAGATCTTGAAAAACAAATGAATAACCTAGTTAATATAGATTTGGAGGAGGAGGATGATCAAAACTAATGATTTGAATTTGATATATCATGTTTCAAATACTTTTAAGCTTGGCCGTTGTACCACGGCGATAATACAGGTTTTTGCTTTTCTTTCTTTTTTTTTTCTAACCTAAAACTAATAAATACATAAATAACCCAATCCTGATTAAATAAAAGCTCAAATTCAAACATACGAGTAAAAAAAATTCCACCCGACCCAATCCTTCAATCAAGAGCTATACAAGAGTTGAAGTGGAAGATCTTGAAAAACAAATGAATAACCTAGTTAATATAGATTTGGAGGAGGAGGATGATCAAAACTAATGATTTGAATTTGATATATCATGTTTCAAATACTTTTAAGCTTGGCCGTTGTACCACGGCGATAATACAGGTTTTTGCTTTTCTTTCTTTTTTTTTTCTAACCTAAAACTAATAAATACATAAATAACCCAATCCTGATTAAATAAAAGCTCAAATTCAAACATACGAGTAAAAAAAATTCCACCCGACCCAATCCTTCAATCAAGATCTTGAAAAACAAATGAATAACCTAGTTAATATAGATTTGGAGGAGGAGGATGATCAAAACTAATGATTTGAATTTGATATATCATGTTTCAAATACTTTTAAGCTTGGCCGTTGTACCACCGTTATAACCAATATCTCAAAGGTCCTTGACTGTTATAACCGATATCTAATGTACTAAAAACATAGTCCATATGCTTCAAATGAATGATGATCCTAAAACAGAACCAAAACTAATGAATCGGCAATACTATACATACCTGGGCTCCAACACTTTTACCTCCGTAAAGGCGTTGATTATGTTGAACCCGGTAGCCCTAGATCCATCATCCATCTCAATAGGGCAACATACCTAACAATGACACATATTTAGGGTTTATTCGGATTATCTGAATCTCTGAAACCTTTTAGTTAAACTAACATCAAATATAAAAAATATATAAGTAAATATACATACCCTAAGCAATTTATACTATGATATATAATATATCATCTGTCTAAATCTATCAAAAATTCTCATCGACCATTCTTAATTTTTGATGAAATCATTCACAATATAACTCAAATTATAAATAACAATACATACAATCACTTCACAAACATACCCATACATCTGTTCTTACTTCCTGTTATGTATAACACCCCAAGCCGAGGCTCGGAATATCACGGAAAACACATAGCACCAGGTGGAATTACAATAGAACAATCTAAATGCAAATATAGATTCGGTGAATCCAAAACATAACGAAACAAGTATCAAAACACAACAGGAGCAAATAGCCATCAAAGTTTACATAATAACATCCAAAGATGGCAAACGATCCTAAGTATAATGCAAAAGGCAGGCCAATGAATCCTTGATCCATGAAGTCCATAGTCCGGGTTTACAGCAAGCAAGGCAACTAAACTCCACGCCCTGGGAGGACCTGATTACCTGAAAAGTGTACTAAGCATAGTCAACACAAGGTTGGTGAGTTCGTAGTAATGGCCCACAAGGAACCATAGACAAAATCATAGGCACGAGAGGAGGCTAATCCTGACATACAGTGAGCCTCTACAAAACACAATAATGTCCAACAACAAGATTACACAAGCGCAACGCGTGAAATGAGGAATGCATAAATGATATGAATATCAATGCAAATGCCGGAATGCATGAATAAGCCAATATGCCTATCCTGTGCGTGAGCTCAAGTCACCAATGCAACGATACCCTTCTGTCATCGCAATGAACAAGGCTGTATCTCAAAATCATCGAGATATATATGTCTATATACTCGGAGTCAGGTCTACATCCAAAATGGTGCATACATCTATGCACCAGGATGTCGGCAATCCCCTGCCGAGGGTCATCAACAATGTATGCAATGCTTACAATCGAATGTAAATGCATAAATCGTGAACCAACAATCAATATACGATAAACCTGCGCCAGCAATCAATATTCAACAAACATAACCCAACAACCAATATACTACCATCATACGCCAACAATCAATAATCAACAACATAAGCCACTAATCACAATTTAACCGACTATACGTACATATACTTCAGAGGATTCTACTTTCTCAAGTCCCAGATGCTTATATATAGGGTCACCCGCAGCCTTCCCACCACATCTAGAACCCAATGAAGGCATAACCGACTTCCATGAATGTACGTCTATCCTAATATAAAAGTAATACTTAACTAAAACATAGCCCAAGTCAATTAAACGAACGAACTATCCCATCAAATCCAACGATCAAGTCAACCAATGCAACGATACCCTTCTGTCATCGCAATGAACAAGGCTGTATCTCAAAATCATCGAGATATATATGTCTATATACTCGGAGTCAGGTCTACATCCAAAATGGGTGTATACATCTATGCACCAGGATGTCGGCAATCCCCTGCCGAGGGTCATCAACAATGTATGCAATGCTTACAATCGAATGTAAATGCATAAATCGTGAACCAACAATCAATATACGATAACCTGCGCCAACAATCAGTATACGATAAACCTGCGCCAACAATCAATATTCAACAAACATAACCCAACAACCAATATACTACCATCATACGCCAACAATCAATAATCAACAACATAAGCCACTAATCACAATTTAACCGACTATACGTACATATACTTCAGAGGATTCTACTTTCTCCAAGTCCCAGATGCTTATATATAGGGTCACCCGCAGCCTTCCCACCACATCTAGAACCCAATGAAGGCATAACCGACTTCCATGTATGTACGTCTATCCTAATATAAAAGTAATACTTAACTAAAACATAGCCCAAGTCAATTAAACGAACGAACTATCCCATCAAATCCAACGATCAAGTCAACCAATCAATAAATCAATAAATGCAAGTAAACACGCCAGGTTTACACTTTTCAGCCCGAATCTCAAGCGAGTAGGGAGATACGAAACTCACCTTGCCCTGCAAAGAAGCTAGAATAAGATTACAAACGAGTAATAGGGTCCACACGTCCACAACCTATAATTATACATCATAATACCATAATGTCAACTCTACAATCATAAACAAGTTGGTTTAGCTCGATTAAGTCAAGCCATAAGCCCCTAAACACATTCACAACTTAAACGAGTATGAACAAGACGCATTTGACTTGACCTTTTTAGAAATGGGAGAAGGTTCATACAAAAAGAGTGTTACTACAAGAAAATAGACTCTCTTATGATTCCAACGATAGGTCATACGACTTGTTTGGGGTTACGGATTAGAAGTTATTAACATTTGAAAATTGACACGCATTTAATCACAGTAACTATCCACTGCGTCGCAGTGAGCCAGGACTAAGCTCACTGCGCCGCAGTGGCTAAACTGAACCAGGACCAGTACTAAGGCACTGCGCCGCAGTGAGCCTTTGCCAAGCTCACTGCGTCGCAGTGAGCTAACCCCAAACTGACCAGTCCCTAGCCACTGCGCCGCAGTGGCTAGCCTAAGCCACTGCGCCGCAGTGGCCCAGTTCTGGCCAGAAACATCAGCAGCACCAGCAGCAAGAAACAATACCAAAAACCCTAAAACACGACCCAAACCAACCCAAATCGATTTGTAAAGCCTTGAAACTTGATTTGAAGCATAAATAAACACCACTAACCATAACTAAACATAACCCAATCCACAAACTTGACCCAAAACATCAAAATCATACTCAAATCTTCAAACCCTAATTTAAACCTAATTTTTCCATTTTTACCATTTTTAAGTCTTGGAATCCCATAAAAACGACTAGAAACATAAGTACAAGCATAAATAGAAGTAAATGGGTTGAATTAGACTTACACAAACACCTTCTTGAGCTTAAACCCGAAATTAGGTCAAAATGGTTAAGATGCAAGATTTCCACCTTTGATTCTTCGATATTGCGTTAATGTGGTATAGATGGTGATGATCCTAGTGTTATAATCGATCCACACTAATTGATGTAAGGAATGGTGAAGAAGATTGGAAGGGTCTTTTACTTGAGAGAAAGAAAAAGAAAAGAAGATAGATAGATAGATTGATAGAAATGAGAGGGGAGAAAGAGATATGGGGGGGGGAATGGGTCATGGGTGGCTGGTGGGTCTTGGACTACCCACGGGCCGACCCGTTTCCCCTCTCAAGTCACAATACAACTAATTACACATTTAAATACCGACTACACATACAACGACCCGACCAACACACATTGTCATTTAATTCACCCAACGACCCACTTATTTCATTAAACAAGATTGTTAGTCAAATTTCACATAAAGTCAATGGGTCAAAATTCACGGATGTTACATATCGTGATACGAAAACCCTTTTTGTGGGTATGACGTGTTGAAACAGCGATGAGAATAGTAGACAGCATCGTTCAAAAAGAAAATAATACGAGTAATATATATACATAATACATAATAATCAGCTAGAAGTAGAAGGCTTTACGAAAATACAAACTTGGATGATTGAATGAAAAGAGTGTTAGGGTTTTAAAATGGATCCGATTTTAAGAATGAAATCCGATTTAAGACGGCAGAAACTTGGCCCAAGCCCAAAGTATACATATATATATATGTCATTTTGAATATACCAAGTGTTCGATCCGATATCCGAATACAAACATCCGGATATCCGGATTTTCTAAAATAATAGCGGATCGGATTTTTTATACCAAGTTTTAGATATTTCGGATTCGGATTTTTTAACACACTCATCATAACAAACACCTCCAAAATGTCATACCTTTAATAAATTTTTCCGCTTTTTATTCCAAGTCATCATTAATAAAATAGTTAAGATTATCCTTTAAAAACTATATATGATGATATATTGCTAAAGAACTTTACCAACATAACCAAATCAAATTGCAAACAAAAATAACATGATAACTAATGGAAAAACAATTAATAACACTTTTTCTATAAATAAACAAAATGCAATATGATCATTAAAACTCACAAAATGGCAAAAAATTACTTTTTTTTATAAATAAACAAATGCAATATGGGCTCTCTAAAATAAATTGATTACCGTATATTTTATGAAACTCTTCGCCATAGTCGTTCGCGTATCTGAATCAAGTCGTAACATATGAGCCGTTTTGTGGAAATAATGCTTTTGTGTAGCTAACAAAAACTTGTTCATGATGTGTGTGAATATATTTTTGTGAAATTGAGGAAAGGAAAGAAGGAAATGTTGTAAGAAAAATGTAAAGTGTGAGAAGAGAAGAGAAGGGCGTGATATTTATTCTCGATAGTATCCGTACAAGTTGGTTAGGAATTTGTCTTATTTGGCAGATGGGTTTATGGATGGTTAGTTTGTAGTAAAATGAGAAAATGTTGCTTTATGTATCATTCTTTTCGTTTTGGTTTCGGCTCATTGTAAATAAAAGTTGTTACGTGGGAAGTTTGTGGTGTGGACCCCATGTCCCCCTCACCGTTAACATTCTCTTCCAACCGTTTTCTTTCAATAAGTTAGTGGACTCAGGTGTGTGCATATATGGACAAAAAAAAAGGAATTTTCCGTGCGTACTATATATATGGTCGTGATGTGTGCAAAGAATGAACGATTTTTGTAACACCCCAACCACGGCGGAATGATGAGATGTACAGAAAGTCGAGTATTCAAATCAAAGGATAATAGATAACATTCACCATAGCTTTAGTTGATAAAAATAATTTACAATGCACAAGCATGTGAACCAATTCCCAAGTACAATACGTCTACTATGCTTGGATATTGAGTCCACGAAACAAATAACAAACACATGAGATAGTATACTACAATGTTCAGGGCGGATTCCATTGCCCGTCACGAGGTTTAATCTTTGACTCTAAAATGCAATGCACACAATCATGATGCATATAATTCCTCGAAGCTTACGCTATTTCCTGAAAAGCATGAAGAAAAAGTGTCAACTACAAAAACGTAGTTGGTGAGTGCATAGGTTTACAAGTAAATCTCGTTACATATCCATATCAAAATAGTTGAGAAATCCATGGTAAATTATAAAGTTCTCATTTGTCACATTTATCGTGAGAGAAAAATATATCAATTGATTAATCATTCATCATACCAAAACCATTTGGTCGTCAATACTTCAGTATTGCCAAATTCAATAACTTCCAAGATTCCATATAAGGTCCAATACCCAAACCGTATGTTCAAACCACAATTTCCATCCATAATAATATCAATACCTCTTGGTCAATGGTAAGACTACCATGACATAATTTGATGAGATTGCTCTTGAGCCACTACTAAGACCGGTTATGTCCCAATAATCAATATATAATGTCCCAAATGATAAGATAATGATAAGCACATGCTGTCAATCACGTGCATAAGATAACCAAGGGTCGTGCCATGGAGACGCCCATAAATATATAGTAGTTAGAGCACCGCGAGGCCAGACTGGCGATGAAGGTGGCCACCAAGGCAGACCAAACATCCCACCGTTACCTATAATAGTGGATGAGGGGACAAGTCCTAGTTGCGCAACCCTCTAACTACAGGCCTCAAATGAGTTAATAGTAGTGTACAGGGGACCACCGTTTGACAGTACTCAAGCTCATCATATAACATATAACACGTTGAACATACAATGTAATTCCCATATCATTATCATTATTTCAAAGAATCATTTCATAAGAGAAAGTCATTTTAATTAGTCATGCTTTTCACCCCGCAAGTAAAACATATAAAAGAGTTTGAAAGGGGGCTATGACTCACCTTGATATGCCGCATATTATATTCACTTATCCAAAATGGGTACTTCCCATCTATCGCTTCCTTGATCATATATCCGTCATATTCCTCAATCACATTCCAAGCCAAGACTATCCCTACGATAGGACTAATATACGTAAGTTCCTATCTTAAGCCATCACTAAGAAATGCCGCTTTCATTATGTTGTCATCAATTATGGGATCCAAGTGTATTGTTAATATTCGCATCTTTTTGGTTGTAAAGATTGATGGTATAAAAGGTCACTTTCATTATATATGTAGTTATAAGTGGTTAGAATTTTGGTAACTTGCCTTCATTTGTGGTTTCGTTTGGCATCTTAGGTTATCATATGAGAATGCTATATTAAGTTATATCATCCTTATTCATCATTTGATGTGCAACCGATTTTAGCACGAATTAGCATTTGTGATATCAATTTATAGTTTGGTTAACGTAATTACTTATGTCCATTCCACTTAGTTATCTTTGTGTTATTTTTATTACACTTATCTTTTACTCGCATATTCCTCAATGTTTTATGATTATTTGGGTTCATGAAATTTGTTTAAGTATTATGGGCCATTACCAATTGGGCCTAAGTGTTATGGGCTTTTAAATGATTTGGGCTTCGTTTAGTTATTGGGCTTAACCTTAATTGGGTTGTGTGCTTAATGGGTTACATTGGTTATTGGGCTATATGGTTTATTGGGCCAAGTGGGCCTACTGATTTTTGGCCCTTTTGGGTTCACTAATTGGGCTGGTTTAGCCCGTTTTGGCGTTTAGTCCATTGCTTAGTCCATTACACAAGTTATTAGATTACTTACAAGTTTTCTGTTTTTATACAACAGATTTATGAAATGTTGGCCACTAATTCGGGGTTAAGGCTAAATATTTGGATCCTCCCGATTTTTATACAACAACCTATATGTGTCCACTTATTATGTGAATTTTGTCTTAATTTATAAAGAATGTTTACTACCTCTAAATATTTTTATAACTGGAAGTGGTCAAAACAGCCACTGTTCTGCATACTCGAAAGTTTTATAAAAGTTCTTTGGGTTTTGCTCTTAATAAAAATTCCATGATTTTATTTTAAGTTTAGGACACATTGGACTTACTTTCCACCAAGTATGGCCTCCTGGAACCTTTTGGTTTAGGAGATAAAAATTGTTAAAGTTTATAAAATATTCATACAAAATTACAGTTTTGACTAGTTTCAGTAGAAAAATCATATCTTTTGTTTGGTTTATTATTTTTGAGTAATTCCAGTTGGAGGTTAACTTTAACCCATATATCTACAAATTTTATGTTGCACACTTTTCATGAAATGGTCCTCACATGCCTGTTTTACCCGTCACAAGACAGAATACTGATTCTGTCAGATTCCTTTTGGGTTCAAAAGCTCCACCAATGACTTTGTTTGCTTATTTTATACTCCAAATTATAACTCACAAGATTAACACTTATTTTGTATCACTTTAACATCAATATTTTCTGGTTTCAAACATATTCAAGATCATTCATCATCATTTTAAAACTGATCTTAAACAAAACTTAATTAACAAACCTAATTCTTGCAACATTCATCCAAAAAGTGAAATGCATGTAATCATCTAACCATTTTATGTTCAAATCTCTTATTGAATCTTTCATGGAACATCAAAGTAAGTTTATTTAGGAAAAATAACAGGAAATATGCTTCATTTTAATCATCAAAAACCGATTTTGAGAACCCATTTGATTGTTTTTAAGCTAGAATGATAACTACACTTTCCGGGTCACATTTTCGGTTGAATCCTTGAATCATTCCACCATATTTTTGACATGCAATGCATGCTATGGAAGATTCTATCAACATGCAACCCATCCTCAAGGTCATTCAAAAAGAACTAAGAAGAAAGACATAGTTTTTGTAAAGATCTTTTAGTATATACAAAGACATGATAGATTAAACAAAGAGATGATGTTTTATACCCTTGATGAACTCGAAATGGGGCTGTTTTGGGCAGCCAAACTCACGACCAAAAGACACCAAAATGAGCTCCTTAGCTTGCCTTAACACACCCTTGAATGATCTAGCCTCAAACCTTATTATTATACTTAATTTACTTATGATTAAATCCCCTTTTTAGGTGATGTATGGACCAAATTTTTGAAGAAGAAAGTGAAGAGGAAGTGCAGATTTTTGAGAGAGAGAAAATGAGGTTGAGTGTGTGAAAGAATGGGAGAAATGAGGCATGTGAGGGTGGGGTTGGAGTGTAAGAAGGGTTAGCTTGTCTAGGAAGTGATATAAGATCATGAAGCTAGTTCCTCCCCCATTTGTCAAGTGAGCATGTGTGTGGTGTGTATATGTGCCGAATTTTGGCACATAATTTCTAAGGATTTTGTACAAATTATAAATAATCTAAGTTCTTATTCTTAAGGTTTAAGTTTTTAAGTCCTTTGTTAGTGTAGTTAACATGTACTTGGACATTTTTGGTGTATTATGTTTACATATATGTGTGTATGTATATATATATATATATATATACCTTAAATTAATATTTTTTATATATAATATATTTATGTATATATATATATATATATATATAGATATATATATATATATATATATATATATATATATATATATATATATATATATATATATATATATATATATATATATATATATATATATATATATATATATATATATATATATATATATATATATATATATATATATATATATATATATATATATATATATATATATATATATATATATATATATATATATATATATATATATATATATATATATATATATATATATATATATATATATATATATATATATATATATATATATATATATATATATATATATATATATATATATATATATATATATATATATATATATATATATATATATATATATATATATATATATATATATATATATATATATATATATATATATATATATATATATATATATATATATATATATATATATATATATATATATATATATATATATATATATATATATATATATATATATATATATATATATATATATATATATATATATATATATATATATATATATATATATATATATATATATATATATATATATATATATATATATATATATATATATATATATATATATATATATATATATATATATATATATATATATATATATATATATATATATATATATATATATATATATATATATATATATATATATATATATATATATATATATATATATATATATATATATATATATATATATATATATATATATATATATATATATATATATATATATATATATATATATATATATATATATATATATATATATATATATATATATATATATATATATATATATATATATATATATATATATATATATATATATATATATATATATATATATATATATATATATATATATATATATATATATATATATATATATATATATATATATATATATATATATATATATATATATATATATATATATATATATATATATATATATATATATATATATATATATATATATATATATATATATATATATATATATATATATATATATATATATATATATATATATATATATATATATATATATATATATATATATATATATATATATATATATATATATATATATATATATATATATATATATATATATATATATATATATATATATATATATATATATATATATATATATATATATATATATATATATATATATATATATATATATATATATATATATATATATATATATATATATATATATATATATATATATATATATATATATATATATATATATATATATATATATATATATATATATATATATATATATATATATATATATATATATATATATATATATATATATATATATATATATATATATATATATATATATATATATATATATATATATATATATATATATATATATATATATATATATATATATATATATATATATATATATATATATATATATATATATATATATATATATATATATATATATATATATATATATATATATATATATATATATATATATATATATATATATATATATATATATATATATATATATATATATATATATATATATATATATATATATATATATATATATATATATATATATATATATATATATATATATATATATATATATATATATATATATATATATATATATATATATATATATATATATATATATATATATATATATATATATATATATATATATATATATATATATATATATATATATATATATATATATATATATATATATATATATATATATATATATATATATATATATATATATATATATATATATATATATATATATATATATATATATATATATATATATATATATATATATACACGTCGCACCCATTCATCGTTTAGATTTTATCGCGTCGTAATGCATTTTAAATCTTATTCCCGGTTTTATTACTGGTTTTAGCACACGGTTTTTAATTAACCTTTCGTTTCCAATTAATATATTGGAAATTTCTCTTTTTTTGTCTTTCAATTTTTTTTACATGTGCTAGGTGGATCAGTTGAAGTTACTTGAGGAGAATGCTGGTGACAACATGTACGTTTTTAAAATACATGACTAATGAAGATTTCTTGTATTGAATATATGGTAATATGGACACAGCCAGCTTGAAAGTTTTTGTAGGTTAAACAATCAATTTAGGCCTCCGAAAAACTAGTGCCTCGATATTTTATATAGCAGGTCTAGTGTTTAAACATGGTGCTAGGTGTTATTATACAACTTTTGTATCAGACTAACATCCTTATTGGTTATTCAACATCTACATTTTTTTACTGTTAGGTAAACAACATAACTATTTCTTTGTATTTTCGGTCAAATCTTAATTTTTTAGGACTGATATAGAAAGGTAGGTTTCATAACGATAGAGGTGGTTAATGTGGCTCCGTTGTACCTGAAACTTTTCATGTTTCATGCCTCCATGACTTCTCACTTTAGTCTAAGGACATGTTCGAAATTGTGCCTATTTGATCTCCAGTGATAAAACTTAGCATGTATTGCAATTTTTAAGTAAATGAGTTATAAATACTACTTTTAATGTTGATTGTGCACTTTTCTTTTGCTCATGTGTTTTATAGCAGTAAAATATCAACTTCTTTTGCATTGTTATAAACAAGTGTTATACCCGGCCATTAGTCGGGGATAACAACCGAACATAGACTTGAATGCGGGTAATTAATTCTAACATGTCAACCGTTACCATTAGACAAAAAACACATCGTTAAACAATACACCGTTAATCTTAAAACATAAAACTTTGATTGTGAAATATAAACTTGCAATGTCCTTTGAAGATAAAAATAAGATGCTAAAAACTTTGATTGCGAATATTAAAAAAGGGGTGATTGGATGGAAACCCCATGATCCCATGTACCATTTGGTACCCACTAATCCCTCAGGCTAATGTCCAGGTAATTCTCAACCGATTGTGAATATTACAATAGACAAAAGTTGTATCACATGAATCGTTAAACATAGAACTTTCATGGTAAAAAAAAAGAGGCTCTTGATTTAGTGGTTAAAGTGAAGGACTAAAATATTACCACCCTAAAAGCCTAAATAAAATGAAAAATAAAAAACTAAGAATTAAGCTAACATCTACACTATACGCTAACTCAAACATTATAAGAAAACAAAAACAAAAAACAAAACTACGCAGGCTACTAAGCCAACTGTCAACCAACCTGCTTCACTATTCACACGAATTTAGTTTATATAGTATATAATATTATCATTCGATATATATGTTTTTTTATCTACTAATTGGAATTTCATAAACATAATTTAGTGTTTCATACTATTATTATAAGTACTATGAATATTGAAGTTATAAATTAAAAAATAACACATATATATGTAATCAAAAGTATATATATGGTACCTGTTAATTAATGTCTTGAATATGGCAATTGGGTTGTACAGAATATCGATTAAAAAACCAAAGTGTGGTGTGCTGCAAACTCCCAATGATGGAAAGCTTAAATTAACAATAGACTAATTAACAATCTACAATCCTATACTAATTCATATTAATATTAATAATCAATTAATGGTAATTTTGATGTAGGGATAGGGATTGTAAATAATGTTTACACGTACTTGTTAATTTATTAAATACATAGTAATGTTATTATTGATACATATCTTCAAGGATTTAATAAGGTATTTTAAAAAAATAGAGTTGTATATTTATTCTAATAGGTTAAAAGGGACATGTGTCGTTTAGATATTATGACACGTGTCAATTAAAAAATATTTTAATCATGTTTTAGTTTATACAAATGTAAAGTGTGAGAAGAGAAGAGAAGGGCGTGATATTTATTCTCGATAGTATCCGTACAAGTTGGTTAGGAATTTGTCTTATTTGGCAGATGGGTTTATGGATGGTTAGTTTGTAGTAAAATGAGAAAATGTTGTTTTATATATCATTCTTTTCGTTTTGGTTTCGAATCAAGCTCATTGTAAATAAAAGTTGTTACGTAGGAAGTTTGTGGTGTGGAGCCCGTGTCCCCCTCACCGTTAAAGGCTAATGGGTGCCCTTAGGCGCTCTTAGATACTTTTGGATATTCTTTGTCATTGAAACTTGTCCAAAACGAATGATTTTTTGAAAAATGCCCTTACCTAAGGGCATGTCCTTATTTGTCCTTACCTAATATATTTTTGTTTTTAATTGGAGGTAAAAAGATATGTAAAGATGTTTGTATGGTCGGAAATAAATTATAGGATTTGAAGGATTTATCTATACTTCTATACTACTATATAAAAATTAGGGAAAATTACGTAGATGGTCAATTTTGAAGGTGTATGTCCAAATTTAGACACCAATAAAAAAAATTACCATTTTAGTCATAAATTCCTTACTACCTAACATTCTTAGAGCATCTCCAATGGCATCAAGCTATTAAAGACTTTTTTTCAATGTCCTTACTATCAATATATGATATTTAATTAAAAGCGTTAGTTGAAATTATAAACAAGTATTTTATTAATAGGAATTTAGAAGTGAGTGTGAGTGTGTAGAAAAAAGTCTTTGATCAAATAGCTTGAAAAACATCAAGCTTTTGAAGAAAAAAGCTATTCTCTCCAATGGTATAAAGCTATTCAAAGACTTTTTCTTTTAAAAAAAGTTTTTCATCAACCTACCATTAGAGTTGCTCTTAGTAAGAAAGAAAAATAACCAATCAAAATATGACAAGTGTCATTAAGTGAGCTCCACAACATTGTATTAGATTTGACTTCATTTTTTGTTATTATAAATATATATTTAGTGTAATCTACTATCTTTTCATGTATTTATTATTATTTATTAGTATTTTCTAGACAAATGGTATATTAATTGGTTAATATTTGTTAATATCTTATTTTTATATACATATATTTTCACTTGTTTATAAAAAATTTTTTTAGTATAAATATATATTTAGTGTAATCTACTCTCTTTTCATGTATTTATTATTATTTATTAGTATTTTCTAGACAAATGGATGGATTAATTGGTTAATATTTGTTAATATCTATTTTTATATACATATATTTTCACTTGTTTATAAAAAAATTTACGTTTATTTTAGTTTCATGCTCATTTCTACCAAATATATTTTTAAAAATGAGGTAGTCCAAAAAAAGAAATATGTCTTTATTGTATGTAGTAATAAAGGAAAAGGTTTGAAAAGTTTAAAATGAAGTTAAAAATTTTTAGTTTTTTTTAAACTAGTCTATTTGAAATAAAACTTAGATTTTAAAATCATTATAAATATCTTTTTGTATCATCACAAACAAAAGATACCTTAATTCAATTTTTTTTGAATAAGTCAATTTTGGAATGTATTATTTGGTAGAAATTACTAAACCTGAAATAATTAAGAGTTTTTTAAAACTAGTCTATTTGAAATAAAACTTAGATTTTAAAATCATTATAAATATCTTTTTGTATCATCACAAACAAAAGATACCTTAATTCAATTTTTTTTGAATAAGTCAATTTTGGAATGTATTATTTGGTAGAAATTACTAAACCTGAAATAATTAAGAGTTTTTTATTAAACTAGTCTATTTGAAATAAAACTTAGATTTTAAAATCATTATAAATATCTTTTTGTATCATCACAAACAAAAGATACCTTAATTCAATTTTTTTTGAATAAGTCAATTTTGGAATGTATTATTTGGTAGAAATTACTAAACCTGAAATAATTAAGAGTTTTTTACTAGTCATAAAATATTTGAAATAAAACTTAGATTTTAAAATCAAAAATACTTGTCATCATGTAATTGGTTATTGACATTTCTTACTAATATGGGTAGGTAGTAAAAATGTTTTGATCATTGTGGTAAAAAAAAATTTAGGTGTCCATATTTGGATATAGGCATTTAAATTTGACCATTATAGTAATTTTCCCTAAAAATTATAACCACTACGTTGAAAGTTTACAAAAAATGGGATATGCGAATTGACCAAAATACCCTTAATGAATTAAATCACCATCAACCCTTAATATTAAATTACATCATTAGTCCACTATATTATAAAATATCTCTACTAACCCCTTTTAAATCAAATACTTTTGGGGAAATTACCTTGATGGTCAAAAATGAGAGTGTATATCTATATTTAGACACCTATAAAAAATTTTACATATTTAGTTAAACATTTCTTACTACCTACCTCTTTAGTAAGAAATGAAATTATCCAATAAAATGATGCCATATATTATATGTGGGTCCAAGAGTTAGCTATTTATTTAATTTATAAATTAAAATGTTTAAGAAAATGGAACATGCCATGGAATAGTACGGATCTTTTTATTTATAGATTTATGTCTTCTGTTCCTTCATTGCTTTGAAAACAGAAGATAAAAATAAAATGACTACCAAATATATTTCCATATATATGTCTTCTACTATCTATATGACTATATATATATATAAATTTCTCAATTATAACTAATATTCAGTATAAAAATATTTGAGCCATTTTGTGTAACTGTGTAAGTATCTTTAACATGTTAATTTTATTTTATGTATTCAATGTATCTACCAACACATTGTGACATAATTTAAAGAGATTAAAGATGTAATAGAATTCTTTGATTAAAGTTTCATTCTTCACTTACAGAAACAAAAAATTAATAAAAGAAACATTAGAGGCATGAGTTTGAAGTAGGAAGATTAATACCAGCAAAAGTCTGCCCGTGTTTTCAATCATCTGAAAAAACAAAGTAAACAAACCATTATTCACTAAAAGGCATATATTGTAACTAATTCTAATCAGATCCATAAAAAGTGGACGTAAATTAAATCGAGTAGCAGTAGTTAACCAACATTTACATTTATATTTATATAAATAAATAAACGGATGATATATATCATCAATATAGTCAGATGTATTTACAAAAATTAATTGCAGACATTTCAAAGAGGACAAAATATGATATGGATCGTAAAGATTTGAAAAAGAATAAAAAAATAGATTAGCGACATATGGCATAATTTTATTGGATATTTTCATTTCTTACTAAAGAAGTTAAGTAGTAAGAAATGCTTGACTAAATGGGTAAAAAAATTTATAGGTGTCTAAATATGGATATACACTCTTATTTTTGATTATTAATGTAATTTTCCCAATACTTTTACCTACACCAATTGATGTCGTCACCACCGTTACCATCCGTCGCCACCATCACACCACCGTCATCGCCGACCGCTGCATTGTACGGGTATCATGCTCTTAAGGATTTGTAAGGATATGATATGGCAGCTCAAAAATGCTTAAAGACGTGGAGATAGCCTAACATTCTTTTCCAACCGTTTTCTTTCAATAAGTTAGTGGACTCAGGTGTGTGCATATATGGACAAAAAAAGGAATTTTCCGTGCGTACTATATATGGTCGTGATGTGTGCAAAGAATGAACGATTTTTACTTTTATTATTATATTATCACATCACATTTCAATATCTCTTGGTTTCCGTAGATTCTTTCACATCTCACCCAGCGTTAACATTTTGACAATTTTAATTATTATTATTAAACTAGATCAAAACGAGTTCTTAAGTTTTTATTTCAGGCAAATTTAAAATTGTTCGAATTGTGTAATCGTCAATTACGCGTCGTAACACGTTATAAGTTTTATTCCCGGTTTTATTCTTGGTTTTACATTTTAACCGCACGGTTTTTTAACCTTCTGTTTCCAATTAATAAATTAGAAACTTCTCTTTTTTTGTCTTTAAATTTTTTAACATATACTAGGTGGATCAGTCGAAGTTATTCGAGGAGAATGTTGATGACAACATGAACGTTTCCGAAAGACATGACTGATGAAGATTTCTGGGAGTGAATGGGCAGAGTCGGCTTGAAAGCTTTTGTAAGCTAAGTAATCAATTTAGGCCTTCAAAAATCTAGGGCCTTCAATTTTTAATATAGTAGGCTAGTGTTTAGATATGGGCTAGGTACTATTATACAAATTTTGTATCAGAGTAACACTTTTATTGGCTATTCAACATCTACACCTTTTTTACTATTAGGTCAACAACATAAGTTGAACTATATTTTTGATTTTTTTTTTGTTTAATTTAATTTGTATGTTAATGAACTAGGCCCCGGAAATAACCCAAAAAAGCTTAAGTCGGTGACCCAAAGTGGAAAAAAAGTGGCAAGTTTAGTATAGATATTGCAATTTTTGAAGTTTAGTGACTAAAAGTGAAAAATGTGTCAAGTTCAGGGACAAAAAATGTAATTTATTTAAAAGTTTAGGATGTTACAGTAACCACCGTGCCACCACCCCCACCGTACCGCCGCCGCACCACCTGAAGAAAAAATTGTGTTCACCACAAATATCTGCAATCTTGAATTAAATTCGGATTTTCTAAACATGTGGATTTGTTTATGCAATTATTATCTCTTTTTCATTATGTGTTTTAAAAAATTTAATTTGGGGATTTTTGAAATTACTGGTTTTTAATCATTGTAGAGGTTAATTGATAAATTGGTGTTGTTATGTGAGAAATCAGAATGATAAATTTAGTTATGTCTTCACCTTATTGTATTGGTAAGATCAATAAGAAGCAGACTATTTGATATAGATATAGATAAATATATTTGATAGATTATTTGTGTGTGTGTTTACCGTTTTAAGGTCAACGACAACATTCAAAAGTGGTAACCGGCTCCCTTTATACCCGGTTAGTTTTGAATGTTATAGAACTTTTAGCAAGCTCTCGCCATACAATAAAGAAAAGCGTTAGTTTATGCACGCTATAACTTTTGGGCATAATTTGTCGCATTCCGGTGCACTTAACTTAGATTATACTCTTCTTCTGGCAATAATTCTGTAAAACACATTTTCAAAAACTCTCGAATTATTTAGGCCAAACGTTAAAATTTGTTATGTATTACAAATACAAAATGCATATAATCTCGTTATTTTCAATACCTATAAAATGTTTTTTTTCTCAATTATTTATTCATACATTCATTTTTAACCAACATGTTTATAATAAATAGAGTCGTGCACGGGTGCTAATCTAGTTTGGTAATGCTAAATCATGTGCTGAAGCTTGTACATCGCCTTCACTATATATATAGGTGGAAATGATACACAAATCTTTACATATGAACATATGACTATGCACATAGAATATTATCACATGAGTTTTGTAAATGTATTTGGTAGATTGTTTTTAAACATGACGTATCTCATACATTTTTCTATTAGATAAAAATTAGTAATGCATCCATGGCAAACATATATTAACGAATATACAAATGGGTTATTTGGGTCACCCAAATCTTTGTATGTTAAACCCATATACTAAACCACAAAACATTTGGGTTCAGGTTAACCCGAATAACCCACCAAAACTCGTATAAGGTGACCCATATGACCCAAACCATTGGGGATGGATCGGGTTATTTGGGCATGAGTATTTTGACACCCCTAAGTCATACCATGCTTGCGATAGAACTATTAACATAAAGAAAGTTTCCAGTAGGTCAATTTCTTGGTTGTAATGGTCTTGAAAAGAATTATATCTGATCAATAGTTTCTACACCAGAAAAGAGTCGAGTATTTATTACTGAGTCATCTTCAGTCGTCCTGAAATGGTAGCTTTTGCAACCCGGTTAACTCCCAATGTTAAGGCTCCCATACGAAGGTTGCACTCGTGAGTCCGACACATGTCCTTGATGCTGTGAAAAGTCCTGGTCATGTATTTCTTTAGTTCGTGATTCACCTTTTTTTCATCCCACGTGAATCCTAGAACATCCTGTAAATACAAGCACCAAAAAAAGAATTTTTTCAATTCAATTACAGTACATTACAAATGCATATAAAGATTAATATATCACTATATATAATGTAAGGTCGCATAAGAACAATACGTTTTTATATATAAATCTTCAAATCATTCTTTCTTCAAAAGCTTATCTAAGCTAATTACCTGAGTAGCCAACAAACTCCTGAACTTTTTTTCCCACAATGCTGTGATCTCAAAAATTTGATCATTATAATTTATGACCAAATAATCGCGTACAATCAATTCTTCTTGATCATCACAAATAATCATTTTGAATCCTTTTATGAAAAAAGTTTCTAAAAGTAATGTTAAATAAGAAGCTATTCAGAGAAAAAAGTGATTTGAACATTTAGAACCTACCTAATAAATAATATTATAATTATAAAAACGGTAAATTGATAGGAACCGTTTGATCCCATGTACCGAATTGGTACCCACATAACCCCCAGCAGGGATAGTGTCAAGGTTAATCAACCACTTAAATTCAATTCTGCCTCTGGCAAGATTCGAACCCAGGTTGCTCCTAGAAAGTGGCAGCTGGTGGCCAACTCTTTGGTTAAATTATTATATATTATTTTCTTAGAGTACCTGAGCCAACTCGAATAAGCTGACTATCACACCTCCAGCATTTGCATATATATCTGGAAGTACAACAACTCCTTTTTTTGACAAAATCTGCAGCATTATAGAATAGTTTACATGTGATGCAGCAGCAACATATAGTTTAGGTGGTTTTAAAAGGATCAATTTTTTTAAAAAAAATTAAAGTAAAAACTCCAGCAGCAGCAAGTAGGTGGCGGCACAAGGCACACATAAAGGCTGAATAGGCACAATTCTGGAAAGGTGTAAAAGGAGGGCCGTATGTTACGTATTATTAGGTTTGACACAGGTGATGTGTTGCTTCTTTTATTAAATTGAGACGTCAAGTGATGTGTCATTTTTCTTATCGGTGTTACATTATTCCAAACTCAAATGGTATACAGGTGATGCAACAGCAACATATCAAAAATACAGAGTAGTTTCTTTTGAAAGTTACCCTAAAAATTCCAGCAGCAACAGGTAGGTGTGGTGGCACCATGACACGTAACAGCTAGGTAGGCGGTTGTGGTGGTGATGTAACACACGGGTATGTAACTTTTTATTGGGTTGGGAAAAGTGGGGATGTGTCACTTCTTTCTAATTAAAAAATGCTAACAAGAAACTAGCCAATACAGAAAATATACCGTTCGATCCAGAATACAGAACAAGAGCAGACCACTACCATGACTATAAGAGAAACGAACACATAATATGAAAACTGTACCTCGTCTGCTTCAGGATCAGTTGGGTGATCTGTTGCTTCAATGATGAACTTGGCGTTGACATCCCCTGCATTTTCTCTTCAATGGAGATACATATATCAAACTAAAAAATCTTGTTCGCATATCGATCACCTTCAATGATATCATATCTTTCAACTCAAGTAATTACATTGAATATATTTTAAGATATGTTACATTGGACATCCTATGCAAAATATCTTAACATATTCTATGTTATCATTTTCCACTTCATTTGAAAGTCGAAACTGATTTGGTTTTATTTTTACAAAGCTAAGACCATGAATTGTAAAAAATTGTGGCGACTTCCAAAGATTTAACCTAGTTGCCATCTCAAAATGCTTTATGACCTTATATCACATTTGAAGTCCCAAATAACTATTTTGACCCAAATGCCGACTTAACCGAGACCCATGGGAACGGGACTTAGAGACTAATGGATACTTAAGCAATTTTAGATGATATTTTCTGGTTGATACACCAAGAGCTTATAATTTGATTATTTCAGGTTGAAATCACCAGATTTACGACTTAAATACGTTTCCAATAACCATTTTTCGTCTTGCAGTTACACATCTGCTTTATAATTTAGCATCCAATATATTTTCTACTATAAAGTTAACCTAAGATAAACTTACAGAATGAAATTCTTGTAATAGGTGATACCTGGTGAGAACGACACCTAAGGCACATGGTACAAGTACATCACATTCAAGAAGTAGCAATTCATCTGCATTTACACTGTCTCCACCATCAAAACTAGTTAAGCTCCCGGTTTTGTTTTTATGCTCAAGCAATGCAGGTATATCAATACCATCTGGGTTCTTTAGAGCTCCAGCTACGTCACTCACTGCAACGATCTTACCACCAATGTCATGAATTAGCCTAGCTACCCAAGATCCCACACTACCAAAGCCCTGTAAAAGTTGAATCCTGGTTAACACGATAAATTCTTGGGGAGACAAACATTAAAATGCTGCTGATGAATTGTGTACAACAACAATCATACCTGAATAACAAAAGTCGAACCTTTGATTGACTTTCCATATTCTGCAAGTAATGCTTCTGTGGCAGAAACAACCCAACGGCCTGTTGCAGCCCCTCTTCCCAGTAATCCACCACGATGCTAGGAATCGAAAGATAAAGATAACATAAATCATCCAGATACTTGAGTTAATTTCATTAGGTGCCCCTGTGGTTGTGGATATTATCTGTTTCGACCTTGTGCTTTTTTTTCATTGCCAGGTTCCCCTGTGGTTGATGTTAATTTCGCTACGCACCCTTTTGACTAACGATCAATAGTCAGTCTACGTTAAAACCCCCATGTGCATTGCACATGAGTGTATTTTCAAACGTTGGCATCTAAAACACCATCTCATTCTTCTTCATCTTCTTTTTAGATCAAATTCATCTTTTTCTTCCATCAAACTCATCTTCCTAACCACCAAATAACAATAACAATACACCCAACAACAACAAACCACCATCAATCCATCATTATCTAACAACAAAAAACCAGATCTTGAACCCCAAAACCCCCCCTTCATCCTAAACACTACTTGTATTGTTGCTACCTCACGAGACAGAAAAGGGAAAAATCCCTTTGTTAATTGTTGACATATATATACATACATATCTATATCATGGGGGTTTTAACGGAGACTAAAACAGATGAGTGATAAAAGACTAAAACAGATGAGTGGTAAAAGACTAAAACACCCTCATGTGCAATGCACATGGGGGTTTTAACGGAGACTGACTAACAATCGTTAGTCAAAAGGGCGGGTAGCGAAATTAACATCTAACACAGGGGCACCTGGCAATGAAAAAAAAGCACAGGGTGGAAACACATAATATCGACAACGGGCACCTAATGAAATTACCTCCAGATTCTCTAATATCATACTTCACATTGATATCATCAGTACTCACTATTGACTTTCCGGTGACACATAATGTACAATAACCACGGTACTTGCAGTACTCATCCAATCCATGGTCTGGCAACGTACATCAGATTTGGTGATAATCAAATGTATGGCATTCATATGAACAAACGGTTAGTAAGATCATAGTTGTCAACTCGTACATCAGATTTGGTGGTAATCATGTGTGTGGCATTCATGATGAACAATTTACAGGCAACTCATCCTGATATTAAAAATTTCACTTTATTTAGTTTATTGCCGATGTATGCATGATAGTGAACAAACCTGGG
The DNA here is from genome assembly GCA_034093135.1 of Erigeron breviscapus. Lineage (NCBI taxonomy): Eukaryota > Viridiplantae > Streptophyta > Magnoliopsida > Asterales > Asteraceae > Erigeron > Erigeron breviscapus. The sequence goes on along the minus strand of CM067167.1, from coordinate 197,677,313 downwards.
TATTGGTGCCCAAATCGGGTCCTGGAATATCAATGCTTACTCCAATGATGGGAAGAATGTTTCGGGTAAAGACTCGGGTAAGACGTTCAAACTCATTCAAGGATAAGTCCTCGGGTGTACACACAATTCCACCATTAGCCCCACCAAAAGGAACGTCAACCACAGCAGTCTTCCAAGTCATAAGTTGAGCCAAGGCACTCACCTCATCGCTATTAACCTTGATGGGGAAAAAAAAAGTTAGAATTAGAAACACAAATTCCCAGCATGGATCCAAGTGCATTTGTTTACTAATTGTCACCAACGTACAGACGATAACTGTGTCATTCATCGTATTATTAAATCATATTACTTATAAAGTTTTAAAACAATCAAAGATAGAGATTAACCTAAAATCATACACATCCTAGATAAAAAAAAATAAAGGAATCACAAAAAGATAACTTTTACAAGAAATCAATAAGTCAACTAGACTTACATTTTCAAGTGCAAACGTGATCCAGTCTAACTACATTTTTTTGCTTCAATTTAGAAAAAATGAACCAAAAGCATCCGTTGAATATAAGAACAGTTCATCAAGGTTTTGTAACAATGTATTTAAGTAAACAGAGAACCTAACCAAAGGGAGATGAATCACCCCTAAAGCATTTTTGGTGGTGTAAGGGTAAAAAAAAAGTGGCGTATGAATCACCCCTAAGTCAACACAGCTGGTTCTGGTATGTTCTTTGATTTTACCTAGCCCTGGCAAAATGGGCGGGTCGGGCAGGTTTGGGTAACGGATTGGAACGGGCGGGTCCAAGCGGGTCAATTCAGGAATGCGGGTCAAACGGGTGCGGTTGGGTGCAGGTCGACCCGCATTATTTTGAATTATATGTTGAATTGCGGATTTGCGGGTACATCTAATGATTTTTTTTAACAAAGTCATTAAACACAATTTCATAAAAGCATTGAAAGTTTACAACATACATACACATGAAGTATAATGTATACACGTGTATTTATTTTTTTTGCCATACAAACTTCACTGAACTTTTCATATTATATATATAAATATATAGTCGTGTGTACTTTACCATCTCCCAAAGAGAAAATAAGTTAATGCTTGTTCACCATTGATACATATTAATATATATATATATATATAGGGTAGGGTTAATGTGAGAACAACAATATGGAGAGAACCGTGAGAACCACTAGTTTCCCTCCCTCTTTCTCTTTTGGTGTGGTTTTTTAATTTTTAATTTTTAATTTTTAATTTTTTGATTTTTTTGTCCTTTTTACATTCTTTTAACAAAAACCCATTCCAAAAAAAAAAAAAAAAATTGTAAAAAATCATATGGGTTACGTGTTGAAAACGTATGGATACGGTACGGGCGTTGCCCTCATTCGTTCTAAAGGGGTTGTCACCGGACGCATATGGGAATGGTATGGATTTGATGGGCGGCGATCCAAGAGATAGTGACAGTTTGATACGGTACCGGCGTAGCCCTTAACTCTAAGGGCAAAGCCCTTAGAGATGGTTTTTTAGTGGTTCTCACGGTTCTCACCATATATGTTGGTTCTCACTTGATCCTTTCACTATATATATATATATATATATATATAAATATATATCACCGTTAAATTTCATGCAATTAAAGTGTTCAACAATAGCTATAAAACCACAAAACCGTTAAATATTGCTCTCCGGCAACCATGGGGTAAACGACGACGGGGTGATGACCGAAAATGTATAGCAACTGGCGAGAGGGATCCGGTGGTTACGCCTTCTTGCCGGCCAACAGCGGTTGAATCGTTTCATCATCTTCAGTTTATTTCATAAGGGGTGAGATTCTGTACATATGCATTACATAGTTGAGTGGTTAGTCTTGACCCGCTCGACCCGCATACAACATATCAGAATTTTTTGGGGTGTATCTGAAACCCGCTCTCTTTTCCTTACTAATACCCAAATCAACCCAACAATGGCCAAAATTTACCCAAATTGATCCATTGATCTTGTCACGGGTCTCAATTGCCAGGTCCAGTTTTACCAATTGGGACTTAGTTTAGCATGATCCTAGTTGATGACATAATCTGACAGTAAAACTACACCCTAGTCCCTAGGGGCTAGGGTATAGCCCATATAGGTGCTTCAGAATAGAGATGTGGATGCATCAAATAACAAATAGCGTTGCTCAAATGTAGCTGAATCAAAAAGCAAGAATTGAGGGCTTTAGATTTAGATCTAACAACTAAAAAGTAATTGAATATCACATTTAGGGTTTAAGATTTAGCTAACCGTAAAAGTTAAACCATAAACCCCAAAATTCCTATCAAATTCCCCTAAATAGATATTTATTATTATTATTATTATTATTATTATTATTATTATATAACAGAAATTTGTATGACAAATTAACCTGAGGATGATAGCGGATTCCTCCTATCATAGGACCACGAGAGCTATTGTGTTGATGCCGGTATCCAGAAAAAAAGAAGTTAGTTCCATCGTCCTTCTTAATTGATGAGCACACCTGACCAAAATCCAATCGAAACCAAAGATATTAGACAACTCATCTACGCCATACATTTACATGCATACATACATACACATTGACCTCATGGGTTAATTAATTACATTACCTCGACTCGTCTATCAGAAATCAACAGGTACGATTGGATTGTGGAATCCAAGCTAAGCAGCCGAGCAGCATTACGGAAGTTTCTACTTGCTGTAGCAACAATACTCATTCTTATTAGTTAAACCCTAACTGCCAACACCAACTAACCCAATTTGTCTATATCTATCTATAGATTTTAGACCCCTGTCGATTTTACAACATATTAGTAAAAATGAGGGTTAGCTAAGTTATGTCAGGGGCTACCCGGCCTCTTCTTTTAGTTATATTATAAATTATATCCGTTTTTCTTTTTTTACAAGATATAACTCAAATTACCCTGGGAAAATAATTAATCCTTGTGACTCATCGAACGAATGACAAACGGCAAAATCAATTGATAAAATAAGGAAAGAAAATTAATGGATATTATATGTCCTCATTTTATGGTTTTAAAGAGAATTTAGACTAATTTTTAAGAGAATATATTTAGACATGTCCAAAATACCAATAATATTTATAACAAGATATGTCACTCGGGCATTGTCCCACGGGATATTTTCATTTGTTAACGATTTGATAGAAAGGCTCCGACTCCTCAGAGTGTGTGTCTGTGTCAGTGAGCAGGAGATCCCCTTTGGGAGTCTGATACGTCCCACGGTGTATCAATATACCAAAGTATATTGTACACATGATAGTTGTAGAGGGGGGTGAATACAACTTTTCTCGAACTTTACTAACTTTTAAATATAACGTTTTAAAGACTCAGTTTGTATATTAAACAAGTAAAGAACAAGAATCATTAAAACAGTAAAGCAGTAAAGAAACAACATTCTTGAACACAGATTGTAGTTTTCAAATGTAATCCTTTATTAAGAAATAATCTATACAAAGAATTACAGGGTTGTTGCGGAATAAAGATAGCCTACAGATATCTAAACAACCCTATGAAATGACAAACAACAATCAATAAGTTTCAGCTCAAGAGAATCAGCCCAAGCTGATCTCGTACAGGCTAAGCTGTGTCTAAGAGCAGAGAAACTTGTGTGAAGAATGATTCTCAGGAATGCCACACATATGCATACAAGGAGTGCAACTTTTATAGGCGAAAGCTCCTTCTTCTCTTGGTATCCAATTTAACCACGTAGTCTTCTTTTGTTGGACGATCAAGGAATAATCAATCGTGCCTTCATCGTACTTGTGGTCCCCCACGTACAGCTGCACATTCTTCATCGTCCAATAAGAGTATGGACACGCATATGCATATCTAACCACCAACCTGGATACTAGGATTCTTCCTAGTCACATCATATGTCCTTATCTTCAATCCAGGTTGTTATCTTCACTTAATTGTCAGACACAGATTGGGCCGTTTGTCAAGGCACCAATCTGCCTAAGTGTTTCCAAGCTGACTGCTAATCCCAAGCTGCCTTCCACTACCAGCTTGGTCTTCTATCTTCAATCCTCCTCTTCGACTTGGATTGAATGCTATATACTTGTTGATGCAGCTTGAATAACACTTGCTTCCAAAACATATTACATTGTAAAGTATGAAGCATGATCTGGGTCAGTTACAGATCGCAAGTTGTGTCAGCTTAGTCTGACCCAGATCAGATTACAAGAACCAAAAGATTACTAAGTGTTTATAGTCAGATTTGTCATCATTAAATTTACAATTAACATTGGGACTCAACAATCTCCCCCTATTTGATGATGACAAAACCCAACTACACTTCTAACTATCAGCTTACAAAGAATCAAAGTAAAATATGACTAACAGCTTGTGACCCTTTGAATCTTTTGGGTTCTTTTCAATCTGACTTGAAGTTCTTAACAAGACAACTGAATTTGTACAAATGCTTGTATATATTGAGAGAAATAAAGTATTACAATATGATTTAACTCCCAATAATTTCTACAGTTTCCTGTTTCACTTCAAATGATGGGGCAACTGTAACATCTACTTTTCTATCTAGCCCCTCTTCTACAAGGAACTGCTCATATCCATTACCTTGTTCACTAAAATTGACACAGAATCTATACAAGGTAAATAGGTGCATAGTTGGTACCTCTTTCAGTTCAGCAGTCCTTTGGAAGACTAGTTGTCCCTTGCATTCACAAAATACATCCCATGCTCAGGTTCAGTAATGTGCATCCACACCTTGCATTTGGTACACCAGCAGGTAGAGACAGATTGAGATGACTTAGAATCTTGTCAAGAGCTTCAGGAGCCAATTGTTCAAGTAGTTCTGAAGGATTCAAATTCTTCAAGAAATCTGCATGACTTCCTTCAGGACCATCAAGCTTAATATGTCTTCTCCTTTTCTTTTTGAGAGGCTCTTCAGACTCATCTTCATCATCCATATCATAAGCTTTGGGTCTTGGAAGGCCAGTGATATCAATCTTGTTTTTCACAATAATGGCCAACTTCTTCTCAATGGCTTCCAAGACAGTCTCTTTATGAATGCCAGACATACCAATAATAAAGTTATGCAGCTCAACCCATTCAGAGTAACCCAGATCAAACAGTTTATCTAGATCATAGGTTTCCCAGCTGGTTTCATAACCTTCTCTTGTTAGTCTTATGCTAGGAATGGGCTGCCCTCTTCTCCTTTTCAATTGAACCTGGGTGATTGGCTCTGGATGCCTTCTGTATTGCAATCTTTCTTTGACCTTCTTAATATCCAGAGCTTCCCACCCAACATGGGCTTGAACACTTTTAGTCACATCTTTTATCTTTTGTGATGGCTTAGTGTGAACCACCACCTTATTCTTTCCTTTCCCTACGCCTGCAATCTTTCTTTTGTAACCAATGGGTGCAAGATTTTCTTCATTTTCTTTATTGCATGTGTCTTGCAGAACCTTGGCAACTTCAGGATCTGATTGCAATTCTGCAATCTTCTCTCTTTCTAGTCTGTCTTCCACCACCAGTTTGTATGCCTCTTTAACTGACATTTTAAGAGCAGGGGCTTGTTGAACAGCCAGCTCCCAATCTTTTTCTTCTTGTGTTAAAACCTTCACACCACTTGACCCAGCTTCAGTTTTTCTTTTCTTTAATTTGAACTGAGACAAGGTGGCTGTATCATCACTTGAAGAAGATTCAACATTAACTTATTTGGGAGCTGTGTCAGTTTTAGAAGGCACAGCTTGCAGTGGCACAGCTTGCACAGGGTCAGCTTGGACAGACTTTCCTTTACCTTTTTCAACTCCAACTTCCTTCCTTATTTCTTCCACTTCCTTTTCAACTTCTGTTTCTTTTTCAACTCCATCAACCTTCCTTATACCTCCCATTTCAACATTAGTGGTCTCCCCCTCAATTGTACCACTCTCCTTATCAGCTTCTTCATTCACCTCAACAACCTTTACACCACCAGACTCAGACTCTGGTATTTTTATCTCCTCCTCAGCTTCCACATTAGAACCATAAACAACCATTCTTCTATCATTTGCCTCCCTTTCTTTTCTGGCCTTTAGCTCCCTTTCATCCAACTTCTTCAAGTACTTAGCAATGTCTTTCTCTACTTGAATTCTTTCCTGCTCAATTTCAGCTTCACTCATTTCACTTCTTTTCTTCTCCCCCTTTTTGTCATCATCAGCAGGGAAGGAGCTAACAGGAGTTGCAAAGACACCACTAAGTTTTGTGCTTATTAAATCGATTCTGAAGTTGTTGACACTCCAGGCCCTATGAAGATCAACACAGTCATTGTGAAGGTTGGCAATGTTAGTGCTCACACTTTTTGAGACATCCACCAATTCTTTCTTGAACTCAGCTTGAGATTTGTTGGCATTTTTTAGTTCAATGGTGAAATCTCTTGTGAATGTGGTTGTTGCTTTCTCAATCTGACTTAGAGTATTCTTGTGTCTTTCCTTCTCTTCATTAATTGCCTTTGTTAGACCATCAAGAGACTCTGTCAGTTTGGTTTGGTTCTTCTGCATCAGATCAACTGCCTTCATTACACTATCTTTCAATGCAGTCTGATCCTCACTCAGCTTTTCCACCTTCTTATCCGTCAATTCTTGATCCTTTTGGATCTTTTCCAAGCATTTGGTCAGCTGTAAGCTCTCAACCTTGTGAGTTGAAATGAACTCAGTGAGCTGACCCACCACATCTGAAAATGAGATAGTGGCAGCTTGGGAAGAACTTGCAGTTGGCTTAAAAGCCACTGACTCTGGAAAGAGCAGCCTGCAATCCTTAAAATCAGGGTCATTGGGCTCATATAGAAGGGGGTGGAGGCTAAGGGAGTTTTGGTGTATTTGCTCATGAGAGTGAGTCTCATGAGTGGATTTTTCAGAAATGATAATGAGTTGATCAGCTTGAGAAGGATTAACGTTTGATTCAAGCTGATGGCCAGTGGGAATGTGTTGATCTAGATGTTGATCAACTCCTCCACTGGCATCTTCCATCAGAGCATCTCTTGAGGATGGATGGGCAGACTCATCATCGAATGAAGAGTCACTTCTGGAGATAGTGACTATATTCTCATTGGCATCGAGAGGACCACCAATGGTTCCCTTTGCTGCACAAGAGGTGGCATGGTTAAAAGCATCTTGTTCTGCCACCCCTCTCTGAGCTTGATTTTCTTCAGTGTACCTGAAAGCTCCATATAAGAGTTGAGAGAGTGTGTGTGTGCAGAGTTTTACCTTGGCGTAAGACCAGGATCATGTGAGACCATTTGGTGGGTAGAATATCACAAAATTTCTCCAGAAGTATATCCTTGTCCTTCTCAACCCCAAGACCTCTCAACTGGTTTATGATACTCATAAATCTGGTGTAAGTACCAATGAGAGACTCATTAGGCTGAGCAAAAAATGACTCATACCTCTTGTTTAAGGAGACCTTTTCTGGTGACAATGGTGTCATCTCCTCCTTCATGCTGGTTTAGAAGTTCATCCCACATGGTTTTAGCACTAGGAAAAAGAACTAGTGTGGGAATTAGGGTTTCTGGAACGGCCCCGAGGATCATGTTTTTGAGAAGGGTGTCTAGATTCACCAATCTCCTCTCCTCTTCAGACCAATGT
>CM067167.1:197603232-197668697 GCA_034093135.1 Erigeron breviscapus | reverse complement strand
GGAAGAGAAACGAGAGGCAGTGGGGGTGGGGGTGGCAAATTACTGGAGTACCCCTCACGTGGGTGTCACGTGGGGGGTTTAACTGAGACCACTTGACGGTCAAATAGTCAAAGGACCGAACATGATCCTTATCCACCTATAAAGGACTGTCCTTGAGGTTTTGGATTTTAAAGACGAAAGGTGACTATTTAGGTAAACCACAAGGACGATTTATGTCATTAACTCTAAATTTTTTAATTATTCACACTTAAAAATATTTACAAAGTATACACATTATAAGTGTGAAAAAATATGAAAAATTATAACTTTTTCACATTCATATATGTGGGAAAAAAAAGTTCATACTTTTAAATGTGTAAAAGTATACCTATTGTTCACACTTAGAAGTTTGAAGAATAATTTGTAACACCAAATTTCTTCACACAATAGTAGTGTGAAGAAATTAGGTGTTACAGTTTGACTTTCACACTTTTAAGTGTGAATATGTTTGACTTTTAAGTGTGAACTATTTTTTTCCACATATATAACTGTGAAAAAAGTATAATTTTTTAAACTTCTTTACACTTTTAAATGTGTATACCTTTTAGATACTTTTAAATGTGAACAAATTAAAAAAATTCATTTCTAAAAGTAAATGTGAATAAATGATATTTTTGTTGTAGTGAGACACTTAGTTTTTATTTGGTTGCGTTATGAATCTATAGATTGTCTATATATATATATATATATATATATATAGTAGAGGTTATTCATTACACTTTTTTTGGATTTAATAACATTTTCTTTAACCTTAACCTCCTAAGAAGTTTAATTAAACTTCTACTAGGAAGACCAATGTAAACATGCAAATTCTGAAGCCTCGTTAACTTTTTGAAAATATAACTACATGAGGGAGTCTTGTTCCAAATTTATCCTTTTAGTTAGAGATGCAAGAAGCGGTTAACCGATTTCAGTTATTAATTTCAATAACCGGTTTCGGTTATTTTTTGAAACAGTAATAATCGATTACGGTTAACTTGTACCGGTTAATAACCGGTTTTTAGGTTTTAAAACTGGAACCTATCTAACCGATTTCGATTAACCGATACCGGTTAACCGATACCGGTTAACCTATTCGGTTTTTTTAACCGCCAATTATAATATTGAGAAAGTGGTGTACAATGGGGAAAAACAATTATTCCCGATAAGCCTAAGCGACGAACCCATATTTCAAAAAAACCTATATTCCAAATAAACATCATTTTTTAAACACAACAAAATTCATCATCCCAAATTTCAAAAACAACCAAAAATTGATGTTGGATCGGATGAAATAAGCATTAATCTATATATAGTATAGATATATTGAAAGCTTACGAAATCATCTGATGGTACGATCTTTCCGGTTATATATCAGTGTATGTATATAATATGATTGATATTATATATATAATATAATAATAGAACGAATTGCATTTTTGGTCCCTGTGTTATCACACATTTTGCAAGTTTGATACAAAAGTGTGAAAAGTCGCGAAACCCATCCCTGTCATATCACACATGTTGCAATTTTGGTCCAAAACTAACGTGCCGTTAGAATTCAGCCGTTAATGCCCCATGTGCTTGTCACATGGGGGGTAGTTTCGTCCATTTATTGCTCATAGGACCATTTCTGCAAAAAAAAAAAAAAATTGTATAAATCTAAAAAAATTATTTTGTATAAATCTAAAAAATTATTTTTATATAAATCTAAAAAAATTATTTTGTATAAACACAATCGAAATAAACAATCTGATCTCATTCTCTTGTTCCTTTTTCAACTCCGATCCAAACCATGCCTAAAAAACCTAATCAAAATCGTGGAAAAAGTGCAAATAAATCTTAAAAAGTTGATGTTGAGTTCGACGGCCATGATCCTAAATCTTTAGGGTTTAAATCCGATTCTGTTCAAGATAATGAAATCACTCGATCAAAATACAATCTGAGATCTAATTCCTCCAATTCTGAGTCATTGTTGCAGATTCATTCGAATCTAATGTTGTTGCTACGCTATTTCCTTCAAAAACGGTGGAAAACCCTAAAATCACCACACAACTGCCGCTCGCCGCCGCTGGGGTGGCTGCCGGCCACCAGGGGGAGGCCATGGCAGCGAATATCGATGGTGACGGGATTACTTTGATTAATTCTGACTGGAGAAACGATCTGGGGCTGGGGGATCGAACAAAAATCCTAAAAATCCAGAAAACCCTAGCCGCCCCATATTTTCTTTCCCACCACCCACGGCTGCCGCTGCTACTGTTCAGATTCCGGTCAGCCACCAGGAGGCTCCTGGTGGTGCGACTGATAGATCCCAAGTGGCTGCTGCTTCGGGTAGTGTTGGGTCTTTGGGTTCAAACTTGAATGAAACACAAACCGAAAACACTTCTTTTTCATAGACTCATAGATATACTCGTATACAAAAAAATTTTTTTTTTTTTTTGCAGAAATGGTCCTATGAGCAATAAATGGACGAAACACCCCCATGTGACAAGCACATGGGGGCATTAACGACTGAATTCTAACGGCACGTTATTTTGGACCAAAATTGCAACAGGTGTGATATGACAGGGATGGGTTTCGCGACTTTTCACACTTTTGTATCAAACTTGCAAAATGTGTGATAACATGGGACCAAAAATGCAATTCGTTCTATATAATATGTGATTAACCGGTTATAGGTTAACCGGTTAATAATCGGTTTTGGTTTTGAAAAGAGTAATCGGTTAGTAACCGACGGTTTCTGGTAACCTATAATCGGTTTTTACTATTCCGGTTACTAACCGGTTTCGGTTACCGGTTACAAATCGGTTCGGTTTGGTTAATCGGTTTTTTCTTTGCACCTCTACTTTTAAGCGAAACTTTCTACTCATCAAAATGGACCATGGCCTCATAATAATGTTCACATGTATGTACGTACCAGAAAGACCAAGACTTTTCTTAACAATGACGTCCAACTAGGCCACATATCTGACATCGTAATAAAGGAAATTATTTTCTATAATAATATAATATGTTTCTATGTGATGGGAAATAAAGGCCACAACGGTAAACACAAATGCGGAAATAACTCCTTCGTCTGGCAACCTTTCTCAACCCTTGTGAACCTATGAGGAAACTAACAAATACGGAACCCTAAATGCAATCAAAATCAGCCCCTAATGATAAAAAGAATGAGCAAACAAGCACACACACAACACAAGAGCTTTTAGCGTGGAAAACCTCTCAAAGTGAAAGTAAAAACTACGGGACCCTTAGGCCGCTTAAAATCTACTACCACCAATAATAGAACAATACAATCAGACCTTCCCTAGATATATACTATAAGCATACAACAACCATCATACACTTAGAATAAAGCATCAAGATGTATGGAAACAAAACAAAGACAAAAGAAGTATTAACCTATTCAAAGTCAACATTCAAAGTCAACATTCAAGGTTAACAAGCCCATAATTAATCACCATATTTTCTGCCCTATGTTCCAGTCCCTGTAACTCAGCCTTCGGACCTCCTGAGACGAATTCAATGGTTCAATCTTCGGGGATCGAAGCTTTTGTGAACTGGTGTCAGAAAAAACGGGAATCTCCAATCTCTCTTTTTCTTCACTCTCTATTATTGTTGTGTTGTTGATAGTAGCTGCCCAATTGCATCATATGATGCCCTAGCAACTGAAGTCAACAAGAGTCAAAGGGACTCTTGGATATGGGCCTATTTGATGGGCTTTCCTCATGGGCTAAGGAAAACAACCCAACACTATGTAGTGACATAATAATGTTGACGTGTTGTTATTAGTCTATACGTACATAATACAGGATATATTTTAGCCTGTTAACAGCTTGGGCTCGGATTTTATTAAAAAAACGAGCTCGATCTTCACATTTGCTATAGATTATTAGATGACATATTGATAAATATATCTTGGAAAGATAACTTTATTATATCATTAATATATTTATCAACACTGTGATACTGTCTATATATATACACTATGCAATTATTTATTAGTTAAGACTTTAAGTTGTTCAAAAAAAAAATGATTTATCAAGTAAAATCATATCGGACCCGGCTTGGATCAATTTATATATGAGCAATGTTAGGGTGACAAATTTTTACAAACCAAAATTTACAAACACATGTAGCATGTGAGGTGTTCCAATCAACAAAGAGAGAAGGAAGAGAGAGATTACATAGATATCATTTCATTGGTGGAAGTTATGTTTGTAAAAATTTGTTTGTAAAATTTTAGTAAACCTATAATTACTCTTTATATAAACACTTAAATTTTGGTCACCTAAACCAAATTACAGTATTATCTATCATACCCCAGGAGTGTGACATTTTTGATCATTTTGTGACGACTTTTGTATATATACACTTTATATATATATAGCCAAATAGGTCAATCTTAGTAAGGGTTCAAAGGACAGGTTAGTCTATGTTGACCTGGCCATTTTTTGGCCTATGTTTATAACTTCTATTAACACTTATTTGGTCATTTATAACACAGAAAAAATGATCAAAATGATAATCTTGATCTACGAATAAAACGGGTTGGAGTTGTATGCATTAAAAATTGACTATGGACGACTTTGAACTTGATTGACCCACGTGACCAGTCCCCGTTTTGTTTTTTGTTCTATTTGACCTTCGGCCCGTTGACTAATTCATAAGTAATGGCGAATTAATTGTCACATTAAGTTTAAAACCTTTAGAGGCTACCCAATGCCTTCGTTCTCCTGCTAGTCTCGTGTGGAGGGACGAGTCCACACCATTGGGTGGGACTCGTCCATGATTCGTTCGCCTCTTTCGTCCCTCCAGAGACGAGTTAGAATCCGTTTTTTTTTCTTTTTTTTTCTTTTTCTTTCCCATATATATATATATATATATAAATACATATGTGTGTGTGTTCTGTAAAAAAAAAGAAAACGGGATTCCATTTTTTCCGGCGGCCGGAAGCTCAACGAAGAAGAAGATGGCCCGATGGGGAAGGTGAACTTTGATGTTTTGTCTTTTATCCATTTTGTCTTTTGTCAAATTTTCAATTCTTACCCTGAACTTTGATGTTTACTTAAAATTAAACCTAACATAAATAAACTTCTTTTATTATTATTATTATTAGAGTTAAGTACTTTTTCCGTCCCTGTGGTTTATCGCTTTATCACTTTTCGTCCTCACCGTTAACTTTTGGCTAAAATCATCCCCGTGGTTTGCATTTCGTCCTTGGATCCGTTAACCCCTCACGTGCCTTGCACGTGAGGGGCATTTATGTCTTTTCACCCATGGTTAAGTGCAAAATTCGTCCTTATGGTTTGTCGTTTTTGCATTTTACATCCTTGTCTTTAACAAACCTCCAAACAAGAATTTAATCAAAAACCAAAACAAACTCAAATCAAAAATCTATATATACCTACATATGAAGATCTAATTTAATACCGGCCGGTACGCCTAATTTAAATTTATTTTATTTTATTTTATAAAAATGTTATAAAATTTACTATAATTTAACGTAAATAGTTAAAATATAATTACTATCCACTCAAAAATAATACCAAATAAGTACTTTATAACAAAATATAAGTTTTAAAGTTCACAAATAAAAAAAAATAACATTAAAATATTATAAAAATAATTTTTAAAAAAATTCAAAAAATAAAAAATGAGAATACCGGAACGGTAATACCGAAAAATATCAAAAATACCGGAATAATTGTACCGGAGTACCCCCATGGATACCGGTATTGCCGGTAACACCGACCGGTATATACCAGTATTTAAAACATTGTATGTACGTGTTTGCATTTGAAGGTGATTGACTAGATCCTCAAATATAGGTATATATAGGTTTTAGTTTTATTTGGATTAAATTCTTACCGCTAATTTTTGTTTGTTAACGGCGAGGATGAAAAATGCAAAAACAACAAACCACAGGGACGATTTTTGCACTTAAATGGGTGAAAAGACGAAAATGCCCCTCACGTGACTTGCATGTGAGGGGGTTAACGGCAAAGTTATAACGGCAGGGACGAAATGCAAACCACGGGGATGAATTTTAGCCAAAAGTTAACGGCGAGGACGAAAAGTGATAAAGCGATAAACCACAGGGACGAAAAAAGTACTTAACTCTTATTATTATTATTATTATTATTATTATTATTATTATTATTTTGAAAGTAAATTAAATAATTGGTGGGTCCAAGACTAGTCCTTGAGGGATGAATGCATTGGGTATTCCAATGAAGGTCAGTCCAACTGGTCAGAGGCACTCCCGGTTTTACCCAAGGTCTTGAGTTCGATCCTTAGGGATGGCAAAACCTTGGGGTTTTTCCCTCTGAATACTTGTAACGGCTCATGGTCAACATCTCGTTGTCTAGAGTACGTGCAAGGCTTCACCATTATACGGTGAGGTTTCCCAGATGTCGTATACCGACTGAATGTTCGGAAAAAAAGAATGCATTGGGTATGTTTTGGGGAGATTAGTCCTTGGAGTGTTTTTTTGCTGATGTGGCGCTGACAGGGACTAGTCCTTGAGGGATGCGTCCCTGACTCCCTGGCATTGGGTAGACTCCCTGTATTTGATTAATTTTGATAAGTGGGAGGTTTTTGTGAATGATGATGAGACGCGTTTATTTCAGTTGAGCATACAACAGGTGGCCTAGCTGAGGTATGATTTTTTCCTCCTATTTTTTCTCTTAAGAAAATACTCTGCCTGAAAACTTCACATCTTTAGTATGAAGGTTTACGTTTATTGCATTATTGTACCAGGTAACGAAACAGATTCAAGGTGTTAATGAGGTTTATAAGCTGCACAATCTTCCTGAATTTTACAAGGTTAGTGTTCATAGAGCATTTAGCAACAATTGCATCAGGCCCACCCTTTAAGTTTTCAGTAAATATCTAACACATTATTTATGGATTAATAGTAGGCTTTGGGCCATATCTAACCTATTTGACTTGTTCCCCTCATAGCTATTAAGAAAGAGATGTTTTGTAACAGGATCCTCAACATCATATATCCATAGCTTGGGCTGTCGGTGATATCAGTCGGTCCCTAAAGAGAGTAGTTGAAGGAGAAATGAGGAAATACAATCTCGGAGGATCATCATCGAGGTCTATGTTTACCTTCAAATTCAGTAATATTGTTTGTAAAGTTGGCAATAAAACCTATATAATATATGTGGATCTCAACTCTCAAGGACAACTAACATTTAACTTTTAATGCACCAAAACCTTGAGAACCATTTGTAGAGTACGGGGTTATGTTTAGTTTGTTTTGAACAGCAAATGCATTCCTAACTTATTACACCAAACCTTCTAAACGTACTACTACCCCAAGCTTAGGATTGAACCTCCAATCTAAGAGCAATCCACAATGGAAAGTTTTTCAAAAGCTATTTATGAAAGACTGATTCATAAAAAGCTTTCGTTCCAATGCATGGATCTAAGTCTTTAAAAAGCTTGAAATCCTCTAATAAACATTAAATTGAGAGAGTGTAATAACTTGAAGAAACATAAGTCATTAACAAAAAGTTTTTACTTTCAATGGAAAAAAGCTTTTAGTTTGAATAAAAAAAAAAGCTTGATAGAATAATAAAAAGTTTTTGAAGAAAGCTCTCCATTGGAGATGCTCTAAGGCCTCTGTCAACCCTGCAGCTTTTCCTCCCTCTTCCTCACTGCTACATCAGCTTTTCTCTTTCCTTAAATCACCTCTTCCTCACTCACTACCAACCCTGCCTCATCCTCACTTCTTCATCATCTCTTCCTTAACTTTTATTTATTTGTATTTTATATCTATCTTAAAATAAAATAAACTTACTTTTATTATAAAAAAAATTACATTAAAAAAATTAAAACAGATTACATCTAAAAAACTAAAAAACAACACGATACATAAATAAATAAATAAAAAGAAGAAAGTTTTACATTATTATAAAAAAACAAACTTCAAGGTTGACGTTGGTTTTTCGGCAAGTTCCAAATGTGTTCGCCTAGAGCGACTCGACTAGAGCGCCTCGAAGACGGTTGTGAGTCGCTCGATCACGTAACTCCCTCATCATACGTAACTATGTTTCAACTCGTTCGTCCCAAGTACGAACTGACCTCTAGGGTGGAATTAACTCTAAATCGAGCTGACTAATCAACGACCATGTTATGCAAAATCACACAAGCGTACATCGTACGTTTAATTTTGTTGATGCTCTATGGACGCGCTCCATGAGTTAGGATTTCCCAATGACCTTGAAGAACCCCAAATGCACGCTTTACGTCTTTCCTTGCAGCTTCTTGATAGCGCTTAAACTTTGTGGTCTTGGGGTCCATGGGACACTTAAAAGACTTCACAAGTGTCGTCCATTCAGGATAAATATTGTCGGCTAGATAATACCCATTTGTAAACAGCTCGCCATTAGCGGTAAAATTGACCACAAGGAGCTGGTCGAACAAGTCAGATTGATTGAGTACGTTGATGTCGTTGTTCGAACCGGCGGGTCCAAAGTAAGCATGCCAAATCCACAAATCATATGACGCAACTGCTTCAAGCATAATCGTGGGGTGTCCTTTGTCGCCACGAGTGTATTGGCCTTGCCATGCGATGGGGCAGTTTCTCCATGGCCGGTGCATACAGTCAACGCTTCTGAGCATACCCGAAAAACCATGCACCTCCAAATGTTTCGCGGTCAGTCGATCAACATCTTCTTGTGTCGGTTTTCTCAGGTACTCTACGTGATACAACTGAACAATACACTTACAAAAGTTGTTCAAAGAATCGTATGACGTTTGTCGACCCATTGCAAGTACTCATCTAATTGGTCGGCGTTGGCATTGTACGCCAGCTGGCGTACAACGGAGGTACATTTTTGAAAAATGTATAAAGTGGGAGCACCCACGACATCGAAAGGAGGATTGTGAAAGTATTAAAAGTGAGCTGGTAATGGTTGTATGGCGTTAAAGGATTGTATGTCTTTCACTATACGGATAAACATTTCCTTAGGCATTCGAAAACGCCTTCGAAAATAATCAGGAGGATAGACGGGCTCCGGGGCGAAGTAATGATTAAATAAACGGGTTGCCGATTCGGCATGGTTTCTGGGTATGTACCTTCTTGGTGCTCTTGGTATGTTCACCCGTGCAGAACTTTCGGCTTCTCTTTCTTCATCTTCCAAAAAAGTAACAAATGTGTTCAAAATTTCTGGATCTATTGTGTACCTACGAATGTATGATGTTGAATCTTCGTCGGAACTTGACATTTTTGTTTTATGAAATGGTGGATGATAGAATGGTTGAAGAGTATATGTGTGTGTGTTATTTGAAAGAGTAATGTGTGTGTGTGTTTGAAAGAGTGAGTAATGTGTTGTTTAAATAAAAGGTGGAAAAAAAAAAAAAAGAAAAAAAAAGTAGCCGACCGTTTTATTAGAAAAAAAGTTTTTTTTTAAGTTTACGTTGAAACCGGGCCCGCATGGCTCTTCCTCACCCGGCGATGGGGGGAAGAGCGAAGTAAGATGAGTGCCACGCCGAGCTCATGCCAACCCAGGAAGGGAGGACGAGATTGCACGCCGAGCTCCAAGACTTGCGTTGGCACCGCCTATGCCTCTACCAAGTGGGCTACCCCACATCAGTTTCAATGTAACATTAGCACCCATGCAAATCATAGCATATTGTAATAGTAACTATGGTACTTGTTTTTGTTTTTGATACATACACAATAAGTAATTATTGTTGTTTGTTATCCTCCCCTCCATCAGTAAATCCTTGTTCTGTATGTAAATAAGGAGGTCAAAGTTTTATAGCCTATGTATTTTGTTGCTTTTCTACCGTTGTTGATTCATCAAGTGTGTTGCTAGACGTTGCGTGTCGCTGCAATAGTGCAAACGGTCATCTGTTTATTAACTTCATACGAGTATGTATTAAATTTCAAATCAACTTATCTCAGGACACATTATTTTATGCCTAGTATGAACGCACATATTTAATTTCCCGACATAATTGCCGAGGGTGGTATGAGTATCGTATATCAATCATGCTTAGTAGTCCTCTTAATAAGCTAATTATAATTCCACTTACAAACCTGTGAGTTAAAAATGTATTAAAACCTTGAACTCGTTCCTCACAAGGCTATTAATTAATAACCCTTATTGCACTATTGCAGCAACAAGAATAACCCATTTGGCTGCAATGTCCAGCCACATAGAACTCACTCAAGAAACCCTTTTACGGTTGTCTTTTTGTAAGAATAACCGAAAAGATTGACACTCAACCAGCAGAAAGCGATCGAATGACATAGTCATATCATATAATAGATAAAGATTCAATACAGATAATAAGATAAAGAGTAGTTCTAAATAAAAATATTTAGAGCTGCTCGAAGAGGTGCAGCTACAGTGCTCACTTATCTCTCTGTTTATACTAGAAACCTAATCACAAGGTTCAATAAGCCCCTTGTGGTTTTATTTATTACAACTAGTGCTAAATATGAAAGATAAGTAAAACATGACATCTTCAGTTGTCCCTCTCCATAGACTTCTTGATTTTTCGTAGAAGATCTTCAAAGTCTTGTTCCTGGGCTTGTTTCTGGGCTTGTTCCCTGGCCGTTTCCGTCCTCTCTCTCATTTCCTTAAAATGATCATCCCATTTCTACATGACAACATTTGAAGTTAGGAACATTGCTAATTTAACCCTTTTCCTAGCTAAAAAAGCTCTCTGTACTATTTCTGTAGCAGCTGAATGCTCAAAGGTATGTTTAACTTTAAGTCATTTTAAATTACCTCATTTGGTATAGACAGCTAATAGTGGGCGACATAATATAAAAGAACTAACATCTTTGCTTTATTCATTTCTATTGGCATTTCTTGACATGTCCAAAAGTTGAACGATTCTGAACATAAACACTAAGCTCACTGGAATAATAGCAGTTCTCATCTTATAGTACAAATTGAACACCTCTATGAAATCTCTTAAAAATAGCGTGCCCACTTTCTTTTCTTACCTTTTCAAATTGGTGGTGAGCCTCTGCAGCCCGACTGATTCCCATCCCAACGCATAAGCTCCCAACCTAAGGCTGCAATCATTTTCCTGACAGGTTTGTTTGATTGCAACAAACGCTTGGTTCATCTGTTCGTTCCCTCAGACGATCATTCACCTCCTTTTCAGCCTCATTTGGAAGACCATAATGTTCTGTTGTCACACCTCCAGCATTTGCATATACATCAGGCAGTACTATAACTCCTTTCTTTGACAGAATCTGTGGTTGTAAAAAAAATTTACACAAAAGAATATATATGTATATATATATATATATTCAAATAAATGACTTGGCGAAGAAATATAGTAGATTTTTTCTAACAGATCGTAAGTTTGATTTGAATAGTTAATATGATACCTCGTCTGCTTCAGGATCAGTAGGATTATTTGCAGCTTCTATGATGAACTTGGCTTTAACATCTCTTGCATTTTCTCTTCAATGACGATTTCAAGCAAGAAAATTAGAGTTCAGAAAATGAAACTACAACTTCTATTCCGGGTTGTCACATCAAAATTGTAACATCGGTTAAACCAGAGCTAGAATTACTACATGTGTACACAGTCATTACTACAGTATTTATTGGTTATTAATTTTTGTCCATAAACTCCTGTTGTTAGTTACAATATTAAAGGGCAGTTAAGGCATTTGAAACATAGTAATAATATTGACCGTGTTCTATACACTCTCCCCTCTTTGTCCATTCTTAAACAACTAAACAACTTCATGAAAAGAGAATGTTACATGTCAAAGGGGAACTTAAAGAGCCCAATACTAGAATTTTTTTTTGAAACGGTCGTATTTCAAGGGTGTTTTGTCAAACAAGTTTTCGAAAAAAAAAAGTTGTACAAGTGGGGAAACCGGTAATTCAATCACCGGGTTCAAATATTTGGCTTGAAACCGGTATTTGAATTACCGGGTTCAAAAAATGGAAGTTGAAACCGGTATTTCAAATACCGGTTTCAGGCTTTGCAGGTGATGTGACAGCGTGCAGGTACGAGAGTTGACTGGCTACAGTGGTCGTGTGCATCAACTTCGAAACCGGTATTCCAAAAACCGGTTTCGAATGTAGTATATATATATATATAACTCGGTTTACAACCATTTGTAACAAACAAAGTTATAAAAACATTATCAGTCTCTTTTTTTAAAACTTATGGCTTCTTCATCATCATCTGAACCGTCATCACCTCCTACGGTAACATTTCATGCATTGAAAGCGCAATGTAAAGAGGATATAGACGACGGTTATGAACTATACCACAAAATTAATGATTGTAAGCTTCTTATGGAACAAAGGAAGCGCGAACATAAGAAGAAAATAAAAGAAATAAGGAAAATTGGCAGCGGAATCATTATAAGTGAAGAAATGCATAGCGAATATCTTGAAACGACATTACCAAGTATCGACGAAATAACTTCTGAACTTGAGAAACTGCTAAAGTTGGTTGAAAAAAAAATCAACTTTGCGACATATTATACTCGTACCTGCACGCTGTCACATCACCTGCAAAGCCTGAAACCGGTATTTGAAATACCGGTTTCAACTTCCTTTTTTGAACCGGTAATTCAAATACCGGTTTCAAGCCAAATATTTGAACCCGGTGATTGAATTACCGGTTTCCCCACTTGTACAACTTTTTTTTTCGAAAACTTGTTTGACAAAACACCCTTGAAATACGACCGTTTCAAAAAAAAATTCTAGTATTGGGCTCTTTAAGTTCCCCTTTGACATGTAACATTCTCTTTTCATGAAGTTGTTTAAGAATGGACAAAGAGGGGAGAGTGTATAGAACACGGTCAATATTATTACTATGTTTCAAATGCCTTAACTGCCCTTTAATATTGTAACTAACAACAGGAGTTTATGGACAAAAATTAATAACCAATAAATACTGTAGTAATGACTGTGTACACATGTAGTAATTCTAGCTCTGGTTTAACCGATGTTACAATTTTGATGTGACAACCCGGAATAGAAGTTGTAGTTTCATTTTCTGAACTCTAATTTTCTTGCTTGAAATCGTCATTGAAGAGAAAATGCAAGAGATGTTAAAGCCAAGTTCATCATAGAAGCTGCAAATAATCCTACTGATCCTGAAGCAGACGAGGTATCATATTAACTATTCAAATCAAACTTACGATCTGTTAGAAAAAATCTACTATATTTCTTCGCCAAGTCATTTATTTGAATATATATATATATATACATATATATTCTTTTGTGTAAATTTTTTTTACAACCACAGATTCTGTCAAAGAAAGGAGTTATAGTACTGCCTGATGTATATGCAAATGCTGGAGGTGTGACAACAGAACATTATGGTCTTCCAAATGAGGCTGAAAAGGAGGTGAATGATCGTCTGAGGGAACGAACAGATGAACCAAGCGTTTGTTGCAATCAAACAAACCTGTCAGGAAAATGATTGCAGCCTTAGGTTGGGAGCTTATGCGTTGGGATGGGAATCAGTCGGGCTGCAGAGGCTCACCACCAATTTGAAAAGGTAAGAAAAGAAAGTGGGCACGCTATTTTTAAGAGATTTCATAGAGGTGTTCAATTTGTACTATAAGATGAGAACTGCTATTATTCCAGTGAGCTTAGTGTTTATGTTCAGAATCGTTCAACTTTTGGACATGTCAAGAAATGCCAATAGAAATGAATAAAGCAAAGATGTTAGTTCTTTTATATTATGTCGCCCACTATTAGCTGTCTATACCAAATGAGGTAATTTAAAATGACTTAAAGTTAAACATACCTTTGAGCATTCAGCTGCTACAGAAATAGTACAGAGAGCTTTTTTAGCTAGGAAAAGGTGTTGAGAAGAACTTGGAAAAGGAGAGAAGTTTTGCATCGGATAAGGAGAGATGTTTCGTGCCGGTTGACCACTTCCATAAAAATCAGGTGCAAAAAGATGTGGAGGAACATCGAATAGATGAAGTGGTGGTGCATTCGGGGTATAATAACCCGGGTTTTGGGAGGTACCCGTGAAAAACTGGTGGCTACCCGGGAACATTTGTTGGGGTCCCGAACTTGAGGCTCCAGCTTGTGAATTACCCGGTTGATAACTTTGAAAACCCGAATTTGGTGACGGCCTAAACACGGTTTGGGTATTAAAACTGGAAGGACCAGCACCCCAATTGGAAGGACCAGCACCCGAACCGGAAGGACCAGCACCCCATGAAGTCCCACTTTGATCATTTTGGGAGGGAGGCATTTGAAATTGCTGTGACTCAGGAAACTGAAAATTTTGTGACTGATAATTCATACGTTCTTCCTGTTGACTGAAAGAAAATATCTCCCTCGGTATTGTTCTAAAATCCGCAAACAAATCCGCAAACAACTGACTTATCTGCGGATGTGATTCTTGATTTAGACGAGCTCGCTCGTCTACCTGTATCAAACCCTCTTGCTGCGCACATTCAAATATTAGTAACAATTTAATATTTATTAGTAGCAAGTTTTTATTTTAAAAAAATATACTTACAAAAAATTGTTGAGTAGACCCCCATTCAGGGTATTGGCCTGGAAGCTGGGACTGACCGGGTTTACCGACTATTAAGACGGTACGAGCATGATACCACTGCATATAGCCATCCGCAGTGGTGGTCCCTGGCTCTCCTTGGTGGTCGAGCCGCTGGTGTCGGTTCTCCCACTGGTTGATATAGTCGGTATGTTTAACACCCCAATCGACCACAGCCGGTCTCCCCTTCCGTATTTTTTGAAGGTCAGAAAACTCTTTTGGTTCCAACAAACCAAAATTAGATGGAATGGTTTGTATAGTGCCAAACTGTCTAGCAACTTTATTTGCTACATGTACCTCCACCTCATCCCAAAACCAAAAGATCAAGGGACCAATATATCTCCATATGTGTTGACCAGTCCTACAACTCGGGGGGAGTACGTTGATGAACTCTTCATACGGAGTCCATTTGAACTGTATTATAAAAATTTTAAATTATTATAACTTACAAAGTATATAAAATATTAAACACATTAAAAAATATTAATTTTATACCTGCTCATTCCTGAGCGTATTGAAAAAAGACCGGTACGAAACAAAAACGTGTGCCGGTGTCTCAAGATTTGAGTGGTCTCCATTCCACCTGTTTGCTAAACAAGACCGATAAGCATACGGTCTCTCTCTGTTCTCTTCCCGTGTCGTGACGCGTGGGGCAATCCGTGGCATTCTTTCCCACCCACAATACTGGAGCAACAACAAAGGCCCACCAATGCCCTTTCTTAAAGGCATACTCGCCTTGGACATGTTTCTATACAAACAAGCAAGAGCTGCTGAACCCCAGCTCTTTCGACCTTCTTTGTTCAGGTCTCCTAGGTTCCTCAACAAATTCAAACTAACATCATAGGTGTTAGCATCAACAAAAAGCTCCGAACCAAGAAGAGCTAGCATAACCCTTCTAGCCATGAATAGACACAGCTGATCAGCGTCCTCGTCGAACTCCACATCAATGTGCCTTGTTAAGGTTTTAAATTTGATCCGACCGTTTTTCAAATTATCAGCATCTAGTTCATAGCATCTAGTTCATCTGTAGGAAAAAAGCCCAGATATTCTAAACACAGATTGTTCCAGTAATCAACATTTCGGGTTTCTGTAACCCACTCACCAGTCACGGCTGGTCCATCTATGGGTAAACCCCATATCACCTGCACATCTTGCAAGGTGACAGTTGCTTCACCAATAGGAAAGTGAAACGTGTTGGTTTCTGGACGCCATCTCTCCACCAACGCGTTGATCAAAGAATGATCAAGTTGGCAAATCGCCGCCTTGAAGAGTTGGAAAAACCCAGCATTCTTGAGATGCTGAACGACTTTGCTGGGCATACCAGCCTGCATTGCGCTAGTCAGCCCTCCATCACCTTTTCTACATCTTAGGAATGTCACATCACGTTCTTGGGAAATAATGTATGAGCGATGCACATCTGGAGCTTGTAACCACAACAACTCTTGGTTTCTTGGTACACAGCTAAAATTAACAGAGGCCATTTTTTATTTTGAAAACACTATTTTTGTTGATGCTTGAAAACTGAGAAATATATGTTTGCTTATATGTTTGCTTATGTTTGCGTGAACATCTATCAGAAAATATGCATGTATATATAAACTAAAAGTCTGCTACGTTGCATGTCCTTTTTTTTGTCGCGACTTGTGACCCGGTTTTTCAAATACCGGGTTCGAGTGTATTGTCACATCACCCTGCATCACATTGCTGCATGCCGTCCTATCTACTGTACACCTGCCAAAAGCCTGAAACCGGTATTTGAAATACCGGCTTCAACCTCCTTTTTTTGAACCCGGTAATTCAAATACCGGTTTCAAGCCAAATATTTGAACCCGGTAATTGAAATACCGGTTTACCCATTTGTACAACTTTTTTTTTTCGAAAACTTGTTTGACAAAACACCCTTGAAATACGACCGTTTCAAAAAAAAAATTCCCAATACTAAACTAGAAAAACTCTTTCTGGTATCAATCATGCTAATATCTAAATACTATCACCTTTTGCGGTTATAATAATCACTATTTGACGAGCTTAGAGAGCAAGGCTCTATTTAAGATCTTAGCTAAATTACCACATCAATCACACCAGGTATAATTTGTATTGATTAACCTTAATTTTCTAACACTTACTTTTTTATATCAAATAATGAGTACTTTCCGACTTTTGAGGTCAGTCATGACTTTCTGACTTCAATAACTATATGATTTTTTTGATAAATTTAAGAACATAATATTGTAAACTTCTTGTGACCTTCAAAAGATTCGACGTAACTACCAATCAAAGCTTCAAGAAGTTCACAACAAAATTGAAGTATGATACAGTTCGTTTGATCTCAAAAGACATACTACCAACTTATAGAGCACTGCAAAAAAATCTATTGGATGATTTAAAGTAATTAGATGAATGTATTCCTGTTTTTGAAATGAAATAATGAATATACAACAAGTCAAAATATGATGTACGCCGATTGACATCCACATCTATACCAGGCACTTTTTTTTAAAAAAAAAGCCTTATTTTGCAGTTACACACACTCTGTTATCAAAGCTCACAATCTATCTTATAGCAAAACCTATAAAGAAACAAGTATAAAGTGGCAAGTTTATTGGAAAAATAAGGTGATACCTGGTGAGAACACCACCAACAGCACATGGTATGAGGACATCACATTTATGCAGAAGCAATTCGTTTGGATTCATGTTGTCTCCTCCATCGAAACTGCTTAAACTCCCAGTTTCTTCTTTATGCTGGAGCAATGATGGTATATCAATACCATTTGCGTTCTTCAGAGCGGCGGTAGAATTACTCACTGCGAGAATCTTGCCACCCCTTTCATGAACCAATTTGGCAACAGAAGATCCCACATTTCCCAGGCCCTGCAAATGCAAAAATCAATTTCGGTCAGCACGATAAAATCCTGGGAGATAGTTAAATGCTGGATGATAATTCATTACAAAAACAGCATAACGGAATAGCAAATGTCAAATCATGGATTGATTTACCATGCTGGGCAAGTAAGGCTTCTGTAGCATACACAACCCCATGTGCTGTTGTATCATCTCTTCTCGATAGAACAAAGCTCTAGATTCAAAAGAGGCATAATTAGCTAAACGTCAAATATATAATATTGATACCAAGGTCTCATAGATACTCACTTTACGATTGTCTGGTTCTTCCGGCCAGAGCTTTTTCCAATAATCATATTCACGCAACTGATCTTCGATCCAAGCCATGGTCTGTCACACAGTTGTAAGTTACTGTTGTGTAATAATTAATAGTTAACAAGTCGAGTTCAAACCTGCATATTGGTGCCCAGGTCTGGCTTTGGAAAATCTTTAGTTTCTCCAAAAAGTTTGTTCATACTAGCAGTGTCTACACGGGTAAGTCTTTCAAGCTCGGTCAATGACATCTCCTTCGGTGAACATCTTATGCCACCATAAGCTCCACTATGTGAGTTGAGATTAAGCACACCAACCTTCCAAGAAGTTTGCATGGCCATTGCCTTTACCCCGTCCAGATCAAGCTTTAAAAAAAATTAAAATTACTCAAATCCATATGCTATGTTAGCGATATCACCGATATATCGGTGTTATAGCGATTATCGGTCCCTCCTTAAAAAATCGGTCATAACATCGGTGATATTTACCAATATTTTGATTTGTAAATCTCGGTCATAACGGCGATAATACAGGTTTTTGCTTTTCTTTCTTTTTTTTTTCTAACCTAAAACTAATAAATACATAAATAACCCAATCCTGATTAAATAAAAGCTCAAATTCAAACATACGAGTAAAAAAAATTCCACCCGACCCAATCCTTCAATCAAGAGCTATACAAGAGTTGAAGTGGAAGATCTTGAAAAACAAATGAATAACCTAGTTAATATAGATTTGGAGGAGGAGGATGATCAAAACTAATGATTTGAATTTGATATATCATGTTTCAAATACTTTTAAGCTTGGCCGTTGTACCACCGTTATAACCAATATCTCAAAGGTCCTTGACTGTTATAACCGATATCTAATGCTCAGTTCTTGAGATTTTTTTAGATAAGAAAAGAAAGGGATATAAATGATTTCAAAACAACTTGTGTTCTTGAGTGTTTTTAATGAAGGAAAAGAAAAGAAATGAAATGATATGGATGGATTTTTTAGTTGATTTTGTTTTCCAAATCTTCTTCCCAATTATGGGATGATTTGGAATGATCTCTTCTCTTCTATTCTCATCTCTTCCATTCATTTCATTTCTTTTAAAACAAAACTTGAGAACACAGTATAAGTACTAAAAACATAGTCCATATGCTTCAAATGAATGATGATCCTAAAACAGAACCAAAACTAATGAATCGGCAATACTATACATACCTGGGCTCCAACACTTTTACCTCCGTAAAGGCGTTGATTATGTTGAACCCGGTAGCCCTAGATCCATCATCCATCTCAATAGGGCAACATACCTAACAATGACACATATTTAGGGTTTATTCGGATTATCTGAATCTCTGAAACCTTTTAGTTAAACTAACATCAAATATAAAAAATATATAAGTAAATATACATACCCTAAGCAATTTATACTATGATATATAATATATCATCTGTCTAAATCTATCAAAAATTCTCATCGACCATTCTTAATTTTTGATGAAATCATTCACAATATAACTCAAATTATAAATAACAATACATACAATCACTTCACAAACATACCCATACATCTGTTCTTATTTCTTCCTGTTATCGTGATACGAAAACCCTTTTTGTGGGTATGACGTGTTGAAACAGCGATGAGAATAGTAGACAGCATCGTTCAAAAAGAAAATAATACGAGTAATATATATACATAATACATAATAATCAGCTAGAAGTAGAAGGCTTTACGAAAATACAAACTTGGATGATTGAATGAAAAGAGTGTTAGGGTTTTAAAATGGATCCGATTTTAAGAATGAAATCCGATTTAAGACGGCAGAAACTTGGCCCAAGCCCAAAGTATACATATATATATATGTCATTTTGAATATACCAAGTGTTCGATCCGATATCCGAATACAAACATCCGGATATCCGGATTTTCTAAAATAATAGCGGATCGGATTTTTTATACCAAGTTTTAGATATTTCGGATTCGGATTTTTTAACACACTCATCATAACAAACACCTCCAAAATGTCATACCTTTAATAAAAAATTCCGCTTTTTATTCCAAGTCATCATTAATAAAATAGTTAAGATTATCCTTTAAAAACTATATATGATGATATATTGCTAAAGAACTTTACCAACATAACCAAATCAAATTGCAAACAAAAATAACATGATAACTAATGGAAAAACAATTAATAACACTTTTTCTATAAATAAACAAAATGCAATATGATCATTAAAACTCACAAAATGGCAAAAAATTACTTTTTTTTTATAAATAAACAAATGCAATATGGGCTCTCTAAAATAAATTGATTACCGTATATTTTATGAAACTCTTCGCCATAGTCGTTCGCGTATCTGAATCAAGTCGTAACATATGAGCCGTTTTGTGGAAATAATGCTTTTGTGTAGCTAACAAAAACTTGTTCATGATGTGTGTGAATATATTTTTGTGAAATTGAGGAAAGGAAAGAAGGAAATGTTGTAAGAAAAATGTAAAGTGTGAGAAGAGAAGAGAAGGGCGTAATACTTTTATTCGCTCGCTAGTTCGTACACGTTGGTTAGGAATTTGTCTTATTTGGCAGATGGGTTTATGGATGGTTAGTTTGTAGTAAAATGAGAAAATGTTGCTTTATGTATCATTCTTTTCGTTTTGGTTTCGGCTCATTGTAAATAAAAGTTGTTACGTGGGAAGTTTGTGGTGTGGACCCCATGCCCCCCTCACCGTTAACATTCTCTTCCAACCGTTTTCTTTCAATAAGTTAGTGGACTCAGGTGTGTGCATATATGGACAAAAAAAGGAATTTTCCGTGCGTACTATATATGGTCGTGATGTGTGCAAAGAATGAACGATTTTTACTTTTATCATTGTATTATCACATCACATTTCAATATCTCTTGGTTTCCAACTTATATTCGGTCACGTCGCACCCATTCATCGTTTAGATTTTATCGCGTCGTAATGCATTTTAAATCTTATTCCCGGTTTTATTACTGGTTTTAGCACACGGTTTTTAATTAACCTTTCGTTTCCAATTAATATATTGGAAATTTCTCTTTTTTTGTCTTTCAATTTTTTTTACATGTGCTAGGTGGATCAGTTGAAGTTACTCGAGGAGAATGTTGGTGACAACATGTACGTTTTTAAAATACATGACTAATGAAGATTTCTTGTATTGAATATATGGTAATATGGACACAGCCAGCTTGAAAGTTTTTGTAGGTTAAACAATCAATTTAGGCCTCCGAAAAACTAGTGCCTCGATATTTTATATAGCAGGTCTAGTGTTTAAACATGGTGCTAGGTGTTATTATACAACTTTTGTATCAGACTAACATCCTTATTGGTTATTCAACATCTACATTTTTTTACTGTTAGGTAAACAACATAACTATTTCTTTGTATTTTCGGTCAAATCTTAATTTTTTAGGACTGATATAGAAAGGTAGGTTTCATAACGATAGAGGTGGTTAATGTGGCTCCGTTGTACCTGAAACTTTTCATGTTTCATGCCTCCATGACTTCTCACTTTAGTCTAAGGACATGTTCGAAATTGTGCCTATTTGATCTCCAGTGATAAAACTTAGCATGTATTGCAATTTTTAAGTAAATGAGTTATAAATACTACTTTTAATGTTGATTGTGCACTTTTCTTTTGCTCATGTGTTTTATAGCAGTAAAATATCAACTTCTTTTGCATTGTTATAAACAAGTGTTATACCCGGCCATTGGTCGGGGATAACAACCGAACATAGACTTGAATGCGGGTAATTAATTCTAACATGTCAACCGTTACCATTAGACAAAAAACACATCGTTAAACAATACACCGTTAATCTTAAAACATAAAACTTTGATTGTGAAATATAAACTTGCAATGTCCTTTGAAGATAAAAATAAGATGCTAAAAACTTTGATTGCGAATATTAAAAAAGGGGTGATTGGATGGAAACCCCATGATCCCATGTACCATTTGGTACCCACTAATCCCTCAGGCTAATGTCCAGGTAATTCTCAACCGATTGTGAATATTACAATAGACAAAAGTTGTATCACATGAATCGTTAAACATAGAACTTTCATGGTAAAA
This sequence comes from Erigeron breviscapus, assembly GCA_034093135.1. Taxonomy (NCBI): domain Eukaryota; kingdom Viridiplantae; phylum Streptophyta; class Magnoliopsida; order Asterales; family Asteraceae; genus Erigeron; species Erigeron breviscapus. The sequence continues at coordinate 197,646,910 of CM067167.1, read as the reverse complement.
AAAAAGAGGCTCTTGATTTAGTGGTTAAAGTGAAGGACTAAAATATTACCACCCTAAAAGCCTAAATAAAATGAAAAATAAAAAACTAAGAATTAAGCTAACATCTACACTATACGCTAACTCAAACATTATAAGAAAACAAAAACAAAAAACAAAACAGCAGGCTACTGAAGCCACTGTCAACCACCTGGCTTCACTATTCACACGAATTTAGTTTATATAGTATATATAATATCTATCATTCGATATATATGTTTTTTTATCTACTAATTGGAATTTCATAAACATAATTTAGTGTTTCATACTATTATTATAAGTACTATGAATATTGAAGTTATAAATTAAAAAATAACACATATATATGTAATCAAAAGTATATATATGGTACCTGTTAATTAATGTCTTGAATATGGCAATTGGGTTGTACAGAATATCGATTAAAAAACCAAAGTGTGGTGTGCTGCAAACTCCCAATGATGGAAAGCTTAAATTAACAATAGACTAATTAACAATCTACAATCCTATACTAATTCATATTAATATTAATAATCAATTAATGGTAATTTTGATGTAGGGATAGGGATTGTAAATAATGTTTACACGTACTTGTTAATTTATTAAATACATAGTAATTTTATTATTGATACATATCTTCAAGGATTTAATAAGGTATTTTAAAAAAAATAGAGTTGTATATTTATTCTAATAGGTTAAAAGGGACATGTGTCGTTTAGATATTATGACACGTGTCAATTAAAAAATATTTTAATCATGTTTTAGTTTATACAAATGTAAAGTGTGAGAAGAGAAGAGAAGGGCGTGATATTTATTCTCGATAGTATCCGTACAAGTTGGTTAGGAATTTGTCTTATTTGGCAGATGGGTTTATGGATGGTTAGTTTGTAGTAAAATGAGAAAATGTTGTTTTATATGTCATTCTTTTCGTTTTGGTTCGAATCAAGCTCATTGTAAATAAAAGTTGTTACGTAGGAAGTTTGTGGTGTGGAGCCCGTGTCCCCCTCACCGTTAAAGGCTAATGGGTGCCCTTAGGCGCTCTTAGATACTTTTGGATATTCTTTGTCATTGAAACTTGTCCAAAACGAATGATTTTTTGAAAAATGCCCTTACCTAAGGGCATGTCCTTATTTGTCCTTACCTAATATATTTTTGTTTTTAATTGGAGGTAAAAAGATATGTAAAGATGTTTGTATGTCGGAAATAAATTATAGGATTTGAAGGAATTTTATGCTTATCTCTATATAAAAATTAGGGAAAATTACGTAGATGGTCAATTTTGAAGGTGTATGTCCAATTTTAGACACCAATAAAAAAAATTACCATTTTAGTCATAAATTCCTTACTACCTAACATTCTTAGAGCATCTCCAATGGCATCAAGCTATTAAAGACTTTTTTTCAATGTCCTTACTATCAATATATGATATTTAATTAAAAGCGTTAGTTGAAATTATAAACAAGTATTTTATTAATAGGAATTTAGAAGTGAGTGTGAGTGTGTAGAAAAAAGTCTTTGATCAAATAGCTTGAAAAACATCAAGCTTTTGAAGAAAAAAGCTATTCTCTCCAATGGTATAAAGCTATTCAAAGACTTTTTCTTTTAAAAAAAGTTTTTCATCAACCTACCATTAGAGTTGCTCTTAGTAAGAAAGAAAAATAACCAATCAAAATATGACAAGTGTCATTAAGTGAGCTCCACAACATTGTATTAGATTTGACTTCATTTTTTGTTATTATAAATATATATTTAGTGTAATCTACTATCTTCTTCATGTATTTATTATTATTTATTAGTATTTTCTAGACAAATGGATGGATTAATTGGTTAATATTTGTTAATATCCTATTTTTATATACATATATTTTCACTTGTTTATAAAAAATTTACGTTTATTTTAGTTTCATGCTCATTTCTACCAAATATATTTTTAAAAATGAGGTAGTCCAAAAAAAGAAATATGTCTTTATTGTATGTAGTAATAAAGGAAAAGGTTTGAAAAGTTTAAAATGAAGTTAAAAATTTTTAGTTTTTTTTAAACTAGTCTATTTGAAATAAAACTTAGATTTTAAAATCATTATAAATATCTTTTTGTATCATCACAAACAAAAGATACCTTAATTCAATTTTTTTTGAATAAGTCAATTTTGGAATGTATTATTTGGTAGAAATTACTAAACCTGAAATAATTAAGAGTTTTTTACTGATAAGCGAAAATATACATATAAAAGTGATACTTAGAAATACTAACCAATATATGGACTTGTTTTGCGTATGTGAGCTATTCGACCGGATACAATTATTTATATAAAAAAAAAGTGTACAAAAAGAAGAAACTTTTATAAAAAGAAATAGAGTGAAATAGGAATTTGAAACCAACAAAAATAGATAGAAGATTGTAAAAAATATATGTATAAAAAGGAACTTTATAAAAAAATCGTAGATTTTTAAAAGGGAAAAAATGACAAAAACTAATATACATGTGGGTTCAACAAAAATACTTGTCATCATGTAATTGGTTATTGACATTTCTTACTAATATGGGTAGGTAGTAAAAATGTTTTGATCATTGTGGTAAAAAAAAATTTAGGTGTCCATATTTGGATATAGGCATTTAAATTTGACCATTATAGTAATTTTCCCTAAAAATTATAACCACTACGTTGAAAGTTTACAAAAAATGGGATATGCGAATTGACCAAAATACCCTTAATGAATTAAATCACCATCAACCCTTAATAAAATTAGCCATTGGGGTGTTAGAGTCGGGGGGGGATGGGGATGGGTGTGAGAGCGGGGGGCGTAGGGGGGAGGTGAGGTGGAGACGGGGGAGCTATAGTCATACCGGAAACGCGAAGAAGTTGTTGCCTTCGAGTGTGGTGTGATCAGAATGGTTCGTCGTTCACTTTGGGATCATGGTGGGGAGAATGAGCAGTAGGATAAACGTGTGGGATGGGGGAGGTTGAATCTTGTTGGCTTTTCAGTAGAAGTAAAGTCGAGTGGCTTAGCGTAGATGGGGTGGTCACCAAATAGGGGGGGGGGGGGGGGGCCGCGAGTGAAAACGGAGGGGGAGGGTAGAAGAAGATGTAGTACCCCCTCCTGCCTCTACCCGATTCCTTCCCCGCGTCTCGGGTCGCTTAGCTTCTGTTCTCCACGGCGGGGACACTAGAGTGGATACCTAGGGGCTTCCATTGGGATCTGTAGCAGAGGGGCGGGCCAGTCGGTAGAGTGTGGTGGGAGGCAGGCTGAGCTCCTGCTGTTTGGGAGAGTATACCTCATTGCTGGAACCGGGATGTTGGGGAGGCGAAGTATCATTTGCAAGGGGTGCATGCACCGGGGGCGCGAAGTGCGTGAGAGGGGTGGGAGGGGGAGGCGATGTTGCGCTTGTTGGGGTGGGGTATGGCGGTCTTAGGGAGTGGTTGGGGAAGGCGGGGGGAGCTGATTGTGACAGGAGGTGGTGAGATAGCCTAACCTCGGTGGTACAAACCTTGGACCTGTCTGGACAAGTGGGCCTTGGTAGTGGGGGGGATGTAGCCCCCTGAATCTCTGAGGGTGCAGCGGATGTTAGTTGCCTGCAATTGGTCTGGCGTCAGGTGAAGGATGGTGGAGGGGCGGGAGTGCCGGCGGTGGTCGACACTGCACTCTCTTGGACGCTCGAATGGTTAACACGAGTTGGGGCGCGGTGTGGTGTGAAATGGTGTTGGATGGCCCCCTTAATGAATTAAATCACCATCAACCCTTAATATTAAATTACATCATTAGTCCACTATATTATAAAATATTTCTACTAACCCCTTTTAAATCAAATACTTTTGAGAAAATTACCTTGATGGTCAAAAATGAGAGTGTATATCTATATTTAGACACCTATAAAAAATTTTACATATTTAGTTAAACATTTCTTACTACCTACCTCTTTAGTAAGAAATGAAATTATCCAATAAAATGATGCCATATATTATATGTGGGTCCAAGAGTTAGCTATTTATTTAATTTATAAATTAAAATGTTTAAGAAAATGGAACATGCCATGGAATAGTACGGATCTTTTTATTTATAGATTTATGTCTTCTGTTCCTTCATTGCTTTGAAAACAGAAGATAAAAATAAAATGACTACCAAATATATTTCCATATATATGTCTTCTACTATCTATATGACTATATATATATATAAATTTCTCAATTATAACTAATATTCAGTATAAAAATATTTGAGCCATTTTGTGTAACTGTGTAAGTATCTTTAACATGTTAATTTTATTTTATGTATTCAATGTATCTACCAACACATTGTGACATAATTTAAAGAGATTAAAGATGTAATAGAATTCTTTGATTAAAGTTTCATTCTTCACTTACAGAAACAAAAAATTAATAAAAGAAACATTAGAGGCATGAGTTTGAAGTAGGAAGATTAATACCAGCAAAAGTCTGCCCGTGTTTTCAATCATCTGAAAAAACAAAGTAAACAAACCATTATTCACTAAAAGGCATATATTGTAACTAATTCTAATCAGATCCATAAAAAGTGGACGTAAATTAAATCGAGTAGCAGTAGTTAACCAACATTTACATTTATATTTATATAAATAAATAAACGGATGATATATATCATCAATATAGTCAGATGTATTTACAAAAATTAATTGCAGACATTTCAAAGAGGACAAAATATGATATGGATCGTAAAGATTTGAAAAAGAATAAAAAAATAGATTAGCGACATATGGCATAATTTTATTGGATATTTTCATTTCTTACTAAAGAAGTTAAGTAGTAAGAAATGCTTGACTAAATGGGTAAAAAAATTTATAGGTATCTAAATATGGATATACACTCTTATTTTTGATTATTAATGTAATTTTCCCAATACTTTTACCTACACCAATTGATGTTGTCACCACCGTTACCATCCGTCGCCACCATCACACCACCGTCATCGCCGACCGCTGCATTGTACGGGTATCATGCTCTTAAGGATTTGTAAGGATATGATATGGCAGCTCAAAAATGCTTAAAGACGTGGAGATAGCCTAACATTCTTTTCCAACCGTTTTCTTTCAATAAGTTAGTGGACTCAGGTGTGTGCATATATGGACAAAAAAAGGAATTTTCCGTGCGTACTATATATGGTCGTGATGTGTGCAAAGAATGAACGATTTTTACTTTTTATTATTATATTATCACATCACATTTCAATATCTCTTGGTTTCCGTAGATTCTTTCACATCTCACCCAGCGTTAACATTTTGACAATTTTAATTATTATTATTAAACTAGATCAAAACGAGTTCTTAAGTTTTTATTTCAGGCAAATTTAAAATTGTTCGAATTGTGTAATCGTCAATTACGCGTCGTAACACGTTATAAGTTTTATTCCCGGTTTTATTCTTGGTTTTACATTTTAACCGCACGGTTTTTTAACCTTCTGTTTCCAATTAATAAATTAGAAACTTCTCTTTTTTTGTCTTTAAATTTTTTAACATATACTAGGTGGATCAGTCGAAGTTATTCGAGGAGAATGTTGATGACAACATGAACGTTTCCGAAAGACATGACTGATGAAGATTTCTGGGAGTGAATGGGCAGAGTCGGCTTGAAAGCTTTTGTAAGCTAAGTAATCAATTTAGGCCTTCAAAAATCTAGGGCCTTCAATTTTTAATATAGTAGGCTAGTGTTTAGATATGGGCTAGGTACTATTATACAAATTTTGTATCAGAGTAACACTTTTATTGGCTATTCAACATCTACACCTTTTTTACTATTAGGTCAACAACATAAGTTGAACTATATTTTTGATTTTTTTTTTGTTTAATTTAATTTGTATGTTAATGAACTAGGCCCCGGAAATAACAAAGTTTAACGCGGTGACCAAAAGTGAAAAAAAGTGGCAAGTTTAGTGTATAATTTGCAATTTTTGAAGTTTAGTGACTAAAAGTGAAAAATGTGTCAAGTTCAGGGACCAAAAATGTAATTTATTTAAAAGTTTAGGATGTTACAGTAACCACCGTGCCACCACCCCCACCGTACCGCCGCCGCACCACCTGAAGAAAAAATTGTGTTCACCACAAATATCTGCAATCTTGAATTGAATTTGGATTTTCTAAACATGTGGATTTGTTTATGCAATTATTATCTCTTTTTCTTTATGTGTTTTAAAAAATTTAATTTGGGGATTTTTGAAATTAGGGGTTTTTAATCATTGTAGAGGTTAATTGATAAATTGGTGTTGTTATGTGAGAAATCAGAATGATAAATTTAGTTATGTCTTCACCTTATTGTATTGGTAAGATCAATAAGAAGCAGACTATTTGATATAGATATAGATAAATATATTTGATAGATTATTTGTGTGTGTGTTTACCGTTTTAAGGTCAACGACAACATTCAAAAGTGGTAACCGGCTCCCTTTATACCCGGTTAGTTTTGAATGTTATAGAACTTTTAGCAAGCTCTCGCCATACAATAAAGAAAAGCGTTAGTTTATGCACGCTATAACTTTTGGGCATAATTTGTCGCATTCCGGTGCACTTAACTTAGATTATACTCTTCTTCTGGCAATAATTCTGTAAAACACATTTTCAAAAACTCTCGAATTATTTAGGCCAAACGTTAAAATTTGTTATGTATTACAAATACAAAATGCATATAATCTCGTTATTTTCAATACCTATAAAATGTTTTTTTTCTCAATTATTTATTCATACATTCATTTTTAACCAACATGTTTATAATAAATAGAGTCGTGCACGGGTGCTAATCTAGTTTGGTAATGCTAAATCATGTGCTGAAGCTTGTACATCGCCTTCACTATATATATAGGTGGAAATGATACACAAATCTTTACATATGAACATATGACTATGCACATAGAATATTATCACATGAGTTTTGTAAATGTATTTGGTAGATTGTTTTTAAACATGACGTATCTCATACATTTTTCTATTAGATAAAAATTAGTAATGCATCCATGGCAAACATATATTAACGAATATACAAATGGGTTATTTGGGTCACCCAAATCTTTGTATGTTAAACCCATATACTAAACCACAAAACATTTGGGTTCAGGTTAACCCGAATAACCCACCAAAACTCGTATAAGGTGACCCATATGACCCAAACCATTGGGGATGGATCGGGTTATTTGGGCATGAGTATTTTGACACCCCTAAGTCATACCATGCTTGCGATAGAACTATTAACATAAAGAAAGTTTCCAGTAGGTCAATTTCTTGGTTGTAATGGTCTTGAAAAGAATTATATCTGATCAATAGTTTCTACACCAGAAAAGAGTCGAGTATTTATTACTGAGTCATCTTCAGTCGTCCTGAAATGGTAGCTTTTGCAACCCGGTTAACTCCCAATGTTAAGGCTCCCATACGAAGGTTGCACTCGTGAGTCCGACACATGTCCTTGATGCTGTGAAAAGTCCTGGTCATGTATTTCTTTAGTTCGTGATTCACCTTTTTTTCATCCCACGTGAATCCTAGAACATCCTGTAAATACAAGCACCAAAAAAAGAATTTTTTCAATTCAATTACAGTACATTACAAATGCATATAAAGATTAATATATCACTATATATAATGTAAGGTCGCATAAGAACAATACGTTTTTATATATAAATCTTCAAATCATTCTTTCTTCAAAAGCTTATCTAAGCTAATTACCTGAGTAGCCAACAAACTCCTGAACTTTTATTTGGAAGACCATAATGTTCTGTTGTCACACCTCCAGCATTTGCATATACATCAGGCAGTACTATAACTCCTTTCTTTGACAGAATCTGTGGTTGTAAAAAAAATTTACACAAAAGAATATATATGTATATATATATATATATATATATATATATATATATATATATATATATATATATATATATATATATTCAAATAAATGACTTGGCGAAGAAATATAGTAGATTTTTTCTAACAGATCGTAAGTTTGATTTGAATAGTTAATATGATACCTCGTCTGCTTCAGGATCAGTAGGATTATTTGCAGCTTCTATGATGAACTTGGCTTTAACATCTCTTGCATTTTCTCTTCAATGACGATTTCAAGCAAGAAAATTAGAGTTCAGAAAATGAAACTACAACTTCTATTCCGGGTTGTCACATCAAAATTGTAACATCGGTTAAACCAGAGCTAGAATTACTACATGTGTACACAGTCATTACTACAGTATTTATTGGTTATTAATTTTTGTCCATAAACTCCTGTTGTTAGTTACAATATTAAAGGGCAGTTAAGGCATTTGAAACATAGTAATAATATTGACCGTGTTCTATACACTCTCCCCTCTTTGTCCATTCTTAAACAACTTCATGAAAAGAGAATGTTACATGTCAAAGGGGAACTTAAAGAGCCCAATACTAGAATTTTTTTTTGAAACGGTCGTATTTCAAGGGTGTTTTGTCAAACAAGTTTTCGAAAAAAAAAGTTGTACAAGTGGGGAAACCGGTAATTCAATCACCGGGTTCAAATATTTGGCTTGAAACCGGTATTTGAATTACCGGGTTCAAAAAAAGGAAGTTGAAACCGGTATTTCAAATACCGGTTTCAGGCTTTGCAGGTGATGTGACAGCGTGCAGGTACGAGAGTTGACTGGCTACAGTGGTCGTGTGCATCAACTTCGAAACCGGTATTCCAAAAACCGGTTTCGAATGTAGTATATATATATATATAACTCGGTTTACAACCATTTGTAACAAACAAAGTTATAAAAACATTATCAGTCTCTTTTTTTAAAACTTATGGCTTCTTCATCATCATCTGAACCGTCATCACCTCCTACGGTAACATTTCATGCATTGAAAGCGCAATGTAAAGAGGATATAGACGACGGTTATGAACTATACCACAAAATTAATGATTGTAAGCTTCTTATGGAACAAAGGAAGCGCGAACATAAGAAGAAAATAAAAGAAATAAGGAAAATTGGCAGCGGAATCATTATAAGTGAAGAAATGCATAGCGAATATCTTGAAACGACATTACCAAGTATCGACGAAATAACTTCTGAACTTGAGAAACTGCTAAAGTTGGTTGAAAAAAAATCGACTTTGCGACATATTATAAATTGCTAGCTGAAGACGGTTTCCGTTAGAAAATTTATTTATGTAGTATTTTGAATATGTATTATTTTTATCTAAGTTTTATATCGTTATTTTGAATATGTATTATTTTGAATATGTATTATTTTAATGTAAGTTTATATTGGAAAACAAATATTTATTAATAAAAACATTAAAAAAAACATAATACAATCTATCTTTGACCCCCCGTTCCACATCCTGGTCGATCACGGCGAACTCTGCGACTTCTTCGCGGCGGCACATATTGTTGTGGTTCTTCTTCTTCTTGTTCTTCTTCTTCTTGTTCTTCTTCTCCTTCGTCATTTCCCAGATTTGTAACTGGGTGTTGAGAAGAACTTGGAAAAGGAGAGAAGTTTTGCATCGGATAAGGAGAGATGTTTCGTGCCGGTTGACCACTTCCATAAAAATCAGGTGCAAAAAGATGTGGAGGAACATCGAATAGATGAAGTGGTGGTGCATTCGGGGTATAATAACCCGGGTTTTGGGAGGTACCCGTGAAAAACTGGTGGCTACCCGGGAACATTTGTTGGGGTCCCGAACTTGAGGCTCCAGCTTGTGAATTACCCGGTTGGTAACTTTGAAAACCCGAATTTGGTGACGGCCTAAACACGGTTTGGGTATTAAAACTGGAAGGACCAGCACCCCAATTGGAAGGACCAGCACCCGAACCGGAAGGACCAGCACCCCATGAAGTCCCACTTTGATCATTTTGGGAGGGAGGCATTTGAAATTGCTGTGACTCAGGAAACTGGAAATTTTGTGACTGATAATTCATACGTTCTTCCTGTTGACTGAAAGAAAATACCTCCCTCGGTATTGTTCTAAAATCCGCAAACAACTGACTTATCTGCGGATGTGATTCTTGATTTAGACGAGCTCGCTCGTCTACCTGTATCAAACCCTCTTGCTGCGCACATTCAAATATTAGTAACAATTTAATATTTATTAGTAGCAAGTTTTTATTTTAAAAAATATACTTACAAAAAATTGTTGAGTAGACCCCCATTCAGGGTATTGGCCTGGAGGCTGGGCCTGACCGGGTTTACCGACTATTAAGACGGTACGAGCATGATACCACTGCATATAGCCATCCGCAGTGGTGGTCCCTGGCTCTCCTTGGTGGTCGAGCCGCTGGTGTCGGTTCTCCCACTGGTTGATATAGTCGGTATGTTTAACACCCCAATCGACCACAGCCGGTCTCCCCTTCCGTATTTTTTGAAGGTCAGAAAACTCCTTTGGTTCCAACAAACCAAAATTAGATGGAATGGTTTGTATAGTGCCAAACTGTCTAGCAACTCTATTTGCTACATGTACCTCCACCTCATCCCAAAAGATCAAGGGACCAATATATCTCCATATGTGTTGACCAGTCCTACAACTCGGGGGAGTACGTTGATGAACTCTTCATACGGAGTCCATTTGAACTGTATTATAAAAATTTTAAATTATTATAACTTACAAAGTATATAAAATATTAAACACATTAAAAAATATTAATTTTATACCTGCTCATTCCTGAGCGTATTGAAAAAAGACCGGTACGAAACAAAAACGTGTGCCGGTGTCTCAAGATTTGAGTGGTCTCCATTCCACCTGTTTGCTAAACAAGACCGATAAGCATACTGTAACACCCCAAGCCAAGGCTCGAAATATTACGGAAATCATATAGCACAAGGTGGAATTAATGTAGAACATGAACTATATGCAATTAAAGGATTCAGTGAATCCATACAATACGAATAACAAGTATCAAAATACATAAGGAACAAGTAACCATCAAAGTTTACAAAGAACATCAAAAGATGGCTAACAGTCCTAAGTACAATGCAAAAGAAGGCAAATGGATCCTTGATCCATATAAGTCCAAGTCCGGGTTCAAACAGCAAGCAAACAATCAACTCCACGCCCTGGAATAACCTGATAACCTGAAAAGCGTACTAAGCATAGTCAACACAAGGTTGGTGAGTTCGTAGTAATGGTCCATAAAGAAACCATCGTCAAAATCATAATATACTAATAGAGGCGAAACATGACTTACAGTGAGCCTCTAAGTAACACAATAACGTCCAACAACAAGATCACACAAAACAAGTAAGCGTGTAATAAGAGTTCACAAATGATGTAAATATCAATACATGTGCCAAAAGCATAAACAGTCATAATGCATATCATATCGTATATCAAAATCATAACAACCATGCCACAATTGCACCAAATAGGGTGTACTTGCATGAAGACCGCTTAAACAGAATATACAAGCGTGTGAACCGCGTATGTAAATAGATTATACTTGCGTGTGAACCGCGTACAAATATATTATGCTTGCGTGTGAACCGCGTATAAATATATATTATGCTTGCGTGTGAACCGCGTATAAACACCAACCACAAATTCAACAATCATCAACCATCAATAATTAACCCAAATTAAACTATACGTACATACACTTAGGAGGATTCTACTTTCCTCGGATCCTAGATGCTTATATATAGGGTCACCCGCAGCCTTCCCACCACATCTAAAACCCAATGAAGGCATAACCGACTTCCATGTATGCATGTCTATCCTAGCAGTAATAATAATAATAACAATAACCATAATAATAATAATAAAAATAATAATAATAATAATATATCACAATCCTTTACTAAGATCAAATAAACGTAACCAATAACCCATTATTCCATCGCTCAATCAATCATTCAATCGTCAAACATTAATTCATAAGTTCGTCAATACAACGATAAAGGTATGCTTGAGTGCGTAACACACGAATCAAGTATAGCGAGACGTACATGTTCATTCCAACCATAATTCCAAAATTTATCGCTTTCTCTAAACAACGCGTACACATACTTTGGAGGATTTTACTTTCATCAAGTTCTAGATGCTTATGTATAGGGTCACCCGCAGCCTTCCCACCACATCTAAAACTCTTTGAAAGTAAAACCGACCTCCATATATGTACTTCTACCCTAATACATTACAATAACACAATCACATTCGTAAACCATCACACAATCAATCAAAACTATCTGTCAATCAACAATCAATCAGAAATTAACTAGACAGTCAATCAAATCAACCAAACAATTCAACAAACACGTATATGTACACTTTTCAGCCCGAATCTCTATTGAGTAGGGAGCTACGAAACTCACCTGATCGGCAAAGAAGTTAAATTTGATATAAAGTCAAGTTACTGTCGTTCAATGATCACTTCACGTCCAACACCTAAATATCGATCATATACATTCATATCAACACACATAACCACATATACGTAGTTATTAAATATTCGGCAAAACCCTAATTAGGTTTCCAAAGTGCTTCTCGACGTTAAACGACTTCTAAGACTCTCAATCAATGTTATATAAGATAAGAAGTAAATTAGATTAAGGCTCGACGCGTAAAAAGGTCCAGAAAGTCAAACTAGGTCAAACAAGGAAATTTCAGAAAAACAAAGGCCGTAACTTACGGCCCAAAGGGGCGTAAGGTACGGTGGTCAAAATTACAACTGGCGTAGCTTACGGCCCAAAGTGGCGTAAGCTACGGCCCTCTAGAAAAGTCATTTTTGGCGTAAAAGTTGGCGTAAACAGAAGCATTTTGGCGTAAGATGGAAGGATCGGCGTAAGCTACGCCCCAAAGGGCCGTAACCTACGCCCAAAGAAATTTGTACCAGCGTAACCTACGCCCCATAGGGCCGTAGGTTACGCCCCCTTCTGGGCAGCAACCCTACCAGCAGCAGCAAGTGCAGAAAATCAAGAACCCCAAAACCCCAAATCGACGTTTAAGGTTACAAGACTTGTTTTGAAGTTACATTTGACATTCTAATGCATAAATACACTTACCCAAACCCATATTTCCATCCATAACATCACCAAATTCTCCAAATCAAACAAACCCTAATAAAACCCTAATTCGACCCAAACTCATTTTAAGGCGATTTAGAACTTGTAAATGTACGAGATGACTAGAAACGAGTAAGCTAACATAAATAGAAGTAAATGGGATGAATTAAACTTACCAAAACTTCCTTCTTGAGCTCAAACCCGAAATTAGGTCAAAATGGGTAAAATGCAAGAACTTCAACCTTTGATTCTTCGATATGACGATAATGAGGTATAGAAGACTATGATTCTAGTGTTATACCAGTTCCAAAACACCAATCGATGATAGATAGAAGTAGAAATGAAATGGGTTCTTGTCTTGCCCTTTTTACTTGAGAGAAAAGAGAGAAAAGAGATAGAAGAGAGAATGAAAGGCAAGGGAAAAGATAAGGGGGGGAGAAATGGGTCAAAGGGGCTGATGGGTCGTGGGTGACCCATGGGCCGACCCGTTTCTCTTCTCAAGCCAAAACACAATCATTAGACATTTAAACACCGATCGAAACATATTATCGACCCGAATATAACACATTGTCATTTAATTCACAAAACGACTCAAATAATTCATTAACTTAAATTGTTAGTCATATTACCCGAAAAGTCAACGGGTCAAAACTCACGGATGTTACATTATTCCCCCGTTGAAAGAATTTCGTCCCGAAATTCAACAAAACACTAATAGTTAGACAAATGTGGGTACTTAGGTTTCAACTCTAACGGTCTTCAACACACATCGACCCACTTCCTTCGTAGCATGCAAGCTAGTTGCTATCTTCTTAGTTTGAGAAGTTGTTCTTGTCATTCCAATTACTATTTTAGGCCCGCTGCATTGGATTTCTTCGATTCTTGGCTCATCCAGCGTAGAGTAACACCTTTACTACTTAATGCTTCGGTTAGTGACATTCGAATACTCGCGTAACAACTTTCATTGCACAAGATTTCCGCCATGGTCATAAGCACATTTTCTTCACATGTGATCAAGTCTCAAGTCGGTTTGAGTACCCGTTGCTCATTGGATGGCTCCCTGAATTGGAGTTAAGCGACTTTCTTTATCTGAAATGATAGAAATCGAATCTCTGTGCACCTACACCATTTCTTCTACATACTAATGTGCCAAGTTGTCAGACTTTACCGGTTTCGTCGTATCGTGACCACTTCTTGTCGTCGGCGACTTCATGGTGAAATCCATTACAATTTGTTTTCCTTCGAATCTCTCTCCCGGTCTTTCACTACGAGCTTATTCGAATCTCAGAAGTCTATAAGGGTTTTGACTACGCGCGCGATGTTAGGAAGTTAAGCATATACGAAATTTAAGTTATCGTGATGGGACAAGCCCGGTAAGTCACCCGGAAAAGCGTTCGGGAGATTCAAGATTAATAGAGACGACGCTAGTTTTCAGATTCTTGAGACGGTAGCTCTAAGGACGCTTGAGTTTGACAATTTGCATGAAACCCTAAAAACCCTACCGTTAAATATTTCTACATTAGTAACCCTACTACACAACTAAGAACCGTATTAACCGTTGGTATTCAAATTGTACTCACTTAATCGTCAAGAACCTTAATATCATAGAGCACAACGTACGTGAAGTGTTTGTCGTCTTCTAGAGTCAAGATGTACACACGGGGTATTTGACCAAATTTGGTTAGTGAGTCGTTAAACACCCGAAATCTTAAGCATATAATTCCAAAACACACGAACGAGCGAAATTCAAAGGAGTAACGTTAGGATAAACGAGATCATAGTCTGTTCCAATATCGAATAGTGTCATAACATAACGGCTGTTAAGAAGAATGTACCTTAACCAACGTTTGGATCATTTTGGCCTCCATTGCCAATTCCCGCAAAAGCTCGGCCACGAGGATGAACTTGATGGCCTTGCTGGCCACGGTTTTGGTTCGGCCCGGTAATTTGGAGTTGATTCGGATGGACCGCCACTTCAACTTGTTGTCCAATCCATTGCGACAATTATTTCGGTAGTGATCAGGGCTTCCACATTTAAAGCACGTACCCCATGGAAAGTTGCCTTGAGGATGAATGGTTTGAAGAGGTACTATATTCAACGGTGCTGTTTTCGGTGCTCTACAATCTCTTGCCAAATGTCCAAGTTGATTACAATTGAGGCAAGCCCCACATTGGGTGTTAGTGGGATGATGCTTATTACACTTGTTACAAAAAGGATGAGGTCCCACATAAGGCCTCCTCGCCGGCTTAACTGCCGCCATCACCCTTCCCCGGTTAACATTCGTGGGATCAAACCTTCTCATTTTCTTCATCCCACTCGACTCTCCCACTTCCTTTCTCTTGTTTGTTGAGGAGTTACTTAAAACACCGCTTCTCAACAAGTCTTCAGTCACACTCCCGGCTTGGTTAACAGCATCGGCCAAAGTAGTAGGCATGTTAGAGTTTACATAAGATCGGACTTGAGGATTCAAGCCCAATACAAACTTCTGGATGGCCTGAGACTCGGAACCCACCAAGTGAGGAATGAGGGTAGACAACTCTTGAAATCGTCTAACATAGCTCTTGTAATCGGCTCCGTCCATATTGAGATTAGCAAACTCAATGGTCAAGTTTTGTAGTTCATAGGGAGGACAAAACTTTGCCTTCACTTTTTCCTTGAAATCGGCCCATTCCAAGTTATAAGTCCGCCCCAAAGTTATCTCTTGGTTCCACCAACTCAAGGGCGTCATTTTTAAACATGCCGGATGCATAAGAAATCCGGTCGTCATATGTGCAATGACTTCTTTCAATCACTGCCTCGATCTCCTCAAACCACCTTATACACTCTGTGGGACCGCCTCTTCCATTAAACTCCGGTGCCCCACAGCTTTTGAAGTCCTTAAATATACATCCCTGTCGGTATCCTCCGTATTGATTATACATGGGCATGCGGTTATCAACTCTCACTGGTTCCTCTTCTTCGTTTTCCACGGCCTGAGGTTGAGCATTTTCATTATTCATATTTCCTGGGGCTTCATTGTTTTGAGCCACATTGTTCTGCCCAAGACTTGCCGTGACTTGAGCAATAATGGTTGGCATGATATTGGCGATCGTTTGAGCGATCACCTCAGCCATGTTTGGCTCAGGAACTTCACCACGACCCCTTCCTTGGCCTCTACCACGGCCCCTACCACGACCCCTACCTCTACCTCCTTGTACCTCCGGTTGAGCTTCCGGTTGAGGTTCTTCCGGTTCAGCCCTATAGTTCGTTCCGGCTCTCCTTGGTCTCACCATTTCTATAAAACAAGTGACACGTTGATCCTAGAGTTAGTCTCAAATGCTCACATGTTAGTCACACAAGTAGTCAATGCTCTCATACCGGTACCACATACTCATTTCATATCATTAAGCTAAGGCAAGAGTGCTAGAATCCTATGAGATTGTTACTTAGCATATTATCATGTCAACTTCATTACAATTGTTCATTATTAACTCAAGTAATCATGCTCAATACATCATAAGATCAAACAATTAACACAAATGGGTTAAGTATAATCTGAATTCGATATGCTTTCTAGTTATTGACCAGGTATGTATACAGGGTGTACCAACGGCTAACCCTCCACCCAATCAACTTCCATTAAGCATATCAGTTCCCTATTATACTCTAAGCCATGCATGCGCAATCCATGATGTCATTAACTTGTTATAATGTTGAGCGACCATAAAAGAGTTGATCTGGTTCTTTTAGGGTTGCCACAATATTATACTAAGTTAATACCATAACTTCATTTTGCTCTAAAGCATCCAACTAGCACCAATCAATAGTAACAATCCATATCAACGACAATCACCTCAATCAATGCACACATTAACCACATTGTACTCAATTCACATTCATCACATTAAACTCAAGTCATCACATAAGTGGTTTTAACTACGAACTCACTATATACACCTTCTAGGGTTCACAAAATTCACGTTGCACACAATTTCCTAACCATGCATGCTATATGAAGAGTTTTAACTTAAGCCGTAGTCTAGGTCAAACCGCCTAATTCTCTACGACCACGCATGGGCCACCATTCTGTAACACCCCAAGCCAAGGCTCGTAATATTACGGAAATCATATAGCACAAGGTGGAATTAATGTAGAACATGAACTATATGCAATTAAAGGATTCAGTGAATCCATACAATACGAATAACAAGTATCAAAATACATAAGGAACAAGTAACCATCAAAGTTTACAAAAGAACATCAAAAGATGGCTAACAGTCCTAAGTACAATGCAAAAGAAGGCAAATGGATCCTTGATCCATATAAGTCCAAGTCCGGGTTCAAACAGCAAGTAAACAATCAACTCCACGCCCTGGAATAACCTGATAACCTGAAAAGCGTACTAAGCATAGTCAACACAAGGTTGGTGAGTTCGTAGTAATGGTCCATAAAGAAACCATCGTCAAAATCATAATATACTAATAGAGGCGAAACATGACTTACAGTGAGCCTCTAAGTAACACAATAACGTCCAACAACAAGATCACACAAAACAAGTAAGCGTGTAATAAGAGTGCACAAATGATGTAAATATCAATACATGTGCCAAAAGCATAAACAGTCATAATGCATATCATATCGTATATCAAAATCATAACAACCATGCCACAATTGCACCAAATAGGGTGTACTTGCATGAAGACCGCTTAAACAGAATATACAAGCGTGTGAACCGCGTATGTAAATAGATTATGCTTGCGTGTGAACCGCGTATAAATATATATTATGCTTGCGTGTGAACCGCGTATAAATATATATTATGCTTGCGTGTGAACCGCGTATAAACACCAACCACAAATTCAACAATCATCAACCATCAATAATTAACCCAAATTAAACTATACGTACATACACTTAGGAGGATTCTACTTTCCTCGGATCCTAGATGCTTATATATAGGGTCACCCGCAGCCTTCCCACCACATCTAAAACCCAATGAAGGCATAACCGACTTCCATGTATGCATGTCTATCCTAGCAGTAATAATAATAATAACAATAACCATAATAATAATAATAATATATCACAATCCTTTACTAAGATCAAATAAACGTAACCAATAACCCATTATTCCATCGCTCAATCAATCATTCAATCGTCAAACATTAATTCATAAGTTCGTCAATACAACGATAAAGGTATGCTTGAGTGCGTAACACACGAATCAAGTATAGCGAGACGTACATGTTCATTCCAACCATAATTCCAAAATTTATCGCTTTCTCTAAACAACGCGTACACATACTTTGGAGGATTTTACTTTCATCAAGTTCTAGATGCTTATGTATAGGGTCACCCGCAGCCTTCCCACCACATCTAAAACTCTTTGAAAGTAAAACCGACCTCCATATATGTACTTCTACCCTAATACATTACAATAACACAATCACATTCGTAAACCATCACACAATCAATCAAAACTATCTGTCAATCAACAATCAATCAGAAATTAACTAGACAGTCAATCAAATCAACCAAACAATTCAACAAACACGTATATGTACACTTTTCAGCCCGAATCTCTATTGAGTAGGGAGCTACGAAACTCACCTGATCGGCAAAGAAGTTAAATTTGATATAAAGTCAAGTTACTGTCGTTCAATGATCACTTCACGTCCAACACCTAAATATCGATCATATACATTCATATCAACACACATAACCACATATACGTAGTTATTAAATATTCGGCAAAACCCTAATTAGGTTTCCAAAGTGCTTCTCGACGTTAAACGACTTCTAAGACTCTCAATCAATGTTATATAAGATAAGAAGTAAATTAGATTAAGGCTCGACGCGTAAAAAGGTCCAGAAAGTCAAACTAGGTCAAACAAGAAAATTTCAGAAAAACAAAGGCCGTAACTTACGGCCCAAAGGGGCGTAAGGTACGGTGGTCAAAATTACAACTGGCGTAGCTTACGGCCCAAAGTGGCGTAAGCTACGGCCCTCTAGAAAAGTCATTTTTGGCGTAAAAGTTGGCGTAAACAGAAGCATTTTGGCGTAAGATGGAAGGATCGGCGTAAGCTACGCCCCAAAGGGCCGTAACCTACGCCCAAAGAAATTTGTACCAGCGTAACCTACGCCCCATAGGGCCGTAGGTTACGCCCCCTTCTGGGCAGCAACACTACCAGCAGCAGCAAGTGCAGAAAATCAAGAACCCCAAAACCCCAAATCGACGTTTAAGGTTACAAGACTTGTTTTGAAGTTACATTTGACATTCTAATGCATAAATACACTTACCCAAACCCATATTTCCATCCATAACATCACCAAATTCTCCAAATCAAACAAACCCTAATAAAACCCTAATTCGACCCAAACTCATTTTAAGGCGATTTAGAACTTGTAAATGTACGAGATGACTAGAAACGAGTAAGCTAACATAAATAGAAGTAAATGGGATGAATTAAACTTACCAAAACTTCCTTCTTGAGCTCAAACCCGAAATTAGGTCAAAATGGGTAAAATGCAAGAACTTCAACCTTTGATTCTTCGATATGACGATAATGAGGTATAGAAGACTATGATTCTAGTGTTATACCAGTTCAAAACACCAATCGATGATAGATAGAAGTAGAAATGAAATGGGTTCTTGTCTTGTCCCTTTTTACTTGAGAGAAAAGAGAGAAAAGAGATAGAAGAGAGAATGAAAGGCAAGGGAAAAGATAAGGGGGGGAGAAATGGGTCAAAGGGGCTGATGGGTCGTGGGTGACCCACGGGCCGACCCGTTTCTCTTCTCAAGCCAAAACACAATCATTAGACATTTAAACACCGATCGAAACATATTATCGACCCGAATATAACACATTGTCATTTAATTCACAAAACGACTCAAATAATTCATTAACTTAAATTGTTAGTCATATTACCCGAAAAGTCAACGGGTCAAAACTCACGGATGTTACATACGGTCTCTCTCTGTTCTCTTTGCGTGTCGTGACGCGTGGGGCAATCCGTGGCATTCTTTCCCACGCCCAATACTGGAGCAACAACAAAGGCCCATCAATGCCCTTTCTTAAAGGCATACTCGCCTTGGACATGTTTCTATACAAACAAGCACCCCAGCTCTTTCGACCTTCTTTGCTCAGGTCTCCTAGGTTCCTCAACAAATTCAAACTAACATCATAGGTGTTAGCATCAAGAAAAAGCTCCGAACCAAGAAGAGCTAGCATAACCCTTCTAGCCATGAATAGACACAGCTGATCATCTTCCTCGTCGAACTCCACATCAATGTGCCTTGTTAAGGTTTTAAATTTGATCCGACCGTTTTTCAAATTATCAGCATCTAGTTCATCTGTAGGAAAAAAGCCCAGATATTCTAAACACAGATTGTTCCAGTAATCAACATTTCGGGTTTCTGTAACCCACTCACCAGTCACGGCTGGTCCATCTATGGGTAAACCCCATATCACCTGCACATCTTGCAAGGTGACAGTTGCTTCACCAATAGGAAAGTGAAACGTGTTGGTTTCTGGACGCCATCTCTCCACCAACGCGTTGATCAAAGAATGATCAAGTTGGCAAATCGCCGCCTTGAAGAGTTGGAAAAACCCAGCATTCTTGAGATGCTGAACGACTTTGCTGGGCATACCAGCCTGCATTGCTCTAGTCAGCCCTCCATCACCTTTTCTACATCTTAGGAATATCACATCACGTTCTTGGGAAATACTGTATGAGCGATGCACATCTGGAGCTTGTAACCACAACAACTCTTGGTTTCTTGGTACACAGCTAAAATTAACAGAGGCCATTTTTTATTTTGAAAACACTATTTTTGTTGATGCTTGAAAACTGAGAAATATATGTTTGCTTATATGTTTGCTTATGTTTGCGTGAACAATCAGAAAATATGCATGTATATATAAACTAAAAGTCTGCTACGTTGCATGTCCTTTTTTTTGTCGCGACTTGTGACCCGGTTTTTCAAATACCGGGTTCGAGTGTATTGTCACATCACCCTGCATCACACTGCTGCATGCCGTCCTATCTACTGTACACCTGCCAAATGCCTGAAACCGGTATTTGAAATACCGGCTTCAACTTCCTTTTTTGAACCCGGTAATTCAAATACCGGTTTCAAGCCAATATTTGAACCCGGTATTGAATACCGGTTTACCCACTTGTACAACTTTTTTTTTGAAAACTTGTTTGACAAAACACCCTTGAAATACGACCGTTTCAAAAAAAATTCCCAATACTAAACTAGAAAAACTCTTTCTGGTATCAATCATGCTAATATCTAAATACTATCACCTTTTGCGGTTATAATAATCACTATTTGACGAGCTTAGAGAGCAAGGCTCTATTTAAGATCTTAGCTAAATTACCACATCAATCACACCAGGTATAATTTGTATTGATTAACCTTAATTTTCTAACACTTACTTTTTTATATCAAATAATGAGTACTTTCCGACTTTTGAGGTCAGTCATGACTTTCTGACTTCAATAACTATATGATTTTTTTGATAAATTTAAGAACATAATATTGTAAACTTCTTGTGACCTTCAAAAGATTCGACGTAACTACCAATCAAAGCTTCAAGAAGTTCACAACAAAATTGAAGTATGATACAGTTCGTTTGATCTCAAAAGACATACTACCAACTTATAGAGCACTGCAAAAAAATCTATTGGATGATTTAAAGTAATTAGATGAATGTATTCCTGTTTTTGAAATGAAATAATGAATATACAACAAGTCAAAATATGATGTACGCCGATTGACATCCACATCTATACCAGGCACTTTTTTTTAAAAAAAAAGCCTTATTTTGCAGTTACACACACTCTGTTATCAAAGCTCACAATCTATCTTATAGCAAAACCTATAAAGAAACAAGTATAAAGTGGCAAGTTTATTGGAAAAATAAGGTGATACCTGGTGAGAACACCACCAACAGCACATGGTATGAGGACATCACATTTATGCAGAAGCAATTCGTTTGGATTCATGTTGTCTCCTCCATCGAAACTGCTTAAACTCCCAGTTTCTTCTTTATGCTGGAGCAATGATGGTATATCAATACCATTTGCGTTCTTCAGAGCGGCGGTAGAATTACTCACTGCGAGAATCTTGCCACCCCTTTCATGAACCAATTTGGCAACAGAAGATCCCACATTTCCCAGGCCCTGCAAATGCAAAAATCAATTTCGGTCAGCACGATAAAATCCTGGGAGATAGTTAAATGCTGGATGATAATTCATTACAAAAACAGCATAACGGAATAGCAAATGTCAAATCATGGATTGATTTACCATGCTGGGCAAGTAAGGCTTCTGTAGCATACACAACCCCATGTGCTGTTGTATCATCTCTTCTCGATAGAACAAAGCTCTAGATTCAAAAGAGGCATAATTAGCTAAACGTCAAATATATAATATTGATACCAAGGTCTCATAGATACTCACTTTACGATTGTCTGGTTCTTCCGGCCAGAGCTTTTTCCAATAATCATATTCACGCAACTGATCTTCGATCCAAGCCATGGTCTGTCACACAGTTGTAAGTTACTGTTGTGTAATAATTAATAGTTAACAAGTCGAGTTCAAACCTGCATATTGGTGCCCAGGTCTGGCTTTGGAAAATCTTTAGTTTCTCCAAAAAGTTTGTTCATACTAGCAGTGTCTACACGGGTAAGTCTTTCAAGCTCGGTCAATGACATCTCCTTCGGTGAACATCTTATGCCACCATAAGCTCCACTATGTGAGTTGAGATTAAGCACACCAACCTTCCAAGAAGTTTGCATGGCCATTGCCTTTACCCCGTCCAGATCAAGCTTTAAAAAAAATTAAAATTACTCAAATCCATATGCTATGTTAGCGATATCACCGATATATCGGTGTTATAGCGATTATCGGTCCCTCCTTAAAAAATCGGTCATAACATCGGTGATATTTACCAATATTTTGATTTGTAAATCTCGGTCATAACGGCGATAATACAGGTTTTTGCTTTTCTTTCTTTTTTTTTTCTAACCTAAAACTAATAAATACATAAATAACCCAATCCTGATTAAATAAAAGCTCAAATTCAAACATACGAGTAAAAAAAATTCCACCCGACCCAATCCTTCAATCAAGAGCTATACAAGAGTTGAAGTGGAAGATCTTGAAAAACAAATGAATAACCTAGTTAATATAGATTTGGAGGAGGAGGATGATCAAAACTAATGATTTGAATTTGATATATCATGTTTCAAATACTTTTAAGCTTGGCCGTTGTACCACCGTAATACAGGTTTTTGCTTTTCTTTCTTTTTTTTTTCTAACCTAAAACTAATAAATACATAAATAACCCAATCCTGATTAAATAAAAGCTCAAATTCAAACATACGAGTAAAAAAAATTCCACCCGACCCAATCCTTCAATCAAGAGCTATACAAGAAATGAATAAACCCTAGTGATGTGGATTCGGAGGAAGATTTTGAAAACTAATGATTTGAATTTTATCTATCCTGTTTCAAATAATTTTAAGCTTGACTTTTATTAAGTATTAGATTGGCTGTTATACCACCATTATACCAATATATCAAGGTCTTGACAGGTATTTTTAAACCGATATATGAAGAGTACAACAAAACATAGTCCATATGCTTCAAATGAATGATGATCCTAAAACAGAACCAAAACTAATGAATCGGCAATACTATACATACCTGGGCTCCAACACTTTTACCTCCGTAAAGGCGTTGATTATGTTGAACCCGGTAGCCCTAGATCCATCATCCATCTCAATAGGGCAACATACCTAACAATGACACATATTTAGGGTTTATTCGGATTATCTGAATCTCTGAAACCTTTTAGTTAAACTAACATCAAATATAAAAAATATATAAGTAAATATACATACCCTAAGCAATTTATACTATGATATATAATATATCATCTGTCTAAATCTATCAAAAATTCTCATCGACCATTCTTAATTTTTGATGAAATCATTCACAATATAACTCAAATTATAAATAACAATACATACAATCACTTCACAAACATACCCATACATCTGTTCTTATTTCTTCCTGTTATCGTGATACGAAAACCCTTTTTGTGGGTATGACGTGTTGAAACAGCGATGAGAATAGTAGACAGCATCGTTCAAAAAGAAAATAATACGAGTAATATATATACATAATACATAATAATCAGCTAGAAGTAGAAGGCTTTACGAAAATACAAACTTGGATGATTGAATGAAAAGAGTGTTAGGGTTTTAAAATGGATCCGATTTTAAGAATGAAATCCGATTTAAGACGGCAGAAACTTGGCCCAAGCCCAAAGTATACATATATATATATGTCATTTTATATATATATATATATATATAATTATACATATATATATATGTCATTTTGAATATACCAAGTGTTCGATCCGATATCCGAATACAAACATCCGGATATCCGGATTTTCTAAAATAATAGCGGATCGGATTTTTTATACCAAGTTTTAGATATTTCGGATTCGGATTTTTTAACACTCTCATCATAACAAACACCTCCAAAATGTCATACCTTTAATAAATTTTTCCGCTTTTTATTCCAAGTCATCATTAATAAAATAGTTAAGATTATCCTTTAAAAACTATATATGATGATATATTGCTAAAGAACTTTACCAACATAACCAAATCAAATTGCAAACAAAAATAACATGATAACTAATGGAAAAACAATTAATAACACTTTTTCTATAAATAAACAAAATGCAATATGATCATTAAAACTCACAAAATGGCAAAAAATTACTTTTTTTTATAAATAAACAAATGCAATATGGGCTCTCTAAAATAAATTGATTACCGTATATTTTATGAAACTCTTCGCCATAGTCGTTCGCGTATCTGAATCAAGTCGTAACATATGAGCCGTTTTGTGGAAATAATGCTTTTGTGTAGCTAACAAAAACTTGTTCATGATGTGTGTGAATATATTTTTGTGAAATTGAGGAAAGGAAAGAAGGAAATGTTGTAAGAAAAATGTAAAGTGTGAGAAGAGAAGAGAAGGGCGTGATATTTATTCTCGATAGTATCCGTACAAGTTGGTTAGGAATTTGTCTTATTTGGCAGATGGGTTTATGGATGGTTAGTTTGTAGTAAAATGAGAAAATGTTGCTTTATGTATCATTCTTTTCGTTTTGGTTTCGGCTCATTGTAAATAAAAGTTGTTACGTGGGAAGTTTGTGGTGTGGACCCCATGTCCCCCTCACCGTTAACATTCTCTTCCAACCGTTTTCTTTCAATAAGTTAGTGGACTCAGGTGTGTGCATATATGGACAAAAAAAGGAATTTTCCGTGCGTACTATATATGGTCGTGATGTGTGCAAAGAATGAACGATTTTTACTTTTATCATTGTATTATCACATCACATTTCAATATCTCTTGGTTTCCAACTTATATTCGGTCACGTCGCACCCATTCATCGTTTAGATTTTATCGCGTCGTAATGCATTTTAAATCTTATTCCCGGTTTTATTACTGGTTTTAGCACACGGTTTTTAATTAACCTTTCGTTTCCAATTAATATATTGGAAATTTCTCTTTTTTTGTCTTTCAATTTTTTTTACATGTGCTAGGTGGATCAGTTGAAGTTACTCGAGGAGAATGTTGGTGACAACATGTACGTTTTTAAAATACATGACTAATGAAGATTTCTTGTATTGAATATATGGTAATATGGACACAGCCAGCTTGAAAGTTTTTGTAGGTTAAACAATCAATTTAGGCCTCCGAAAAACTAGTGCCTCGATATTTTATATAGCAGGTCTAGTGTTTAAACATGGTGCTAGGTGTTATTATACAACTTTTGTATCAGACTAACATCCTTATTGGTTATTCAACATCTACATTTTTTTACTGTTAGGTAAACAACATAACTATTTCTTTGTATTTTCGGTCAAATCTTAATTTTTTAGGACTGATATAGAAAGGTAGGTTTCATAACGATAGAGGTGGTTAATGTGGCTCCGTTGTACCTGAAACTTTTCATGTTTCATGCCTCCATGACTTCTCACTTTAGTCTAAGGACATGTTCGAAATTGTGCCTATTTGATCTCCAGTGATAAAACTTAGCATGTATTGCAATTTTTAAGTAAATGAGTTATAAATACTACTTTTAATGTTGATTGTGCACTTTTCTTTTGCTCATGTGTTTTATAGCAGTAAAATATCAACTTCTTTTGCATTGTTATAAACAAGTGTTATACCCGGCCATTAGTCGGGGATAACAACCGAACATAGACTTGAATGCGGGTAATTAATTCTAACATGTCAACCGTTACCATTAGACAAAAAACACATCGTTAAACAATACACCGTTAATCTTAAAACATAAAACTTTGATTGTGAAATATAAACTTGCAATGTCCTTTGAAGATAAAAATAAGATGCTAAAAACTTTGATTGCGAATATTAAAAAAGGGGTGATTGGATGGAAACCCCATGATCCCATGTACCATTTGGTACCCACTAATCCCTCAGGCTAATGTCCAGGTAATTCTCAACCGATTGTGAATATTACAATAGACAAAAGTTGTATCACATGAATCGTTAAACATAGAACTTTCATGGTAAAAAAAAAGAGGCTCTTGATTTAGTGGTTAAAGTGAAGGACTAAAATATTACCACCCTAAAAGCCTAAATAAAATGAAAAATAAAAAACTAAGAATTAAGCTAACATCTACACTATACGCTAACTCAAACATTATAAGAAAACAAAAACAAAAAACAAAACTACGCAGGCTACTAAGCCAACTGTCAACCAACCTGCTTCACTATTCACACGAATTTAGTTTATATAGTATATATTGTAACATCCGTGAATTTTGACCCATTGACTTTATGTGTAATTTGACTAACAATCTTGTTTAATGAAATAAGTGGGTCGTTTGGTGAATTAAATGACAATGTGTGTTAGTCGAGTCGTTATTTAGTTTGTTGGCATTTAGTTGTGCAACCGATTGTTTTATGGCTTGTGGGAGAAACGGGTCGGCCCGTGGGTAGTCCAAGACCCACCAGCCACCCATGACCCATTCCCCCCCCCCCATATCTCTTTCTCCCCTCTCACTTCTTATCTATCTACCTATCTCTTTCTCTCTTTCTCTCTAAAGCAAAGCAAGACCCATATCAATCTTCTTCACCATTTCTTGCATCAAATTAGTGTTGGATCGATTATAACATAGAAATCATAGTCACTTTCATCTCACTTTCGTCTTATCAAAGGATCAAAGCCAAGTTCTAGCATTTTTACCCAATTAGGTCAAATTTGGGTTGAGCTCAAGGAGACGTTTTGGTAAGTTAAATTCATCCCATTTACTTCTATTTATGCTTGTTCTTATGTTTCTAGTCGTTTTTATGGGATTCCAAGACTTGAAAATGGTAAAAATGGAAATTAGGGTTAGGGTTAGGGTTTGAAGGATTTGTGGACGATTATGATGTTTTGGTCGAATTTGTGGGTTGGGTTATGTGTATTTATGGTTAATAATGTTTGATTATACTTCAAATTGGGTTAAAAGTTCCTACAAATCGTTTTGGATTGGTTTGGGTCGTTTTTGGGGTTTTTGGGTCTTGAGTTTCTGCACTTGTTGCTGCTGGTGGTGTTGCTGCCCAGTATGGGGCGTAACCTACGCCCCTTGGGGCCGTAGGTTACGCTAGTTATAATTCTCCCAGGCGTAGGTTACGGCTCTTTGGGCGTAGCTTACGCCTATCCCTATCTTGAAAATGGACCTTACGCCAAAATTTAACTGTTTACGCCAACTTCTACGCCAAAAATGACATTTCTAGAGGGCCGTAGGTTACGCCCATACTGACCGTACCTTACGCCCCGTCAAAACTTGCCCAGCGTAGCTTACGCCCCTTTCCTCCGTAGCTTACGCCTGTTGTAAAAATGCCACCGTACCTTACGCCCATATTGACCGTAAGTTACGGCCTTTGTAATTCTGAACTTTCCTTGTTTGACCTAGTTTGACTTTCTGGACCATTTTAAGCGCCGAGTCTTAATCTAATTCACTTCTTATCTTATATAACATTGATTAAGAGTCTTAGAAACCATTTAACGTCGAGAAACACTTTGGAACCCTAATTAGGGTTTTGCCGTGTTTTCATTTGTTGCGTATATGTGTTTATGTATGTTGACGCGAATGTATATGATCGATATTTAGGTGTTGGACGGGAAGTGAACATTGTACGACGATAACTTAACTTTATATCAATCTTAGCGTTCTTAACCAATCGAGGTGAGTTTCGTATCTCCCTACTCGCTTGAGATTCGGGCTGAAAAGTGTAAACCTGGCGTGTTTACTTGCATTTATTGATTTATTGATTGGTTGACTTGATTGTTGGATTGATGGAATAGTTCGTTTCGTTTAATTGACTTGGGCTATGTTTTAGTTAAGTATTACTTTTATATTAGGATAGACGTACATACATGAAAGTCGGTTATGCCTTCATTGGGTTCTAGATGTGGTGGGAAGGCTGCGGGTGACCCTATATATAAGCATCTGAGACTTGAAGAAAGTAGAATCCTCTGAAGTATATGTACGTATAGTCGGTTTAAATTGTGATTAGTGGCTTATGTTGTTGATTATTGATTGTTGGCGTATGATGGTCGTATATTGGTTGTTGGATTATGTTTGACGAATATTGATTGTTGGCACAGGTTTATCGTATATTGATTGTTGGTTCATGATTTATGCATTTACATTCGATTGTAAGCATTGCATATATTGTTGATGACCCTCGGCAGGGGATTGCCGACATCCTGGTGCATAGATGTATGCACCCATTTTGGATGTAGACCTGACTCCGAGTATATAGACATATATATCTCGATGATTTTGAGATACAGCCTTGTTCATTGCGATGACAGAAGGGTATCGTTGCATTGGTGACTTGAGTTCACGCATAGGATAGGCATTTGGCTTATTCATGCATTCCGGCATTTGCATTGATACTCATATCATTTATGCATTTCTCATTTCACGCGTTGCGCTTGTGTAATCTTGTTGTTGGGCATTATTGTGTTTCGTAGAGGCTCGCTGTATGTCAGGTTTAGCCTCCTTTCGTGCTTTATGATTTTGTCTATGGTTCCTTGTGGGCCATTACTACGAACTCACCAACCTTGTGTTGACTATGCTTAGTACACTTTTTAGGTAATCAGGTTCTCCCAGGGCGTGGAGAACACCCCAACATGGCGGAATCATGGGGTATCACTTAGAAAAGCACAGCATGACATGGGAATTATGTAGAGTCAACTATATGAATACATGAGATCGAAACGATCCATAAACTTGTACAAACGTATACATTCATCAACATTTATCAAATACACACTCAATCCATACTTAAAAGAAAAATGTTCAAACGATAATAGTTGATCCTAAAAGTAACCCATAAAAGGGAATTAAGGATCACGGATCCAGAAAGTCCAAAGATAGTCCAAACACTAGCAGTGCAAGCATCTATTCATCCATTCTGTCTCTGATTAACTTGATTACCTGAAAAGTGTACTAAAGAGCGTCAACATAAAGTTGGTGAGTTCGTAGGGACAATTAACAAGGAATAACCGTATCGGGAAATACAACCGTTAACGATATACGGGGATTAGAATACCTAATCACATCAAGAAAACGCTAAAAGGGTATACGTTAACACAACATCAACACATATCACGATTTAACAACATTCCGGCACGACTTACATGTCTTCCAAAGGCGTGATCATTACAGCATGACTTACATATATTCCAAATGCATGTACAACAACATGACTTATGTGTCTTTCAACAGCATGTATAACGGCATGACTTACATATATTTCAAAGGCATGATCACAACGTTTACGTTTCATACAATACAACGTTTAACAACAACGATTCCATATACGATTAACAACGTTAACAAGCACGTTCTACAAATACGATTCCATATAACGATTAACAACGTTCAACAAGTACGTTCAACAAATACGATTCCATATAACGATTAACAACGTTCAACAAGCACGTTTAACAAACACGTATATGTACACTTTTCAGCCCGAATCTCAATTAGAGTAGGGAGGGTTTACGAAACTCACCTGACGTCCTATGTATTCTGAAAATCATCCGATAATCACATGAATAGACCAACCATCTTTTACTGTCATCAAATCAAACAGTAAATACTAGAACTCATTATACTAGCTCATGTCCTATACTAGTGTCTTAAGAAATGTCATTATGTCTTATTCTTTTAAGAAAATGATCATGTCCAAAATATTGTAAAGTTTATGTCATAATATTTATTCTGTTAAATTCATTAAAAAGTCCCGAAATTATTTAGGAGTTAGGCTGGCAAGTGACATTGGATACCACTAGATTTATTCATTTGTTTAGTTAGCCAATATGTCTAATTAGTATGACATGTTATTCTGCTTTTCCACGTGACCACTGATACAAGTTTGAGAATTTGAATTCTTTACTTTTGGCGATTTAGGATGGACACATGGGTCCGGCTCTTACATACGAAAAATAGACTTCCGATCCACTTGTAAAGCACCTACACTTATTGGTAATATACTTTATATGTGTTTTTGAGACTCAAGTTCGTAAACCAATTGGGTTTAGTTATTAATGATATTCAAACTATAGAATTAATATTTATTCCCACATCTTAAGTAAAATGAACCTAGCCATTTTGTAAGCTTATAGGTCGACTTTAAAGACAATGGTTGTACCACCTTGTGAATATAGTTTGATGCATTATCAATTACTGTTTTCAGAATCATATTTTAGAAACTAACGTGCATGAATGCATCGAGTTATATGTTTCATAATTAAGGTAAAAATGAAAATGGTTTCGAGAACAACCTCTGATAACCGAGAAGTAGTAAGAAACATGACGATCAAGGGCTGTTTTGCGAGCTGTTCCATCTCGTCTATCTGCTGGGTCTTGAACAGAAAGAACGAAAGTAAGTTTTGTGGTGTTTTGTGACCGACCAGTAGTATCAAAACTATAGTTATGCAGTAGTAGTAGTACACGGTGAAGCTGAAATAGTAACAGCAGCAAGCAACGGCAGTAACTGTAACAACTTCGAGCAGCAGTGCGTGATCGAGCAATGGCAGTAGTATATGGCAGCAGCAATCACCGAGTCACAGTAGCAGTAGTAACGAGCAGTGGTGGTGGTGTTTAAAAGGTGATGGAAGTGAGGTTGAACCGAGGAAGGTGATGCTCAAAGGTGGTGGCCGTGAGGTGGTTTAAAGGTGATCAAAAGCAATATCTATATCTATCTATTCGTATATATATATATATACTTGTGTGCGTGTATGTTTGAGAAAGAGAGGTCGAAAGAGAAAACAAGAGTGTGTCATGAATGTGTGTAGTGTGTGCAGGTGTATATATCTTATATATTATATATGATTGATGTTGCATGAGTCTATTTCTAACAAAATAATGAATGATTGCTAGTTCCATATTCATTCACGGGTTATTTGTATCTTCTTCTAACCTTAATTATTAAAGTTAACGGAATAACCCATTTAGATTTTTAGCAATTATTCTATGTTAGCTGGCATATTCTTTATCTTGATATTTTAATGTAATTTTAACAATTTTATAATGTGTGTTGTATATATGTATCATTAGAAATTAAAAGGATAATTTGCTTTATCAATTGTATGATGGGAAATGATTTGCTTTTCCAAACATCCGGCCCCTTAATGTTGTATTTGTTTCGTGTGCAAATCTCAAAATCAATCACCCTTTTATAATTGGATAGTATAATCACGAGTGGGTGCTTTATGTTTTTCTAATATCCATTGTATTTCAATATTGTTCTTTAAATAAGTATAATCTTTATTTTTACTTAATCTCATACTCACGTATATTTATATGAATCAAATCTATAAAATAAAGACGTATTTATACTTTATTCTTACAATTTTATTTGTCGCCACTAGATGCCCTTATTATTTGCAACAGTTAATTGACCTGAAATTTTGCGGATGTTACATTATTCCCCAGTTAAAAGGATTTCGCCATCGAAATCTAGATTGTATCAAGTAAAAATATACTTAACTTGATTTATGTTTTGTCTCAGTGACAATTAATAGATATTAGAAGACATGGCATCTAAGTATCTATTCTACATTAGACAATCACACATAATTAACAGAAAGATACGAGGCGCATCCCTAATTGATGTGTAACACCCCAAGCCGAGGCTCGGAATATCACGGAAATCACATAGCACCAGGTGGAATTACAATAGAACAAACTAAATGCAATTAGAGGATTCAGTGAATCCATACAATAAGGGGAACAAGTCTCAAATACAACAGGAGCGAGTAAACATCAAAATTTCAAACGACAACAAAAGAAGGCTATCAATCCTAAGTACAATGCAACATGAGGCAAATGGATCCTTGATCCATATCAGTCCAGTCCGGGTTCAACAGCAAGCAAGCAAGCAACTAAACTCCACGCCCGGGGAGAACCTGATTACCTGAAAAGTGTACTAAGCATAGTCAACACAAGGTTGGTGAGTTCGTAGTAATGGTCCATAAAGAACCAACGTCAATAATCACAATAAACGAGTAGAGGCTAGGCATGACTTACAGCGAGCCTCTAAGCAACACAATATCGTCCAACAACAAGATTACACAAGACAGCAATGTGTAATGAGAATGCACAAATGATATATGAATCAATGTAAATGCCAAATGCATGAATAAGTCAACATGCCTATCCTATGCGTGAACGCCGGTCACCAATGCAACGATACCCTTCTGTCATCGCAATGAACAAGGTTGTATCTCAAAATCATCGAGTTATATATGTCTATATACTCGGGGTCATGACTACATCCAAAATGGGTGCATACATCTATGCACCAGGATGCCGGCAAATCCCCTGCCGAGGGTCCAACAATAATGTATGCAATGCTTACAATCAAATGTAAATGCATAATCGTAAACCAACAATCGATATACGATGAATATGAATCCATAATCAATATTCGCCAAAACTGAGCCATCAATCGATAATCGTCAATCATAAACCAATAATCACCATTCCTCAACATCAGCCATTAATACTTAACCAAAATATTAACCAAGTCTATCAACATATGATGAACCATAAACTAATAAGCAATAATCGTCAATCTTAACCCACTAATCAACATTCGACAACCATAAGCCACCAACCACAATTTAAACCAACTATACGTACATATACTTCAGAGGATTCTACTTCCTTCGAGTCTCAGATGCTTATATATAGGGTCACCCGCAGCCTTCCCACCACATCTAAAACCCGACGAAGGCATAACCGACTTTCATGTATGTACATCTATCCTATTATTACTAGATACTTAACAAATATAAACTACGTCATTCAAACATGATAATCGTCTCAACAATTCAATACTCGAACCAATTTAACCAATCTCACGAAAGGAACCATCACACCAATCCAACAACTAAAACAATCAATCAATCAATCAATCAATCAATAAATGCAAGTAAACACACCAGGTTTACACTTTTCAGCCCGGATCTCAAGTGAGTAGGGAGATACGAAACTCACCTTGATCGGCAAAGAAGCTTAAGTCGAGTTAATAAAAGATTAATAGCGAGTAGTAGGATCCGCACGGCCACAACCTATAAATATACATCATAATACCATAATGTCAACTATACAATCTTAAACCAGTAGGTTTGGCACATTTAGGTCAAATTGCAAACCCTAGACGTCTTTACAACTTAAACGAGTAAGAACAAGACACTTTGACTCGACACTTTTTGAAATGGAAGAAGGTTCATATAAAACGAGTGTCATAACATGAAACTAGACTCTCCTACGATTCTAACGATAGGTCACATGACTCGATTGGACTTACGGATCAAAAGTTATTGACGTTTAAAAATCGACGCGCAAAATTTCCCCGAAAGTATCCACTGCGCCGCAGTGGGCCAAAACCATGCCCACTGCGCCGCAGTGGGCTAAGGAGCAAGAATGGCCGAGAGAATCCACTGCGCCGCAGTGGGGACTATGCCCTCCCACTGCGCCACAGTGGGACAACCTGCAGATTCAGAACCAGCAGCTGCAAGTGCAGCAAAAACGACCCAAACACACCCGAAAACGATCCAACGACCTCCAAATCGATTTGTATGAACTTGAAGCTTATTTTGAAGTATGAATACACATTATTAAACCTAATAACACTTAACCCATTCCACAAAACCCATTCATAACACCAAAATCGCCCAAAGTCGTTCAAACCCTAACCAAAACCCTAACTTGACCTAAAACGAGTTTCGACTCGATTCGTGGCTCGAAATGGCTGGACACCAACTAGAAATAGATAAACAAACATGAAATGATGATTATGGAATGAGTTTGACTTACCAAAAGTTCCACCTAAGGTTCAAATCCGAAAGTGAGCGAATGGAAAGGATTCTTGCACTTGAGACTTCAATTCTTTGATATAATGGAGATGAGATGAAGATGATGATGATTCTTGCTCTTGATCAAGTTAACAACAATGATTTGATGAAGGAGACTTAAAGAGAGGTGATTGCATGTGTGTGTGTTCTTGCTAGGAGTTCAAGAGAAAGATAGATAGATGAAATGAATGGAAGGGAAAGGATAAGGTGGTTGGTGGGTTGGGTAAATGGGTCTTGGATCCTATCCACGGGTCGACCCATCACACTAACTAGCCAAAATAACTATTCGTCGAGTGTCGAATCACATAAATAAATCGGTCAATCGACCCGTCAAACCCATTATCTAGTCGTTTAGCCACAAATTGAACCAAATCATGTTATTAAATAGAATGTTAGTCATATTACACATAATTAACAGAAAGATACGAGGCATCCCTAATTGATGCCTTCTACTCTCAACAGAGTAGGATGAACTCATATGATTCTAAACAGAATCCTTCTACTCTAAACAGAGTAGGATGAACTTACACACAATCCTCCACTGGATTAACATTTAGAGATAGCATATATAAACATTCTATAATTTGTACATACTTAATAACCAACAACTTGTATTCCTATAGTATAGCATAGATGATTTGTCTAGACACAGGTAAGTCTGACTAAGGCACTATACAGGATTCAAATTTATTTCTCTTTCCATATTTGACCGTTAGAAACGGCTCTTTCTTAGACTATATAATAATACTTTAGCATACTTTTCTCCATGCCATATCAATTTAACATTTTCCTTTCTTCAGAATCTAAGCAAAACCCTGACAGTCCAGTGATTTGCACACTTAAATTAGTTTAAACTAAACAAGAAAGTAAAGAACTGAAGTAAAGAACACAAACAAGAACAAGTTCAATTGTAATAAAACTATGCAAGTCTAATCATATGTATCATTGACTTAAACGATGAATACATGGTCGATAATACAACTTGTCTTACAAGAATACAAATGAACTATGTAATTGCTAAGTCTAGAGAGAAGAAAAACTTAAACAATTACAAATAGAATGAAATACTTTGTGGTGACAAACACAATTATAATGATGCGGCTGTGTTCCTTTATATAGTAGAGGAATTAGGGCAACACAGCCTTGCAATGATAGTGATGTGATGGTGGTTGTCGACTTCTAATTGGCTCTTTGCACTTGATCCAGGAGCCTTTGTCTTCTATACCAAAACGGGTATGAAAGAGGGAAACCCTTGTTTTGGTCCCAACTGTACCTTTGCCATATAAGGTAACATTCAGTTGGCTGAACCACCATGTGACTTCTTGTCTTCTTGTTGGTTTGAAATCTTCCCGCCTTGACATACAACTTGGAAAATAAAACCGCCCGCTGACAAGAGTCATTGACTCGCTGATGACTCGCTGACGACCCACGTCAGCGACCAAGTCTGGTCAGCGAATCCTTGACTCAACAATCTCCCCCTATTCGCTGAGAAGACTTGCTGAGAAGATCAAGTTTGTAAAGAATAGAAGATATGAAGGAAAGATGTCTTTTTATATCAACTTTCAAAAGAAATTACAAGTTGATTCAATCAACATTTACATTTGACATCTACAAACCTTCAGCTTCAAACTCCCAAGCATGTTCTTGCTTGGCAATCTGAACAGCTGGGTCATTATATCTATGAGGCTTAACCAGCTCCTCATCCAGCTTGCTGATAAACTCTCGGTTGTTTGTCGTTTCAGCACACCTTCTTCTCAAGGCTAGTATGAACCCAGTGGACGCCTTTTCCAGTTCAGATAGACGAAAGAACAGCTGGGTATTTTGAAAATTTGTGAAGAAAATACCCGCTGGATTCTCTATCACTCTTCCTTCCTCAAAGACACTTCTTGGAGGAAGTCTGGTGTTCAACGATGCATCACCAGAGATAGGTGGAAGGTCAGCAGTCAATGTTCGATACTCCATCTTCCTCTTTCTTTGTTGTCCTCCAGCTGAGGTAGATATGGTTGCTGGAGTACCGAACACTTGCCTCAGCATGGGCAAGTCCACCTTGAATCTTGTTTCAAACTCCAAAGCCTTTTTAAAGTATTCTTTCAGCATGCTTTGGAGCTGCTGGTAGCTAGCAGCCTTTTTGTCTTTTACCAGCAAGTACACTTCCACCCATTCCGAGGCACCCAAGTTGGTTACTTTGACCCCTTCCAACTTGGTTGGTTTACCAGCTCCTTCTCTTAAGATCTTGAGATTTGTCTTTAGGCCCATTTCAGCTTTAAAGGCCTCAGCTGCAACAATTCTTTGAGGCCTGACTCGATCATTCATCAGCTTTAGCCACTTAGCCTTTTCTTCTTCAAATTTGGCTCTTTTCTCGCTGAGCATCTTTTCAACTTCCTTGTGTTTCTGCCTGTATAAGGCTTCAGCACCCCCAGATTTCAGCAGCATTCTTTGCTCTGCATCAAGCTGATCCTTTTCAAGCAGAGGCAGCTGCTTGATAAACTCAAGGTTTTTCCTTTCATTTTCTTCATTTTGTTTTATCCTGTCCAGCTCCTTGACAGCATCTTCTTGAGTTTTGCCCTCAGCAGTCAAGGCCAATACGTCTATCAACTGATGCTTATGGCCTGCTGAGGATTGTACAGAGAGTTGAGCAGCAGAGGGACGTTTAAAGAAACCAGATGCTGTGAGCTGTTGTCGGCGAGCATCGGAGAGAGGGGTTATTTCAGCATTCCCCATGAAGCGATTGTGGAAAATGGGGAGCATTTCCATAGATCTATCTGTAGCCATTTCAGCAGCAAACCCAGCTTCCCATGAAGCTCTGACCATCTCTTGGTCACTACGCTCTTCAGCAACTACAATTTGTTGCTCCCCCTCAACATCAGCTGGGGAAGCTTCAGCATTAGTTTCTTCTCCAATCTCCCCCTCAACACCAGCGGGGAGATCTTCCATACCAGCATCCTTTTCAGTCTCCCCCTCAGCACCAGCAGGGGGAACTTCACTCACAGCCACCACTTCATCAACAGTTTCTTCAGCAGTATCTTCATAGATTTGGGCGACCGCCTTGTTTACTGCTTCAGTAACCAGATCTAATACAGCATCATCAACCTTCTCCCCCTTGGAAGTTGTATTGTTAATTACAACTTCCACAGTGGCCGGTTTTGCTGATTGCTGTGTAACAAGTTGTGTCAGCAAGTTCTTGATGTCATCCACCTCTTTCTCCAACTTAATTTGCCTCTGGCGATCTTCCTCAGTAAAAGATGAAGGAATAGGAAGATCAGCCATTTGTTTTTCCAAGGCATGAATGGCCTCAGTGTTGTGATTGACTTGAATGGATAATTTCTTGATATTTGCAGCAGCAGCCTTACTGGTAGAGGCTGCCTTCATTGCCGAGTAGCTGGTGGCATTAGCACATTTCAGTATCGACACAGTCTTAGATCGAATGGCCTGCTGATCATGGATGATAGATTTTGTGGCCTTTTTGATTTTGTGTTGATCAGCAGCCAAGGAGGTGAATTTCTCTTTAATCATCTCTACTTCTGAGCCATTTTCAACTTGTTTATTGTACCAGCTGGTCAGAGTAGAGATCAGTCTTTCAGACTCATTTTCTTTTACGTTGACAGCAACTTCTGCATACTTGGTGAGATCATTCAGTTGATGCTCCACCCTTTCCAACCTATCAGCAGAGTAGGTGGAGTATGAGATGCCCAAATCCTTAGCAGTTTGGGGTTCGATTACAGAGGGAATCGAAGATGAGCAGCCAGGAACACTTGAGAATGAAGAAGGCATGCCAAGAGGGAGCATGGTGTTCACTGGTTGCATTGGAGGAGTCTTGGGTCTGACAGTATCTTCACCAGGTACTGCAGCATCATCTTCATCCATCTCCATATCACTGGCATCAACTTCTTCAGCATGACTATCAAGTACAAAATCCTCAGTGACAAAATCCCCTAACTCATAATCACTATCATCTTCAGTAACCATCTCAACACCAACAACCTCCTCTTCAGCAATAACATCATCAACTTTCTCATCACCAACACCAGCACCTTCAGCCTCAGCCAACTCAACACTTGGTTCTACCATTTCTCTAACCTCAATGCTGGCATCCACCTCAGCATCCTTACTTAAACCAACTCTTTCAACTTCACCAACCTGCACCTGACTTTCCAAAGAGAAATTTAAAGGGTTTGGAGAAGTTGGTGTCGCTGCTTCAATTTGTTGCTGCTCTACATTTTCAACAGCAGCAGGGGTTTCTTCTTCATCGATAAGAGAGCGTTGTGAGAGTTCCACCTTCCTTAATACTTTTTTCTTTTTAGGAACCAAACTTTTCTTGACCAATTTGGAAGCTTTGGAGGATGCTGGAGGGATTATCAGCATACCAGCTCCAGCAGGATTTTGCTTATATACATCAGGGTACATGGTGAAAAGTACCTGCTTCATTGCTGGAGTGAGCACAGCATACTTTGAATCAAAATGATCAGGGTCACAAGCTGGAACTTTATAGACAGAGCTTGCAACCCTTGGAGAAAGAATGAATTGAGCCCCCTCTGGCATGTATTCTTCTTTCAGCACATGCCTGAAGACCAGAGAAAGAAAGCGTGAAAAGGGCACTGAGCTTGAGCGATTTCTGATAGTGACCTTGGACTTTAAGTCTTCAAATATAACATTGGCAAAGTCAATATATCGACCATTTGCCAGTGCATATATCATTTGCATTTGGGCAGCAGTGGCTTGATCAAAGGATCCACTGTTCCCACCAAGGCACTGAATGACATGTGTGAACAGCAGCCTCCACACACCTGGAATATACTTCTTCTGAGGATTGCTGTGAACAGGAAGGGCTGGTACACTGTTTGTCCCATACCCAATGGTTAACAACCATTCTTTCCATACAGAGGTAGGGACCAAATCAACAAAGGGCTTGTCATCGGATTGTTTAGGAAGCCTGAGCACATCTCTTAGAAGATCAGCAGAGATGGTAATGGTGTGTTTGCCTTTCATGACTGTGCCTTTAATGGAACTGCTTGACACATCATAGTTACATGTCCACCAGAATTCCCTTAAGAGATGAAGACACATCTCATGAGGGTTTTTATATATTGCCCTTCTAACTGGACATCCTTTGATGAAGTCCAGCATAGAAAAATATCCCTTAACTTTGGGAGGGATTTCTTCAGATCCCAGATAATTGTTTGCTTTGACCATAAGTTTTGAAGCTTGAAAAGAGACTTGGTTAGAGGGAGGAATGCCTTCATTATCGAAGACTTCGGAAGTGAGATAAGAGGGAATGTTTTCAGGAGATTGATCAGAGTGAGAGGCCATTGTATATCAGGATAATAGTGAAGATGAAAAGATTTAAAGAAGATGAAAAGATTGAAGGAATATGGAATGATTGAGAGTATTTTGAGAATTTTTTTGAAGTGAGAGAGAAAAGAAATGAACGTGAAAGATGATATGAGAGAAGGCTTACATATATATGGTATGGATGTGGGACCCATGACTGTTCATACGAATCGTCATGGAGTCTCTTTCATACGTAATATATATAAAGAAAATTTTTGAATAAAGAAAAATACGTTTAATAATACGTATGTGAGTAACGTATAAAAAGGTTTTGATGAGACAACTTGTACCACAATTTCAACTGTACTCAAGTAGTTACGGCGCGTACAGTGTACAAGTTGCCCATTAGGGGGAAAATCGAGGTAACTGTTTGAACTCCTTGTTAGAATGTTAACAAGATTACTTAGTGGATACGCTCACCTAACTGAATAGTTGAGGTCTAAGTATATCCACTGACCAAAAAAAAAGGTTAGTCAGCGACTTCATACAATTTTTGGCAAATTGTCAGCCAACAACGGATTTGATAAGTCTTTACCAGCAGCCGTTTGCTGCTGGACTAGATGGAGACTTTTAGCTCTCCATTACTTTTATCTTGCTTTTTCCCAAAGCAGCAGGGAGTAACGGATTTGATATGTCTTTACCAGCAGCCGTTTGCTGCTGGACTAGATGGAGACTTTTAGCTCTCCATTACTTTTATCTTGCTTTTTCCCAAAGCAACAGGGAGTAACGGATTTGAGAAGTCTTTACCAGCAGCCGTTTGCTGCTGGACTAGATGGAGACTTTTAGCTCTCCATTACTTTTATCTTGCTTTTTCCCAAAGCAACAGGGAGTAACGGATTTGAGAAGTCTTTACCAGCAGCCGTTTGCTGCTGGACTAGATGGAGACTTTTAGCTCTCCATTACTTGATGTTCAGCAAGTAAATAAAACCTTTTAAATATAAAAATAATTTTGATTTTAAGGTTACTGACCAAGAAAGAAGGTCAGCTCACCCATCATGCTCATCTCGAAATGAGAGGACATCAGGGAGCTGAACTTAGAGCAAAGTTTCTTGCTGGAAGAACCAAAGATGATGTCATCTACATATATCTGAACATATAGAACATCAGCACCCTTTCTATAGATGAAGAGGGTGCTGTCAATGGATCCTCGCTGAAACTTATTGGAGAGAAGAAATTCAGAGAGAGTGTCGTACCAAGCTCTGGGAGCTTGTTTAAGACCATAAAGAGCTTTATAGAGACGATAGACATGATGTGGCTTGGCTGGATCTTCAAATCCAGGTGGCTGCTCAACATAAACTTCCTCATCGAGTTTTCCATTTAGGAAGGCACTCTTTACATCCATTTGATATACAGTGAAGTTTTTGTAAGCAGCATGTGCCAAGAATAAGCGTATAGCTTCCAGTCTGGCCACTGGTGCAAAGGTTTCGTCATAGTCAACTCCTTCTTCTTGAAGGTAACCTTGTGCAACCAGCCTAGCCTTGTTACGAGTAACAACGCCATCTTCGTCCATTTTATTCCTATACACCCATTTAGTTCCAATGGGTTCCTTTCCAGGAGGTAAAGGAACCAAGAACCAGACATGCTGTCTTTGGAACTGGGTAAGTTCCTCTTGCATGGCAGCGACCCATGAAGGATCAACCATTGCTTCTCCTATGTTTTTCGGAGTGATCATTGACAAGAAATTCACATAAAGACATGTGTTTCTAGTCGCTGATCGAGTAATGATCCCCTGCTGAGGATCTCCAATGACTTGGTGAGCTGGATGACTAGATGTCCATTTAAGTGCTGGAGCACTTGAGACACTAAGTTGAGTGGCAGCGCCAAGTTGAGTGGCAGCGGAAATTGGAGCTATGGGATCAGCAGGAGCATTATAGGAAGAGAGGTCAATGGTAAGAATGGGTTCAGGAAATGATCAGCAGAGCCATTCGACTGATTTGAGTTATCATTGATGGCGGAGTCTTCAGCAGACTCCATTTCTTCAGCATTTGCTGAAGCATCATGAAACTCTTCGTCAGTAGGGTCATCAGCATGTACGTCATCAGCCAGTGATCTAGGTTTGGCTGAAGCTACATGGATTGATCTTATGATAGGCTCAACTGGCTCAATCGAGTAGATATGAGCAGCAACTTGCTCTAGTTCAACATCAGCTGAGCTATCCTTTGTGCTATGCTGAGTAGCGTCAGGCAGCGAGCAAGAAGCATCAACAAATAAGTCAGCTTCCTCAGTGAGAGGTTCAGCTAACTCATTGAAAATGACCTCTGACGAGTTAGATTGGATGTCCTTTAGGGCTGATGAGCTTTCATCGAAAGTAACATGAATGGATTCATCCACCTTCTGAAGGCGAGTGTTGAAAACTCTAAATGCCTTGCTGATGGATGAATATCCAAGAAAGTATCCATCATCAGCTTTAGGATCAAATTTTCCTAGATGATCCTTGTTGTTTAAGATGAAGACAGGACATCCAACATGGAAGTATTTGATTTGAGGTACCTTTCCTTTCAGTACCTCATACGCTGTCTTGTCATGTCTTTTGACAATGAGACAGCGATTTTGAGTGTGACAAGCTGTATTGACAGCTTCTGCCCAGAACTTGCTGGGAAGAGAGGACTCACTGAGCATTGTGCGAGCAGCTTCGATGAGAGTTCTATTTCTCCTTTCAGCTACTCCATTCTGCTCAGGGGTTCTAGTAGAGGAGAAATTTTGTGAGATCCCTTGATCAGCACAGAATGATTCAAGAGTGTGGTTTCTGAACTCAGTACCATGATCGCTTCTGAGTTCTTTTACCCTAATGCTGTTGAGATTCTCCATTTTCTTGATGAAATTGATAATTTCATCAGCAGCATCACTCTTAGAATGAAGAAATATGGTCCAAGTGTATCGTGAATATTCATCCACGATTACTAAAGTGTATCTGCTACCCTTTAGACTTTGGACATTCACTGGACCAAAAGGTCCATGTGAAGAAGATGAAAGCAGCCAGAGATAGAATTGGCCTGCTTGGTTTTGAAGGTTGCTCTATGGCTTTTACCCTTTTCACAAGCACCACAGAGTCTATCCTTCTCAAAGAAAGATGAGGGAGGCCACGAACAAGGTTCTTTTTGGCCAGAGAGTTAATGGTTTTGAAGTTCACATGCGACATACGCTTGTGCCATAACCAGTTTAGTTCAGCAGCCGACTTGGCAAAGAAACAAGTCTCACTATCAGTCTTGATAGGAGTGAAGTCCACAAGATATACATCTCGTTTTCTTGGAGCGACCAAGACGACTTCCTTGTTTACATTTACCACAGTGCCTTGATGTTTATCAAGAATCACTTTGTAGTCAGCATCACAAAGTTGACTTATGCTGATGAGATTATGTTTTAATCCATTGACATAAGCGACTTT
This sequence comes from Erigeron breviscapus, assembly GCA_034093135.1. Lineage (NCBI taxonomy): Eukaryota > Viridiplantae > Streptophyta > Magnoliopsida > Asterales > Asteraceae > Erigeron > Erigeron breviscapus. The sequence continues at coordinate 197,603,752 of CM067167.1, read as the reverse complement.
GTTGAACTTTATGAGTCCATTTGAGAGAAGACCATAACCTTCTGTTTGTCCAGTGGAGTTGTCACCAAACACTACAGTAGGGCCAGCAGCCTCTACGTAGTTATCCAGCAGGGTCTTTGAGCCAGTCATGTGTTTTGAACAGCCACTGTCCAAGTACCACACACCTTTTCCCAGCGAGCCCTGCATAGATTTAAACAGAAGGATTTAGATGGAAGACTCTGAAGATTCTTCTCTACTGACGACTTCATCAGTAGAAGGAGGAAGAGGAGCAATAGAGTTAGTATTCTCATCACTTGGAGAGTTATCAACAAGATGATGAGCAGTAGGTAGGTCATGATCAATTACATATTGATCAGCAGAGATGTGACAGTGGCTCCAGTATCGAGAACAGTCAAGTTGCTGACTTGATTGTTGTTCCCATACTCAACCAGAATGGTACCTCTGCCAGTGGTAATGATCTCTTGAGATTGAGGCAGGAAGATTCGCTGAGCAGCTATGAAGTCAGCAATGTTCTCCTCAG
>CM067167.1:197560871-197602232 GCA_034093135.1 Erigeron breviscapus | reverse complement strand
CGTTTTATATTTGTGTTCATGACATTATTATGTGTCTTAGTTTTACGTTTCTTATACATTTGATACTTTATTCGATGTAGTGAAAAGAAAGAGGAGCTATTGATATTTAAAGTTTGATGTCGTTGCGTCACTTTTGAATCTTTCTTTAAACGAACGGCAATGCACAAGCTCACTTCAAATTTCTTCCAAAGCTTCTTGCATGAAAATAAAAAAGCATCACGCTACCATCAATATGATAATGATTCTGTAGGAGGTTAAATTTTGTACTCTAATTTTGCTCATATGTACTTCTGTAAATAAATTATATTTCTAATATGCATGTATATGAAGATCTTCAAGAATGTTACTTTGGTCCTACATTTGAAATTCAATCTCATGAGAAAGTAAGCTACAAGCCACTTTTCGCTTTAGGCGTAGTATTTATTGAGGACATGTTGCTATCTTGGTGCTTTTTTTAGTTTTTAATTTTTTGAACAAAATTTTGGTGATTTTAATCCGATTTTTCTTTTTTATGTATCGTATATGCAAATATGGGATCTTGATGAAAGGATCCGTTCATGAGGTCAGAAGGTGGGCAAAGTGTTGGTGATGTTGCTTCCAGACTCAAAAGTGCCTTGGTGCAGATTGAGTTCGAATTTAGAGAGTAATAAATAACTAATCAGCTTTACATTCAAATATTGATCAAGTAGTTGTCCTTTGTTGTTCGTCTGTATTTTGTCTGGTTGAACTTTGTGGATCATGAATCCTGTTTACTCAATGAAACGGATATGGAAGCTAATACCATTTATGTTGATATTTCAGATGTGCTATAGCTAGCCATGTTGACCCATCGCAAATATTAGAGACAATACTCAATGCAGATGGTGGTTATCTGTTTTATCGCAAATAGAGGCGATCAAAGTTCCATTAGTTGTATCAGATTACAGCAAGCATGCGTTGCTAACTGGACAATTACGAGCTGTTGTGTAAATTCTTCCTTCATATTAGGCAAGGCAAGAATATATGGCTAAGGTGTGGCATCATATGACTGGAGACTTGCATTTCAAAATACAGAAGTATGTCTGCTTTCTGTTTAAACTTTACATGGAATTTTATTGCCTTTGCTTCTCATCAGAGGTGAAGCCTGGGCGGGTTGGGTAATCACTCAAGCTCATATCTGTTGTCTTTATGATATTTGACCATATCATATTATCCAACAAGCAATACATTCTAAATTCTTCCTTCATATTCGGCAAGGCAAGAATATATGGCTAAGGTGTGGCAACATTGGCAGGTAATGGGTCAAAATGTGTGTTTTTTAGTTCAGTTTAGGCTGACCCAAAACGTCTTTTATCCAGATTTTAATTTATAGACTTAATTTGTAGTTACTTGCAAAAGTATGTGCTGTTTAAATAGTAATTTAATTCTTTCTGATAGAAGCATTTAGGATGTTCGTAATATATTTTGGGTGGTCGATGGTGGATCCTTTTTCTTTTTAGATGATTATTTTGGCTTTACCCAAATTCATAATCCATAAAATATCATGTTCATTCTTAAGACTCACGAGGACTCACACTGTTACTTATTTTTCTTATAGCTAGACATTAGGCAGCCAGATAACACCGAATTAGCTTCTTCCACAACGTTTGTTGAGAAGCTACCGTTTTCTCCTACCCAAGAAGATTCTTCCTTTTCTAAAAACTCTTTAGGTAAATCATCAAACGGTCCAAAACTCTTGATTGTTTCTTTAGACGAAGAATCAGCAGAAGCCGAGAAAGAGAAATCCACATTGTCTACGACCACGTTACTTCCAGTTTCTTGGTTAGAAAATTGCAAATTCTTGGGGACTACTTCCATTTCTTTGGTACTATACATGGCTATATTCTCCCAGTCCCATTCTGTGGAAGTATTCAAATTCCAGTCCATTATTAGAAATGAACTTCAAGGTATGGTTACTAAACGCTAAAAGCTCGGTCCATTTTTAAACACTGCAGAGTCCAGCCTGTCATGAAATATGTACAAAATTTCATTATGCACAAAAAAGGATACCGAATATATGTTAGAGTACATGATTAGTTATAACAATTATAAGATAAACAAATTACCATTTGGTAGTCAAAGAGTTGTTCCAAGGATACTGAAAGTCTTTTACTATGTAAGATTCTGTACATTTGAAAAATAAAAGTACACAAATTATCTTTTAGTGGTCAAGGAGTTCCAAGGTTACTGGAAGTCTTTTACAATGTAAGATTCTGTACATTGAAAAATAACGGTACGTGAATGGTAATTTGTTTATCTTATAATTGTTATAACTAATCATGTACTCTAACATATATTCGGTATCCTTTTTTGTGCATAATGAAATTTTGTACATATTTCATGACAGGCTGGACTCTGCAGTGTTTAAAAATGGACCGAGCTTTTAGCGTTTAGTAACCATACCTTGAAGTTCATTTCTAATAATGCTAACTTTTAGTGAACTTGGTCCCCACTCAAACACATGAGCGACTCGCACCTCTTTTGTCTGGCCTCCCTATTTATAATACCGTTCCAACGTTGTTGTTAAACTCACATAGCCATTCCATTTGTATAGTAATAGCTTTAAGTCCAAGGGTCACACCTTAGTGACAAAGAACAGAGAGACACATGAAGTATTTTGTGTCAAAAAATAAATTTAGACTTAATATCCTAACTGCATTATCTTCATATGTATTTGGTGCATACCTGACTTTGATCACTCGGGTTTAATATTGCATATTCTTCGTATCATTTTTCAACATGTCCTTATCGACACAAGCAATGCGAAAGGGCTCATTGCGTGTGGTTATCAGGTATGCACATCATCATTAGTAACAAGTTCCTTATTTAACATATATTCAGTTATTACATTACATTGTTTTGAATGTCATGATTTGAATATGGAACCACCAAGTGTCGAGTCCACCTCAAAGAATATACATGTTTTCAATTATGATAATACTGGGAATCATTGATCCTCAATGACGATGCAGTGTTTTATTTAATTGTCATTAGTTCAGGTTTTTTTTTTTTTTCCTAAGATCTAAACTTGGTTTTTTTAAATTCCGGTTAATAAACATGGTATGCAATTTTGATGTCGGTCATTGTGACACCTTAAGTTTTTTTTCCTTCATTTGTATGGAAATATCATACATTGTTTCTTTTATTGATAATAAAAATGCATCGTCCCATTTAATCAAATGTTTGTACGGATTAGTCGAAGTTCAATATATTTGGTCAACGTATATACGTTCAACTGTGTATTTTCTGTTTTGAGACTGTCCCATACCATAAATTTTCTTTGATAGTCAGGTATAAAAGGACCACGACAACCATGGCATGATTTGCACTGCAAAATTGATGGTCCTGCTGCACATGATGTGCTTAAAAACTTTGAGCAAAGGTGGAAAAAGGCTACAAAGTGGTCTCGAGTTGGACAGAGAGTCAAAAAAATATCCCCATGGCATGAAGATTCATTATTTAAGGTAGAGCGGATTCCATGGATACTTTGCCCTTCATCTAGAGTTCCAGATGATGATCCATCACTATGGGCTTCTAAGGAGGAAGATTCTAATAGATGGCATGTTCAGGTTTGCTCTTTTTACCATATGAAGGTGTTTTGTTCGAGGTGGCAAATTGGGCAGGTTGGGTAACGGTCAAAACACGTTTGGTCTGATCCACAAATTCGTTTCACATATTTATGAATTGTTAATACGTCAAATGCTATTACAAAACCATGCAACCACAATAATAGTCTAACTTAATATTTAAAATTCTAATAAGGAAGTGTAAACAGTAAAAGTGCACTTTCGGAGACTTTCAACATGTTTAACCAATGTCCCTTTGAGCACTTCTGATTTGCCTCTTTAGGGATAAACTGTTACCCAAATAGAACCATTCATATGTCAATGGGTTGAAATTGAAACTTTTAATTTGTCAAAAATTAGGATCTGCTCTATTGACCTTTGCTTAGTTGGGTTTTTAATATGGACAGATTTTTCGCTCAATCGATTCTGGTTCACTGGAAGGATTTCCCAGAGATGCTCAAGTAGCTGAGTCTCAGGTTTATCTTTATTAGTTTTATGTCTTGATTGGTGTGGCCAGATGGGTTGGTCGGTTAATGGGTCAAAATGTGTTTGGGTTGCAATGGGTATTTTGATACGTGTAAAAAGACCCAGACCGGGTTGGGTTGTAAATATATTACTACATCGTTAATCTGCTTTGTTTGACCCATTCCCCTTTTTATAAATTCTCTGTACTTGAATGGACTCACTCATGTTAAATTGTTAAATATATCCTTAGAACCTGTTTTAATTTCTAATCTAATCTAAGATTAATAATATATATCTTTATGATGGTTATGTGAATAAGTTATGTTTCGTGTCTTGTAATTATTTTCCATTCTGCTCACGAAGCCAAAAACTGCTCTACAGCAAAGCTTCAAAAATGGGCCGGATAGTCTCTTACCTTATGAAATGGCACCAAACAAGTTACAATGACATCAGAATCTGAGTTGTCAATTTTATGGGTCAGATAGTCTCTTACCTTTATAATGTAGTAGAGATATAATATAATATAATATGGTAAGTTGCAAATATCGTTATAAAGAAAAATGCAAATGGTAACATAGGATGAAAGTTCCTTGGACTCTTTTTAACAATTTTCTAAATATTTGTGCTTAGATAATTTTTTATATAATAAATGGATTATAAGGAACTTGCATGCCATCACACTCAACAAGTTCTAAAATATTACCTACAACTTTCTCCTTTTTAAAACCCATTATTCAGACTGTCCAAAGTGCCTGGCTCCTGAATCAGTCGCATATCTTGCGGTATAGTGAATACATATGGTCAACATTATCAGTAGTTTTGTCATTTATGCATAGTTAACGTGTTATATAGTATCTTTGCTTTTGCGTAAGCCATGAGGTGCCCTTGATGTGCTTCTTAATTTGATTAAATAATATGCATATGATTATGTGGTTGAGAAAACTTAATGGCTATATCTTAAGATAGTCAACTACTCCCCTTTCTCTAAATATAGTTTTTTTGCTTTTACCTTTGATGGTGTTTGTTTGCATCTTAAATAGTCTCATAGGAATGTGGCCTCTTAATTGCTTAAAGATGTTAATGCTTTAAGAGTAAAATGTTTACATACTATTGACTATTGAGGCAAGCGAACCAATCAGACGGGTTGGGTAATAACGGGCAGTTTTGGTAGGTGAAGGTTTGGAGGCTCCCTTCAGGAATATTCCAACTCTGTCTAGCATATTAGATGGCTCAATGCACATGCATTTTAATACAAATGTCACGACGGATGGAAAAAAGCAACAGTTATGTGTCCTTAAAAAGGCACCCTGCCGACAACAAACTGGTATGAAACATAGTATACTTTGTTCTAGCTCATATTTTTATAACACTCTCATCATTATAATGCTATCTTAAACGCTAACATTCATCTTTTATGAATGACCTTTCTGAGGAATCAGGTAACCTACAAGTTCATGTCCCAACATGCTATAGCCCCCATAATCTTCGAGTCACATAAAAATGCAAAGATTTACACTTATTGTGGTCTGAAAATTAAATCACAGAACATAAAGTGGGTTCACAGACCGGCCTGCTCCACAACTCGATAAGTATCCATTCACAGAATATTAATTAGGAAAGGTAGGCAAGTACAAATATATTGTTGTCTCAAAATAATAGGAACCAATCCCCGACAACAGGTTATGGATATACAACCAGGTTTTCAATTTGATATTTTCTGGAATGTTTAAACTGTAAAGTGGTATATTACGCAAATATGCAGGAACACCATTATTGCAGGAGCCACAATGATGCGCCTAACGCGACAACAAGCAAGTAATAGTCACCCTAAGCAACAAATAAGTTCTAAAAAGAGAGCATCTACGGGTTCTGGCCTGGTTATAACTACTATAGTATTTGTGCCTCTTTATGATTTATATCAGCCATCATTTGTATTTTGACGACTTAAACTTGAAATCTATTGCAGACCGACTTTTGCGTCTGACAATTTCAATTCAGACAAACACAAGATGGAAAGATTTCTTCATGCAGGTCGCTTTTCTATAGCTTCAGTTTATGCTCCGATCTCTTTTCCTCCTCTTCCACTGATTGCGTTCAAGAGGAGAGGTGATTCTCTTGCACCTGTGTTGGCTGCTGTCGGCTCATCGTTAACAGTATTAACCCAGATGACATCATTCAAAAGATCATTTATAACTGGTAAGAAACACCTAAAGTTATAAGTATTTATCTATTTTAAAGGTGGAAATATCTGGCCATCTATTTAGAAATGGGTCACTCTAGGATTGTGTTTTTTTCTTCTTTTTGCCAAACCGGGTGAAAATAAACTTATGGCTGTGTGTATGGCTGCGTATGAGCTAACAGGAAGCCAGGTTCAGTTATCTCTTGAAAGAGGTCTTCCAGCAGTTATCGGCAACTTCATATCAAGGAAACTTCCATTTCCGTCATTGTCATATGACATGGTTCATTGTGCACAATGTGGCATCTTATGGGACCAAAAAGGTAGTAGTTATGTTTAATATTTTAATTATTCGATTGCATAATCCCTAAAAAATGTATATCCAGACGTCCCCATATTATGAAAGTTAGCTGTTTAAATTTTGCATATATAGTATACTGATCATTGTACCTATATTGATGTTTGATTTGTGTACCCAGTTTTTTCATCTCTATTGATATATTCACTATTCAGATGCAATGTTTCTTACTGAAGTTGAAGCCTAAATGCTACTTTGATTTACATAGACGCTCAGTATGTACAAAGCAAGGACATGGCCAGCCCCATTGAAAAAGTCACTGAGAAAATCTGCTGGACACTAATAGCTCAACAAGAAGAAACTTTCGTATGGCAGAAAACAATTGATGTCCAATGCTACTTCTTATCCATCATTGAACCAATGCATATTCATGTAATGGTAAGATTCTGATTATGTCGCATCGGTAAAAAGGTACGATGTTGATTCGATAATGGATAGATTTGGTAATAGTATTAGTCTCCCTTCCTCTCCCATTCATTACTAGGTGTATTTCATGGGAGTGAATTATTTACAACTAGCCTATGTCTGATGAAATTCTTTGCCATTAAAAAATGTGGGTTCTAATTAATCTTGAGGAAAAAGAGTTCTAATTATGTTTTCTTTTGTCTATGGATTTAAATATCAATGTATTTCATAATTCTTCTTTTCCACGTCTTTCCTTATCAACTTAAATATTCTAACTTTATTAAAGTATGGTTGTGTCAAATTTTCGCCTTCTACGATGGCTGCATCTGTTACCTTTCTTTTTAATTCATACTAAAACCAAATTTCCAGAACCTGCCTTTCGAAAAGCTTGACAATGCCCTGCAATCCATTAAGAAAAGCAATGCCTCGCTTTGCCAAAATACTGAAGACATTGAAGTTGCTCGAACATTATCATGTGGAATGGTTAATTCATGGCCTAAAGAAAGTTTTACTTCTAACATACTAATTTCAAAGTATATGGCTCTTTTCGATGTTGGTATTTTTAATTGGGTTCCATCTTTAAATACCAACTTGGTTTCTGAATTGATGGGTAGAGTTCTGTATGCTATTGGTGATAGTAATGATAAGTTTATAAAATTGGATCACTGATTTTTGATCAAATAACTAAAATTTTGTGAGACGTATGATGAGTTTCATCCTATTATATTTCCCCGTACCATATATGGTATCATGTTGAATCAATATAATCCAGTCTTCCATATCTGAGCCAATTTTTATTCCACAAGACGAGATTTATGCAGTTTTTATGTAATTGGTATTTTTTTTTTTTTTTTTTTTTTTTTTTTTTTTGGTGTAATAATGTCTCTGGTATACAAGAAGTTAATTAAATTTCATAGGAAGATGTAGCCAAGTCAATGAAACAGAAGAAATCAAGCATGAAGTCAACTTAATAATTTAATGTTTAAGTATGTAGTTTGTGGCTTTTTATGTTTAGTTATATGGTAATATTATGTTCACATGGATATGTAATCGATGCTATTGTAATTTATCTTCCTATTTATGATGTTATGGCTTACACAATTATGTTTCTAATTGCTTATGTGTATAATTGCTTAAAGAATAAAGTTTAAAAAAATTGCTTACGACTGCAAGCGCATCGCGCGGGTCTAAGCACTAGTTATACAATATGATAATAATGATAAACTGATAATTATAATAATGATAAATAAATACTAGTAACATATATTGAACATTGATTTTATATATGAAATAACACACAACCACATTCCATTCATCTCAAATCACTTTTTGCAGACAAATTAAAAACGCACACATCAAACACCGCTTCGAATTTTCCATCATACAAACTAAACACAATGAAGTAAATACATATATACTATATTGATTGGTCCGCCGTTTCCGTCATACAAAAAACATAAATGAAGTAAAGTTTTGATTTTGGCTTTATTTACAATCTGGATCTGTCTGCCATCTCCATCCAATAAGCAGCGGCGACGGTGACCGGAATAAGAAGCAGCGGTGGCGGTGGATTGTGATGGTGATTAAAATCCGGCAAGACATCAAATCAGGGAAGAGTTTTTGTTTTGGTATTTAATTGTGAGAGGGTATTTTGGTAAACAAAAATGAATTCCTTTGGAATGTTTAACATTCCATCAAGTTCTTGAAGGAATTGTAAATTCCATGTTTATAGGAATTTGATGGAATTTGTGAAATTCCAATTCCTTTCATTTCTCAACCAAACAAGGGAAAGAATGGAATTTAAATTCCAATTCCTAAGAATTCCAATGAATTCCAACCAACCAATTGTGATTAAAAGTTAAAACTCATCTAACGGTCTTTGTTTCTCCATAAAAGAATTTAGGACTTGTTATATATATAATGTAGATGTAGATGTAGATAGATGTTATTAATATATAGTTCATTATAATATTAGAGTTAATGACATAAATCGTCCCTGTGGTTTACCTAAATAGTCACCTTTCGTCCTTTAAAATCAAAAACCTCAAGGACAGTCCTTTATAGGAGGATAAGGTTCACGTTTGGTCCTTTGACTATTTGACCGTCAACTTCTCTCCGTTAAACCCCTCACGTGCCTCCCACGTGAGGGGTATTCTAGTCATTTCCACTCTAAAGGACGATACGTGACTATTTAGGTAAACCACAGGGACGATTTATGTCATTAACTCTTTACAAAAACCAAAAGGTGTAATTAATTCTTTTAATAATAACAAAAAAAAATCATCCTCTTCTTTTCCAGGATCCCTTTAAACCTTTATAACACATCTTCTTATACATATACATGGATATATCTATACATCTGCATCTATCTCTTTCTAAGTATAAATCTATACATATATCTCTAAATTTTTCATATATCTCATTCTGTCACCCTCTCTCTCTATCATTCTCTCTCTCTAAGTTACAGTTTGTACCTTTTTCTGAAACTGTTTTTGGAGTTTCCGGCTACCTCACCGGAAAACCACACGCCGGACATCAACATCAACAACACCTACCCCACACCTCCATCACCCCATCAGAAAACCACCTGCCATATAAGACCCACACTACCGCCACCGCTAATCACCACACCACCAAAAACCGTCGGCACCTCACAATTCACCGCCGCCGTCAGCCCTGCTCATCACCAACTCCGTCAGACCCATTCATCACCACCACCAACGTCACCCCCACTCGACCCTCCACACTACATCTGGCAGCCGCAAACGAAGACCCACATGTTGTTGTGCTCGCATATCCGTCGGGCACCACACCGCCGGCCTGTATCTAAATCTATAAAATCTGTTGTCACCATTTATATCTGGATCCATATATATCTAATCCGACCACCGCACCCCACCTCCGATCAGATCTATACCTATATCTATAAAATCCGATCACCATAACGACGGCCTCCCCATCTCCGTCGTCACCATTTAGATATATATAGCAGATGGCCTGAAAGATTCGACGGTCTGATGGCCTGAAAAAGCCCAGCGGTGGTTGGCAGGAAAGTGGTGGTATCCCCATCTTCATTCATTCTTTTTTTGTTGTGTTCTCTGCCTTTGATTAATGGCAACCATTTCATTTGAATGGATGAATGAAATTGGATAGATTGATCTTCAAATAGAGATATATGTATTATTGTGTTTATGTATGTGTATAAATGTATTTAATTTTAGAATATCTAGGCTTTAAGTAAGTGAAACAAAAAGATGAAAAAATATTAGGTTTTTGTAAAGAGTTAATGACATAAATCGTCCCTGTGGTTTACCTAAATAGTCACGTATCGTCCTTTAGAGTGGAAATGACTAGAATACCCCTCACGTGGGAGGCACGTGAGGGGTTTAACGGAGAGAAGTTGACGGTCAAATAGTCAAAGGACCAAACGTGAACCTTATCCTCCTATAAAGGACTGTCCTTGAGGTTTTTGATTTTAAAGGACGAAAGGTGACTATTTAGGTAAACCACAGGGACGATTTATGTCATTAACTCTTCTTTTATTATCTATAATTACATAATAAAGCAACAACCCCATTTTAAAATCTCAATTAAGGAATTGAAGTACCTAAAATACCATTATCATTTATTCATTAATTTAAACATTTCTACCTAATATACCTATAATACCCTTAATGAAATATTTTCCAACATAAATCCCTCAATCCTTAAAATAACTACACAACCTCTTTTAACATCAATTACTTTTACATTCACCACCATTGCCGCCCCCACCACCGGTCGCCGCCACCGCCCCGCCCCGCGCCACCACCATCGCCGTCGCATTGCGCGGGCATATGACTCGTAAAAATAAATAAATATATACAAGTTAAGTTATATCGTAAATAATAAATACATTAGGGTACAAGTTTGTAGTCTAAGTCTTGAGTCAAAACCCATTTTGTGGCCGAGTCATGATCCGAGTCCAAGTACTGCCCTGGTTCCCCGGGTTTTACAAACTTGGGTAGAGTGTATTGAACCACGGAATATTAGTGTGCAAGTTATAGTTGGCTGCAGATGTTTGTCATCAACGAATCCTTTATTTCAAATTTCATCTCACAATGTGGCTTATGTCTACAGCCTACTGCCTACTGCTTTTGTGATTAACATTTATTGAAATGTTATGGCCAAATGGCTGGTTCACTCAGTGCATAGACTTTGAGTCTCGCTGTATCTGTCTGCTTTGATCTCGTGTCCACAGCTATGGTTTCCATTGTCTGTGACCTTCCACATGGTCACTGTAGAATAACTAGTATAATCATTTCCTTAATGTAATTTGATTCACTTTCAGTAATCAAGAGAAGATTCAGACCCGTGCCCCATACTCCCTAAACCACGTAATTTAATGTATTTGTTAACAATGTATCCTATTGAAGTTAGGGAGCGCAATAAGTAGTAACAAAGTAGATCAATATGCATATAAGCAGGCAAACAAAAGTGAGCACTTTAGGAGCATTTTGCCAATTTTATAGCAAAAGAATAGATTCCGAGTCCCCCACAACAAATCTGTTTGTACCTCTTAACATTTTTCTAATATTTTAGACCATTCCGGCAAATGGGAAACTTTAACTATCAATGCAAGAAGTATATAAGTTACTATAGCATCAGTGCCCTAGATTTACCACTTCTACCTCTTGAAAAAACAAATCGCCTTCATAAGCCTCACTCCACATGTCATGGAACTATAGTATCGATCCAGTGAAGCAACATAGTCCACAAGATGGAAAAAGGAACAAACGCCTTTGATTCATACTTTGCTAACCTGCAGGTTCCATCAAATTATCCTGTAATCAGTTATAATTTTCCCGCTCCTAAGCAAATGAAGATGGCATTTATTAAAGTATAAGTGAAAAAAACTGGCAGGTTTGAGTCACAAGTCAAGATAGGTTCAAATATACAATTAATGTTTTAAGCACGACTTGTATAAATTTATAACACCACTATAAAACACTAAAAGAATGTAGGTTAAGATGCAAGAATCGGAATATATCTTTGGAGTGTTCCAACCCTTTCAGCCCATCTAGCACAGGGGTTTCCACCCATGACACGAGACAAAAATAGACAAGCTATGATCGAGAGAAAATAAGTTAGTGTTATAACAGGTTGACAAGGCTAACCCGTTCAACAAGCAGGTTGCGTTCAGGTTGACCTTCCCAGCCTGTTTCCAGCCCACCAACCCAAAGATATAAAAAATCATAAGATCTAAATATTACATATTAAAAGTCAATTTCCTTTTTCAAACAGGAAGTGATATCCTTACAACACCTTATAGCCCTACACAACAAATGTACATATTTTCCTACAATGTACAACTTTTGAAACTATTTTAAGCTTTCTTATGTTAATGCCTTGATAGTTGAGTAATTGTAAGAAATTGTGCTTTTGCTTATTCCCTACTGTTTATGGACATTCAAAATATTCTGACTTTCATCTTCCATATTCATTATCAGCCTTTTGGTTCTAGTCCAAGTTGTATATTGGTTGACACGGTTAACCAGATTGGATGTATACATGTGGGATGGGGTTTAGATTTTCAGACTTTTCAAGGATTGACTACATGAGTGATCTTTGCACGCACCAACCTGAATACGACACAATTGACAACCTTAATGTAATGTATTGCCAATGTCTAAACTTAACCCATCTGATCCGATTAAGATAAAATAACCTAATCAGTAATTTTTTATAGTAAATGAGACAAAATTGCCAACACTACTACAAAACAAAGGAGGGAGGGAAATGGGTACATGATAGAAGATTATACTCTTGTTCACTTACTCATCTTCCCTTTGACTTTTTGACTTCCTTTGACAAGGATGGAAAAGGGGTTTTAACTTACTCCGAAGTACTAGGTGTGATAAATAGCCGATAAGATTCAAAGCTCATCATGACCTTGAGGTTGGTCCTTGTTTGCTGTTTCTAATTTATCTTTTAGTTCCTGAAACATTTCATAAGCCACCCAAATATCATCAGAAGACAGAACATAGTAAGAATAACAGGTCAAAATAGTAAGAGAATTGTACCTTTAGTCTTCCTTCTTGACAAAGGGCCGGAGTAGTTAACAATGCTGAGTATCTGCAATGAAATATTATTTTCACAAGGTCCACTACTTTCAGGGCATCAGAGATAGTGTCTGTGCTTTGTGTGTGTGTGTGTGAGAGAGAGAGAGAGAGAGAGAGAGGGGGGGGGGGGGGAAAAAAAATGAAGATGCGAGAGGATCTTACTCGCAACGGCTTGGTTCATCTATATCAGCAACTTCAACTTTTGATCCGCATCTTAATCTGACCTGTTATAAGTTATAACAAAACCTACATAAACTTTGGGTGTGAACAAATGGATAAATTCCAAAGCTATTTAGAGCTAGATAGATCTCAACAACACTACTTCTTATATTCACTTATCTTTCAGGAGTATATTTATGTACTTGCTCATGATCATGGTTTAAATAGATCCATTTTGTTGGAAAATGCAGGTTATGACAATAAATCCAGCTTACTTCTTGTGAAACGTTTAATCATTCGAATGTATAATATGACTTCTTAGTTCTATCTGTTAAGGGATGAAATCTATTTTCTATTTCTTAGTCAGATGGCTCGTTTATCATTTTCCTTTGTTTTTCTTTTTGCAGATCTTAGTTATTGCTGATTACTTGTAATAAGCATTGCACTATTGATCCGATCCTAAGCAGTAAAACAATACGGTTTACAAAATTATATAAGTTGGATAACTAAATTCATACTACTTGACACAAAGCATTACTGAATCATTACCAATGATCTTGAGAAATATTTAGGACTAAAACTGCAATAAACTTGCAACATTGAAGAGATTAATTAAATACCGTTAAGCTTCTATTGGGTCCATTCCAGCATTTATCTCCATTTGTAAAGAGCATGATTCTGTATGACTCATCAAATTTGTCCCATTGCCTATAAGAGTAGACACAAAAACGTTTTAAGATGTTATAAACTTATAATTAAAGTTTGCAGTTGAACTACTACTAATGGGAAGATAGACATATTGACTGCTAACTTCTGGTTCCTCAATAAAGAAATAAATAGAGATGAGTTCAAACGAAAATAGATGGGAAAGTGTGAAATGCCTACCCCAGTCTAGTTGTACTGTGCCCCTCCTCTTGGGTGGCTTCTTTAAAAGGACAGACCTTGTAAACATACCTGAAGTGGTGAAAAGCAAATGAGAAGTCCTAATTCAGAAAAGGACGATCAAAGAAACGCAAAATAAATCATTAACATATCTGAGAAAATGGAGGTGGCAACGTTGACCCATTTATATATGAATGGGCCAATTCTGGTACATTTTCATCTCTAATTTGTGAAAAAAACTGCTTGACGGTAATGGTTCAAATGGGTAAATGACTGCACCCGATGTGTTTATTCAATTCATAACCTCCTAAAACATTTTATTGAAAAAATGAATATTATTGAAATAAAGCAATTTATGTGATTGTCTTTAACAAACTTCCTTAAAAAAAAGGTCTGGACATAAATGTCTCGGCTCAATCCAACTTGTTTAAAACTTATAAGATACCCATTTTGACGTGTTACCCACCTACCCGTCCATTATGCCACCTCTAGCAAAGACAAAACAGAAACCAAACATAAGAGAGAATAGGGATGTGAAGGTTATAACTTGTTCTCTTTTATCTCATAACATTGACCATATAATGAATAGAACTCCTTCTCTGGTCCTACAATATCAACACACATCATTATAAGCGGCTTCTATTAAGGAAGAGGCAACTTACTTTTCAGTTAGGTTCTAGAATTTAAGAAAATAAACTTACCAAAGTCATATGCTAGTTTCTTTGTTAAGCTCGATATCCTTGATTGTATTTTAGATAATTTCGCGCTGGCATCATTATATTCCTTCCGTACATTTTCAGACTCTAACACATAAAATAACCAACAAATTATGCAAATTTAGTCAAGTTTATATTCAAACGAACAAAGACCTTTGATTTTACCAGATGTATCCACAGGAGTCTGAAACGGGTTAACAGCATGTAGAAACTTCCGCACAGTTTCTTGAATCTTCTCCAACCAAGATAGACTGCTTGTGCTTTCCATGTCTAAAGCATGTAAATTTTATGAGGCTATGAGCAGGTAATGACAGTCGATTACAAAGTTGACATGTGGGTGCAGGGGGTGTGTGTGAGTGTGTGTGTGTGGGGGGGGGGGGGGGGGGGGGTTGGTACAGGTAGAAATAGAAGGCTCGGTCGGGTTCACCTTCATTTCTCCATTACTAAAATATACTTTTTTACAAATAGTTACAATATTAGTAGTAGTCTATAATGTTGCATAAAAACGATATAGGAGGCATGCTCCTTTTTTCTGTTCTGCCGCTCCCTGCCACCCCCTAACCAGCAGTCGTATAGGAGGTAGCATGCAATTAAATATAAATAACCTTGAAAGACTCAAGTTTCAATCCATTTACCCATTCTTCTTTGAATTAATTTCTATTTATTTAACCCGAACCAATTTAGACCCATATGTAAGTTAACAAGTCAAAGCTGCCACCCTTAACTACCAAGAATGATTACAAAGAAGCAAGAGCTGTTATGCACCTGACATGTCAATTTCATCATCTGACTGGTATTTGTGTGTATCCCCGAAATCATCATCAGCTCCAGCTCCAACATCATGTGTGTGGTCTTCAGTGTCGTCATCCTCATACTTTGGATGGTCTTCCTCGGTATCATAACCACTGTATTCCTCATCATGTGCATTATCAGATGTCTCATCATACTCATCATCGTCATCATGATCCCTAGCAGAACCTGAGTCTTCATCTTGCTGCTCAGTCTTTTTTCCTGTCCAACGCGAACCAATGGCACGACCTAACTCTTCCCTTGATAATGGCTCGGTATCTTCAGATGCATCTTCTTTCTGAAAAGACAACTATGAATAAAGAATTGCACACGTACAAACAGATTACATAAAAGACATTACATAAGGATATAAGGTATATAGATGTTTAATCGGAAAAATAGAAGTTAATATATTAGTAATAGTGACTGGTGGGGATTTCAATATCAAGCCGACATAAAAAGTCTCTTGGTCCCTTTACATTTTGAGGCCGAAGCTCATTTGACGTTGAAGCAGAGAGATAATACAAGGCAGTAAAAGAGACACTTTCCAAGATTCCAAGATACTTGATCCAGCTAATACAGTACTGACTAATATGGAATCATACACTAAGGGTAACAAATCCTAGGGAAGACTATAGATGATATATACATCATCTTCTAATAAATTCTATGTTAACAATAGTAAAGAGCTCAACAATTGTTATGATTCCTCTGAGTGAATAACAGGGTACCTTACTTCCAAGAACATGTGAAGGATCATCTCCATGTGCATCTTTAGATGGTTCTGCGTTCTTCGCAGCAAGTTAAACAAAGAGGGAAGTTCAATACATATCAATGTACACAAAGAATTATGATTGATTGAAGAATAACAAGAAGTTAACAAGTACCTCTTCGTTTAGATTGTTGACAGATGCATCCTTATCATTTTGATCGTCATTGTGTGCCATTTCAACCCCAAAGTCAGTAGGGTCTTTGTTTAGATCCTAATATAAGAGTTTTAGTGAGAAAAACTAAAGAAAAGGTGGATAACAGTTAGCACACAAGCATCAAATTAAGCAAAATCATACAAGACAGCATCGAAGCAGAAAATATCAAAATAAATTATGCTTTGTTCCCACAAGTAAGAAAATCTGTGTAAATAACGACTCTAACCTGATCTAAAGGAGAGTGCTCATGAACCCCTGCTTCATCGTCAAAATTACTTACTACAGATTCTTGTTCCGCATTAAACTCTTCCTCACCTTTTTGTAAAGATTCTTGCTCAGCATTAACTTTTTCTTCACCTTTTTGTACAGATTCTTGCTCAACATTAACTTTTTCTTCACCTTTTTGTTCTTTTAGCTTCGCTTCTTCGGCTTCCTTTCTCTGCTGCTCCTCTTTTTCTTTCTGAGCACGTTCTTTCTCCTCTGCCTTCTCTATTTGTTCCTTACGGTCTACAACGGAGGTAAAAGAAATCCAAGTTAAAATGATATAGCCAAAAATTTTCGAACATTAGAGTAAAAAAATGCAAAGCACAAGCAGAATAACAAATTAAGGCACTGTTAAAATTGTCAAATAATCCCCAAATTTTGGTATTCTGAGCCTTCCAGAAAATTATAGTAACGGCAATCTTAACTCCCTTGGTCCCATAAAAAACTGCCCACTAGGAGAAAAACACAGTTTTAAGAAAGCACAAATCATCCTTAGTAAGCTGAACGCTGGTTTTACCCTTTTGAAAAAACGAACACGTTTAAGATTGTACAATTAATGGAGTTTTGTGATGATGATGATGGCTAGAATAGGAACTTGGGAAATTATACAAATCTACTCTTGATTTTGGACAACTATTTTGGGACAAACCAAACTAGAAATGTTGACAATAAGAGTTGTCAACTATGATAGATGATTTCGCAGAAAAAAGTACCTTTAAGCTGTTGAACAAGGCCCTTAAGAATGTTCTCCTCATTCTTTAACCTAGATAACTCTGCCTCATCTTTCGCAGCTGAAATTTTCGCTTGTTCAACATCATGCTTTCTTATTGTAACTCCCTCCTGGAAGGTTGCAATCTTTTTCCTTAATCTATCTCGTGCTACCTTTCCAGCTTCCCAGCAAGTATTTTTGCACTTGATTTTACCATCATACTCATCACTTCCATCACAGCAATCTGCTTAATAAAACCAGGTTAAAATCTCATGACATTGGCCTAACAAGTACTCAGCTAACAAAGTTACACAAATATACACTTTAAGAAGTATGTGTTGCCAACTTCCCTCTCTTTTACATGTATATGTACATTTGAGGCTTTTGAGTTGATTATATTCTTATGTATATAGTTCCTATAACTGTACAAATCACAATTCAAATCATTTCATAAATCATCATGTTGGTATTAGATTAATAATTACTGTATATCTTGTGTTGTTTATGGGCTTGAGTACATGTTTTATTAATCCTAAACATCTTTCTCTGGTATGACACTTTTGGTATGCATTCGTTATACTGTCATCTACTCATCTCCATTTTCCATATACTTAAGCAACACTTTTGACAAGACAAATCGAAAGAAGTATTTTATAAAGTTCATTACTCTAAAAATACTCACTACATGTAACAAGCATAAGCATACATGTAAATTATAATAAGACATGGGAAGTGAAAAGATTGCTTACCGCAGATTCCATCATTAACCCTGGAAGAAAATATAGATAGTGGACTATGTCCTGCGTTTCGGCAATAGAATTTCCCACTAGGACATGCCGATGTTCCTGCATTGCCAAAGCTTGAACTATGATAACAGCACTAACAAAACATAATCAATAAGAAAACTTCATGTTATATGAGATGAGACAACCGCTGCAAGAAAAAATTTACTTGAATGTCATAATATGTTGTAATGTAGAGCGTTGTGTTGGTGTATCATGAAATTGCTTTGGTGTACAATTTATTCCATATTAAAGTTGCACGCATAAATCTTTTAATAAATTGCTTGTACTACAAACTTTAATTGTAAGCAAGTACCATAAGCTCATAACTAGCTTACTATGATATAATACAACCATCTTGGCAAGGTCACCATGGCAGAAGTCCTTCTGAAAGTAGTCTCTCTACCCTCAGTAAAACGTATGAGTTATGACTGTCTCACCTCCCCCATACCCTGTCATGGTGCGATTTGGTATCATTGTTAATTCAGTATTATGCAACGCCCTCCCACATTTTAATGAAAACAGTCTGGAAACAAAGAAGTGGGAAATCCTAGCCCTATAGATCATTCTTTAAAAAATCACCGCCTATTTCCCTCAACTGCCAGCCCCCAAAAAATTATTTTTTGTTCTTGAAATTCAATATTTTAACTTACTATTAACCTTCATAGAATGCTTAAAACTATCTGTTGCAACCGCATTGCACGATTACTTTGCTAGAATATACAAATACACAATTCTACGACATACACCCTGTCTCACACATACACGATCGCAATTATTGTTGGTGCCTCCTACGACATACAACCTATCTCACACATACCACGCGCGCAATTAACTAAAAAAGCTAAAAACTGTAATATAATTAGATTCATATTCCCAATAAATCAAACACAATTATCAATAAACAGAACCCAACAAATTTAAAGGAAAAAAAAAAAGTAAAATAATAATAAATAAAAAAAACCTGGTTCATCAGAGCCATCAGGGCAATCACAAAAGTCATCATTAAGTTGAGTGCTTTTAAAAGATTTTGACCCATCTTTACATTTGATCATCCCTCCTGATACCTTCTTATAGTATTCTTCATCTGTTATTATAAACAAACAAAAAAAATGTTTAATACAAATTATAGAAAGTGAAATAGTAATAATGAGATATAAAAAAGAAATGAAGAAAGACCAGACCTTGTGGAGAGACACCCAGAAGAAGATGTTGTTGTTGTGAATGAACAAAAATAGCTGCTGTTGATCTGATGTGAATTAAGGTTAATAAAAATAGGAAAGATTGTGTGTGATTTTTCTTCATTTGGGGGGTTTTTGTATTGTGATTTAAATTTTTGAAGAATAAATTTGGCAGATTTTCAGATCATGTGATGTATAGACACAGTGGGTGTTGGTGTGTGAGAAACCAGACCTGAAGAAGCAGATGGGGGGTTTTAGTAGAAACTAAACCCGCGCGTTGCCGCGGCATACGTATTTTACACGATAAAGTTTTGGACCCAAATTTATGTCAAAATATTCGAACCCAAACTTAAAAAAAGACAACTAAGTATGTAGTAATAACAATAAAAATTAATAATGTTTATAAAAACAAACAATAATTATATTAATATATTAAAAACCTTTATATATATGTATAAAAACGGAAGAAAATAATCAAAAGCCAAATCTTTAAAAGTAAAACCATAACTGTGTGCAAATTGTTTGATGAAAACCTGAGAACCCAAAAGTTTAGTGTCAATAAAAATGAAAACGAAAACTTTGATGTGAGGTAAAAGTTAAAAGATGAAAACTTTCATTAAAAAAACAACTAAACATGTAGCAATACAATAAAAAAAAAAAATGTAAAAGAATATTAAGATGTATAAAAACAAAAACAATAATTATATTAATGTTTTAAATATAACATGAACGTAAGACGTAACAATGATAAAAGTTATTGTATAATGAAAACGCTATATGTATAAAAAGACAGATAAAAATAATCAAAGATCAAATGTTTAAAAGTAAAACCATAAATGTGTGAAAGTTATTTGTTGAAACATGTGAACCTAAAAGTTTAACATGAACGTAAGACGTAGCAATGATAAACGTTATCGCATAATGAGAACGCTATATGTATAAAAAGATGGATGAAAATAATCAAAGACTAAATGTTTAAAGGTAATACCATAACTGTGTGAAAGTTGTTTGTTGAAAACATGAGAACCTAAAAGTTAGTGTCACGAAAATAAAACAAAAACTTTGATGTGGGATAAAAGTTAAAAAATATAAATTTTAGGGGGTTAAAATGAAATTTGGTTAAAACTTAGGTAGTTAAAACGAAATTTGGTTAAAATTGGTAAACGAAAGCTTTGATGTGGGGTAAAAGTAAAAAAAAAAAGTTTTAGGGGGCTAAAACGAAATTTGATTAAAGTTTAGGGGGTTAAAATGAAATTTGTTTAATTTTAATATGTGCTTTAAAAGCTTGTACCTTGCTAAAAAGACTTGTAACAATGTACCTACCTTTCTAGTTATATATAATTTTTTTTTTAGCTACTTCGACTAAACTCTTCTGTCCTGTTTTCAAGCTATCATTCAATTTCTCCCTAATATTTACTGTGGTGAATAATTTCAAAATTACTGTCTGGAATTATAGCTGGGTAAAAAATCCTCGGTAGGAACCCAAACCTGAAACCGAACCCGGTTTAATCTAGGTTTTACCAAACCTGTTTGGGTTTTAAAAAACCCGACGATTTGAAACCGGATTATGTTTTTGGGTTTTAGGACCAGGTAGAAATTGAGTCGAGCTCAATTTTTGAGAAAAAATGGTCAAAATTTGACAAAAATCTGGTTTGGGTTCGAGCCTGCCAAAACCCGGCTTTTTGGCACGACTATCTGGCTAGAGGTGACGGACTTACGGTAGTCGGTTCCTTGGTCGTATTATGATTGGCAGTGACAGTGTGATAACCGGTTTTTATCGGTGGTGTTTTTTTTAGTAAATAGATAATTTATGAAAGTAGGGATGAGCAATTCTTCAATTCTCAATATCGTTGCGGCAACTTCCTTGTTCGGATCAAAAAGTGATATCAAATTTCAAGTTGTACCGGTACAATACACTTCTAGAGATTTCCAAGAATGGTATCGAAAAACACCGATTATATCGATACCGGTTAATGTAAAACCGGGCTCAATAATACCAGGACATAATAGACTAATAGAGCCTATTTTGATTTGGGACTAATAGTTAGGAAGAATGAGAATATGTGGTTGTTAAATACTTAAGTTTGGGTATAGAACTTCACATCTTATATTTTAATCTATAAAATATATGAGCCCAATCATTTATCAACTATATAATAATTATTAAAAAATTTAGTATGTGGGAGGTTTTTATACATATTTAACCGTCACATGATAATCGTTTCTCAATAACAAGGTGGTGTTTGGCCTAGCTTTTTTCTTTTGGCTTGTGCTTATTAGCTTATTGCTTATCTTCTATAAGTTTATAAGCTACTGTATTTTTTAGTGTTTGGTTTAGCTTATATTCTACAAGTTAATAAGATTTTTTTAAGTGTTCGTGCTAGGTTTTTTTTATTTAGCCTATGTTGGTAAAATGACTAAAAAGAACAACAGAGCCGGCTCACATGTTGTGCAAGGGGTGCAACCGAGCCCAGCCAACTCTCTTTAAGGACCCACTAGGAAAATTCAAAGGAAAATACATACACTAGAAAGTTGAAGCTTTAATGGAGTTTTTGTGAACGAAGAAGACAACATTGTGGACTGATATTTCTTTTATTCATTATTACCATTTGTATAAATAACCCCTTGAACTTTAGCACATTTAGAATTTAAACCTCTAACAATATACTCTATAATTTATCCAACTTTACAAAATAAAAATATATTTTTCTTTCCCAACTTTACAATCTTGATTATGTAGTTTAATATACATTTTTTAGCAACTAATCGGCTCTCCAAATTTTTATCTCATGAAACTGTTTTAAAAGTCTTTATGCTTCTACTGTATAGTATTTTTCTTTTTAACTTGATATATTTGATTGAGTTTACAAATATCATATTTTGTTTAAAATGTGAAGCGGGTAGGCATCTATGTACCATCATTTTTTAACATAAATCACCAAACATGTTTCACATTATTGTACAATATAACACCTTAAATCATGTTTTGTGGTGTATGGCTAAATGATGATGATATACAGATCATCACCCTTTTACTTTTGTAATATTATAATTTCTATATTTTATATTGACGAACATTATAGGGCCCATTTGTGATTCTCGAGCCAGGTCAAGGGATTGTTTATTTCTCGAAGACGGACCTCACGAAAAAAATATAATTATATATATATATAATAATATAATATAATATATTCCCATATATATATTATATAATATATTTTCGATGAATATAACTATACTTATAAGAATCTCCAATGGGGGTGCCTTTGGGTGCCCTTAGGTGCCCTTGGATATCTTTGTCGTTGAAACTTGTCCAAAACTAAAGATTTTTTGATGCTGCCCTTTCTAAGGGCATGCCCTTAGGTGCCCTTACTTATATTTTTGTTTTTAGTTGGAGTTAAAGGATATGTAAGGATGTTTGTATGGTTGGAGATAAAATTAAGGATTTTAAGGATTTATAAGGATTTGTAAGGATATGATGTGGCAGCTCAAGGACGCCTAAGAGCGTCCTTAGCATTGGAGATAGCCTTTATGTTGTTGGTTTTTATATTATATACTGTAATACTAGTGCTCAGGCCCGTCCATTGGACGGTAGTCTCAAAATATATTAATCAAATATCACAACTTAATCAATACGAAAGCTAAAGAAGAAACATATGAAAATTAACTCCATATAAATATTGATTCCAGTTTACCCATTTTTTTCCAACTTTAGTTAAATAAAATTTTTGCAACAAAGTATATAATTTGAAAAATACATACCAATTCATCAACAAAGACCATCTCGAACGTTTTGATTTTCTTCGGTTGTTCCACTCCGAAACAGTCCATACATGCACAACACGGAGTCATAGATGATGGTTAACATGTGTTGGCTTAAGATCTTTAAGATGAACTAATGTGGTCTTATTTTTTGTTGTTGAAGAAGAAAGCCATAATGAACCTATAATGGACAACAAACTAAATTAAAAGAGATAATAATAAAATAATAATAATAAATAAAATAATAATAATAATAAAACATAAACATAAACAAAAAAAAAACACCCATCTCTACTCCCTTTAAAGCAACCTCCCCCAATTAAATAATTCTGTCTTTGAAATAGCGTATTTACCCAGAGCATTTTTTATTTCGTAACTACCCCTAATAAATGTTTTAGACTTTCCCACAAGACAGTCAAAGTCAGACAGTCAAAGTCAATCAGTCAACCAATCAGTCAAAGTCAAACAGTCAAACGTATTTAAAGCTTTTCATATTTATCTTACAAATTTATGTATAAACCATCTCAAATGTAATGAAAAATCGTAACAAAATTCATATTCATCTTTTCTATCTCCTTAATCTCTATAATATTAGTGTATGTGTATCATCCGAAAAGATAGTTATAAAATTCCGCTGCAATGCGCGGGTATTATGGTCGTAAATTGAAAAATGGTGTTGTTTTAGATTGAAAATTGAAAAAATATTGTCCATAAAACCACTTCTATGCTTACCCACTCGGCAATCAAAAGAGATTGTTTTTTATTTTTTAATAGAAATAGGTTGGCATAAAATTTTAAAAAAAATATAGAAAAAAAAAGATTAATTAGAAGGGAGAATTAGGCTAAGAGGGGGATTAGAGGTGCCAAGTGTACCCCAACCCCTCTTTTAGTTATATTATAGATGAGATAATAATTAATTAATCCTTGTGTTTATTCAAAATCCGGATGGAGTTGCGAAAATAAAGGGTTAATAAAGTAGGTTAGTCGAAAGGGGTCAACTGATAAATGAACAAGATAAAACGTAGTAGTTTTTGGAGGGAGACAACCATTAACATGTAGAGTGTATATATACAAATATGTGTTTGTTGTGAATACATATATGGGATTTTGAGAGGTTGGAAGGATGGTGGGTGTTGAGAAGATGACAAGGTAGACGAATGTTTTGTTAAAAAGAAGGCATGGGCAAATGAGTATTTTAGCTT
This sequence comes from Erigeron breviscapus, assembly GCA_034093135.1. Taxonomy (NCBI): domain Eukaryota; kingdom Viridiplantae; phylum Streptophyta; class Magnoliopsida; order Asterales; family Asteraceae; genus Erigeron; species Erigeron breviscapus. The sequence continues at coordinate 197,577,771 of CM067167.1, read as the reverse complement.
TTGTTATAAAATCCTAGTAAAAAAAGTTTTTGGCTTTTGTTTTAAAACCATATTGTGTTGGCTTCTATAAAATATCTTATATCCCCCCCCTATAATTTCAATGCCATAAGCTAAACAGTCTAACCAACACAAATAAATAGCTTCTGTTGAGCAACAACTAATCAATATATATATATCTCCCAATAACTATAAACCAACCACCTAAATTCCATTTTTGATTAAGTTAGAACCCTTGGATGAAAAAGGAACATAATTTCTGTCCGTTCGATTTACTTTTTAACTTGCACGCGTGAATGTGTCCTTCCTTAAATTACGATCAATTCACATGCAATTATCAATTTCACTATAACTATAACTATTAATAATCAATATGATTTGTGGACATTTTTTATTCCGTAACTACCCCTAATAAATGTTTTCCCCTTTCCCACAAGACAGTCAAAGTCAATTAGTTAAAGTCAGACAGTCAAAGTCAATCAGTCAACCAATCAGTCAAAGTCAAACAGTCAAACGTATTCAAAGCTTTTCATATTTATCTTACAAATTTATGTATAAATACCATCTCAAATGTAATGAAAAATCGTAACAAAATTCATATTCATCTTTTCTATCTCCTTAATCTATCTATAATATTAGTGTATGTGTATCATCCGAAAAGATAGTTATAAAATTCCGCTGCAATGCGCGGGTATTATGGTCGTAAATTGAAAAGAAAGATAACTAATTATTTCAAAATTGAAAAAATATTGTCCATAAATCAAATTCTATACTTACCCACTCGGCAATCAAAAGAGATTAGTCCTTATCTAATATGTTAAAATTTTAATTAAATTAAATTTAAAAATATTAAAAAATAGAGGATTAATTAGAAGGAATTAGGCTAAAGAGGGGGATTAGGGGTGTCAAGTGTACCCAACCCCCTTTTAGTTATATTATAGATTTAGATACATACCTAGTTATAGCCATCGATGGCTGATTAGCTGTTATTCAAAATCCGGATGGAGTTGGAAAAATAAGTTGTGATAAAGTAGGTTTAGTCGAAAGGGGTCAACTGATAAATGACAAAGATAAAACGTCGTAGTTTTTGGGGAGACAACCAATTAACCATTTATAGAGTGTATATATACAAATATGTGTTTGTTGTGAATACATATATGGGATTTTGAGAGGTTGGAAGGATGGTGGGTGTTGAGAAGATGACAAGGTAGACGAATTATTTTGTTAAAAAAAAGGCATGCAAATGAGTATTTTAGCTTTTGTTATAAGATTCTAGTAAAAAAAAGCCATTGGCTTTTGTTTTAAAACCAATGTTACAATTGCTTTTATAAAATGACTTTTATAAGCCCAAAAGCCATAAGCTTATAAGCCAAGTCACAAACACTAAATGATAGTTTGTAAAAGGCATTCAAGCATCTTTAATATATATTAAAACAAAACCCTTAATTCTAAATTGGAAAAATAAGACCATTGATTGAATTTCATCTTATTTTCACCATTAGATCATTTTGATGACATCATCATTGACTAAAGAATTAGTCAATAACACTTTTGGTCCTCATAGTTTTATATAAATAAATGTGTCTTATAAAGTATTCTATATTTATTTATTTTAGTACAATAATGGTATTCTAGTCTTTTAACTACGAGCATAGTACCGCGCGTTGCAGCGGAATTTTATAACTACCTTTTCGGATGATACACTAATATTAGAGAGATTAAAGAGATAGAAAAGATGAATATGAATTTTGTTATGATTTACATTTAATATGGTATTTATACATGAATTTGAATACGTTTGACTGTTTGACTTTGACTATTGACTTTGACTGTGTGACTTTGACTGATTGACTTTGACTGTCTTGTGGGAAAGGGGAAAACATTTATCAGGGGTAGTTATGGAATAAAAAATGTCTCTGCAAATAAGGTATTAGAATTATTTAATGTGGGGGAACTTTTGCTTTATAAATGTATATAACTTATAAATAAATAAAATCATTTATATAGTATATTATATTTTCATGTATACAAAGTTTATATATTTGTATTTCTAATGTGGTGTAAATGATACGAATATTTGACAAAATTTCCATTTAGAATGGGTTGATACGAATATTACATGATTTTTTTTTGATGTGATTGCATAAATTAATATAACACCTTTGGTACTCCTAATATGAGTAAAGTTATGTAGTTATAACTTAGTGTTAATAAAGATATGTATTTAATATCTCATAACTAATATAATGGTGAACTTGGGATCTCACCGTCACGCAGCGTTGCAGGGTCGCTAGCTTGAGATGAAAAATTCTTCTACGGGACTAAGAAGTTCTTGGGCATTTACTTGGATTGTAGAATATTAAATTATAAAAAAGGGAAAGTACACTCGATCCTACACAATGCCTCCAAAACGAGCTAATTGTTTCAGAGCTTGTTACATCATACTTGCCACATGGCAGCTTTCCAATTGTGGACATTTCTCATTATTTTATTGTATATAATTAATTATAAGTCTTATTAATTTTTCTTTAATATCTTATATTTTATAACTTTTATTAAAAATATAAAAACATAGTATTCTTTATTTTTTCAGTTGCGAACATTTTGACATAAATTTTATTAAAAAAATAAATAAAAAGTTTATTTTATATTATAAAATAATAAATCATTTTAATATAATAAAAAATTGGTTTAGGTTGGGTTGTGGATGGGAGTGGAAATTTGAGTTAGATTGGGTTGTATGGCTATGTTTGGCAAGAGCTTTTCAAGAGCTTTTGGGGAGCTTTAGCTTTTAATTTTGAACAAAAAGCTCCTATTGTGTTAAAAGCTTTGTTTGGATGCAACTAGCTTTAGCTTTTATTTGAAAGAAAAAGCTCCAAAATGAAACGCTTCTTGAAGTAGCGTTTCAGGAGCTTTAGCTTTTCGATGAAGCTTTAGTCATTAAAAGTACACAAAGGTATGTTTGATAAAAGTAGCTGTAGCTGTAGCTGTATCTTGTAGCTGTAGCTTTTAGTTGAAGCTGTAAGCTGTAGCTTTTAGTTGGAGCTGTAAGCTGTAGCTTTTATTTTTTAAAAGTGTTTGGTATGGTAGCTGTAGCTGCAACTTCAAGAGGTATTTGTACATATGCTTGATATTTCGACAAATGTTCAACCCTAATCTCTGTTAGGGTTCGGTATATATAGGAAAACACCCGATGGACTTCAGCGAGTCAGCCTCCCAAATCCAAGCCCAGCCCGTCACTTTTACGAGGTTGTATTAGTGATTGGCCTCGTATTTGACCCTGCAAATACGGGGTCGTATTCCTATGTGAAATGCGAGGTCGCATTTCATACTTAGCAGATTTATTACACATTCAATACTTAAACTTAATCTAGTATTCTATGCATAATACTAAGTTCATTAATGACAATCACATTACAAAGACATATTACAATATAAGCCCAAACAATCTAGACTGTTATTGACATAGACGTGCACTTACAGACTCCCCCTTGGCAATAGCTTCTAGACGTTACAAATATGTCTTCGTCTTGTCTTTGTCATTAATCTACTTCTTCTTTTTCTTATCAGCCTTCTTCTTCTTCTGAACTTCCTCTGAATCATCTGCAGCCATCCAATGTATATTTAGACCGAACGGAGTAGCCCGTTCCCTCTCGATTTTTTCATCCGGAACGCCCAAGCTCGGTCCCGGGGGGCGTTCCGCCTTTAAAGTGCCCCTTCCGATTCATAACGCGTCCGAATTCATTGCTTTGCTAGTGGCTGACCACATTGGAACTCGGAAAAGGGCTTTAAAGTTCTGATTTTTTTTTTTAATAATTCCTATTTATATCTTATATATATATACATCCAACCCGATTTTAATGATCCGAATCTTCATAATAACCCGGAGTTTATTCATTCACTTGGTACAATGAACATTGGATCACCCATGACTCCGCCGGGACAAAGAACACCGTGGATTCGACAAGATAATTTCGGTTTTGCATCTTCTCCGTCGGGTTTCGGTCAAACACCCGGCGCCATGTTTGTATATATATTTAGATATATATATATATGGGAAAAGTGAATATAAGGTTGTCCGGCATCTAAGCTTAGGTGTGGAACCCCTCACATACAAAACTTTTAATATTTTTTGATTAATGAATAAATGTTTGGCCCCCATGAATTTTATGGATTAAAAAAACAATATGTGAGTGTTCCACACCTAAGCTTAAGTACCTAACAGCCTTATATTCCCATCCCCCATATATATATATATTATATATATATATATATATTTTCGTTTAATTTCGTATATATATTATATATGTATATATATATATATATTTTCGTGTATATATATATATATATATTTACATATATGATTTTAAATAAGGAAATAATATAAGTTTGTTATATATTAAGTGATTTTATTTAAGAGAAATCGGTAATTTTATATATATACATATATATATTTACGGTTTATATATATATATATATATACATATTTTCGGTTTATATATATATTATAATAAAATATAATATAATTTGATATATATAACGGTTTATATATATATATATATATATATATATTTTCGGTTTATATATATATATATATATATATTTTCGGTTCTATGTTTATGTGTTTGTTTTTAAGATTCACAACGGATGATAAATACACCACCGCCTACGGGATCCTCATACGAAGATGTGGAGGCGGTTCAAGAGACACAACCCGAAGTTAGTGTTTCTTCTCCGCAAAAAGAAAAACGAAAACATCGGAGGAGAGATAACATAGAGGAGCCGAAGAAAAACTCCTCCCAAATTACTTGGACGGAAGCGGAAAGCTTGGCGTTATGTCGAGCTTGGGTTGATGTATCCGAGGACCGCGGGTAACAATCAAAGACCACCCATCCAACCCGATTTTAATGATCCGAATCTTCATAATAACCCGGAGTTTATTCATTCACTTGGTACAATGAACATTGGATCACCCATGACTCCGCCGGGACAAAGAACACCGTGGATTCGACAAGATAATTTCGGTTTTGCATCTTCTCCGTCGGGTTTCGGTCAAACACCCGGCGCCATGTTTGGTAAAATATATATATATATATATATATATATGGGAAAAGTGAATATAAGGCTGTCCGGCATCTAAGCTTAGGTGTGGAACCCCTCACATACAAATTTTTTAATATTTTTTGATTAATGAATAAATGTTTGGCCCCCATGAATTTTATGGATTAAAAAAACAATATGTGAGTGTTCCACACCTAAGCTTAAGTACCTAACAGCCTTATATTCCCATCCCCCTATATATATATATATATATATATTATATATATATATTTTCGGTTTATATGTTATTATATATACATATATATATTTTCGGTATATATTATATATAATATATATATTTTCGGTTTATATAAATATAATATATATATTTGTTTATATATATATATATATATATATATAATATATATATATATATATATATATATATATATATATTTTCGGTTTATATATATATACTTTATTATTCGGTTCTATGTTTATGTGTTTGTTTTTAAGATTCACAACGGATGATAAATACACCACCGCCTACGGGATCCTCATACGAAGATGTGGAGGCGGTTCAAGAGACACAACCCGAAGTTAGTGTTTCGTCTCCGCAAAAAGAAAAACGAAAACATCGGAGGAGAGATAACATAGAGGAGCCGAAGAAAAACTCCTCCCAAATTACTTGGACGGAAGCGGAAAGCTTGGCGTTATGTCGAGCTTGGGTTGATGTATCCGAGGACCCCAAATGCGGTATAAAAATTATATATATTTTCGGTTTATATTTGTATATATATATTTTTTTTAAACCGTGTATATATATATATTTTTGTTTTTTGTAGCAAATTATCAAAAGGCTCGGACTTTTTGGTTGAAGGTTCAAGAAGGATATCATAAAAGCTTGAATAGGTCGACGTATCGAGGCATTGAATCGTTACAGGGGAAGTGGCGGAAAATTCGGACTAGCGTCACCAAGTTCAATGGTATTTTCACTCGGCTTACTGGTTCGGGTTATCAAAGTGGTTCAAGCCAAGAGGATTTGATTAGTAATGTTGTTAGCGAGTATAATGCTCAAAACCCGAGTTTTAATTTTTTAAAAGAATGGCAGTGTTTGAGGAGAAGTTCGAAGTGGGAGGTAATTGAAATTGGGAGGCGATGAATAGTCAGGGTGAGCCGAGTTCAAAAAGGTCTAAGACAACATCGGAAAGTTCGGGTCAACAAAGTGTGGGGTCATCTGCGAGGGTTGCATTCGACCTTAATGATACTGATGAGGAGGAACCGCAGCCTCAACTGTCTAGGTTGAGCCGTCCGGTGGGGAGAGATACGGCTAAAAAAGTCCGGACGTGCGGGGGGCTCACGAAAGGGAAGGCGGCGCCGGTGGATGAGGAGGCGTATAACATAGCGGTGGAGATGCGGAATTTGCAAGAAATGGGCAAGCAACGCCAAGAGATCGAACTTCAGAAGCTTCAACTCAAGTCCAAAAAATCCGAAACAAAGATATGAATTTATTGGCTAGGGACTTGTCTCATCTCGATCCGATTGACCGAGCTATTTTGGAGGAGGAAAAGGCTAGAATTCGCGCCGAATATGGATTTCAGTAGTTTTAGTATGTTTTTATTAAGTACTTTTAGTTTAAATTTGTATTGTATTTTTAATTTGAATTTTTAGTAAGACGTTTTAATTATTCGAACTTTTATTTACAATGTTTAACCTTTATTCTTATATATAAATAATATATATAATATATATAATACATATAACAATTATTTTAATTAAAAAAAAAGAAAAAAGAATGCCTTGGGGTATTCTTCCGCCCCAAAGGAATGGGAGGAATGCCCCTTATGATTAGTCTTAGACACGTGTCATGCAATGCAAGGAGTAGAGGAGGGGCATTCCCTTAATGCTCCACTCCTCTTAGTCTAAGTGTTTTTTTTTAATTTTTTTGACAATAGCAATCTTCATTTGTGAGCCCATACGGTCACGTGGTGACACTATCATTCGGGTTTTCCCCCTTTGGTGAGAAGATAGTATTGGCGTCCGAAAAGATCATAAGATAAACGATTACTGATGGTCTAACAAAATATCTTATTATAATAAATGTGGAAATAGTTAAACGTTAAAAAAAAATATTACTACGAGTAATTAACATCATACGTGTGGTCACGCGAGTTTAAGTCTAGTAAATTATAAACTAATCTTGTTAAGTTCAGATAATGCAGAGAGCGGCCATTCTGATAAATTAATTAATCTCTATGGCCTCAAAAGTAATCTCATCAACCAACTAATTAGTCCAGCATCATCTCCTTTGTTAAACTTCAATTCATATACTTATATTAACTTATTTCCTCCAAGTTTTATCCCCAATTAATGATCACCATTTCTCTTGTAATTCTGAAGCAATCTTGTGTATCATCACAGCAACAAAACCTTTATCTTGTTCGTCATGAGCAATGGATGTTACGACTTCACCACTACGAAGATGTGATTTTTCGATTTCATTCAAGGATTTTGTGAATCGGGCTTGTTCTGAAAGCCCTTCAACGGCCACAAAGATTGAATCGATGCATTCTACTATGTCGATTAGTATTGACGCGACTGTGATGATTGGTATTGTTTCAAGAAGATCCCATTCTCCTACCAATGAAGTTTGCAACGTCGTTTTTACCTCTTTTACCATCTTTTTAGATGTTTGAAGATGCTTGATCGAGTTAGAAGGATAGGAAAATGTCTTTATTGATAATGCTAATTCCTTTAGAGCTTTTCCAGCCTCCATGCTCATTTTTGTACATGGTTCTTGAACACTTTTTCGAAAGTCTGAAGGTGCCTGTAGTATATAATTATATAAAGAAGGTAAAGCAATTACTGAACTATGTAAGCGATTAAAAATACAGATAAGAGTTATTTTGTATACGTATAATAATTTGACCTTTATCATGAATACGAAGGCATTTTAGATGTATATTCATTTAATGAATATTTGTTCAATTCCTAACGTATTTGATTTTGCAAGAGATTAAAAATACACTCTGGACCCTTTTCTTTTCTAAATGTTAGTACACGCATCTTTGTTTTTCTTCCCTTTGTATCCATCAATTTAGGCTACTTGAATTGAATTTGAATGTGAATATGAGAAAAAAATATATGTAATATAAATTCATACTTGATATTTGGAATGATCAAGATATCCATTTAGAGCTTCAATATGGTATGCACATTGCCTTGTAAGAACACCAATCTTCAAATATTGTTTCCATGGGTGACTAAACCGAAAGTTCCCATGTCCTGGTTCCCACCATGCAAAATTCGCCTGCTTTTGAATAAACTTGTTAATATCACTCACAAAAGTATTCAACAAATGTATATATACGAAGTACTAGTAAACTTACCAGGGATTCCTCAGTGGCTTTAGAATTAAGAACACTTTTGTAAGCTACAAGAAATGATTTGTCAGTTTCTTTAGATTCATCTGCTTTATCTCCTTCTGCTGTAAGTTGGAAAAATTCTCCTCCAAATCCTGCAAATTTTATTGCAAGTTAAAACAATACTTCTAAAATAATGCGGCTTATGAAGATTTACGGTTGAGTGTATGATAATGTACCTTCTAAGAAGCGTGCAAGTTCTGAAAATACTAATCATGTATGACTTAGAACTTGCCAAAAACGAGAGGAAAATAAAAGCATGACCCCCTTAAGACTAGTAAAAAAAAACATAGAACCACCAGCAGAGGTAAATACGCAAACTGGCAAAACTTTGTTTAAATCAACCGTGTTAGCCATTTAAAATCCATCAACAAAATAGCTAACCCAAACTCATCACTACAATGGCAAAAGCACAAAATATACAAACCCATATAGAATGGACCACATAATCACATAAGAAGCGTGACAGATACAAAGGGTATCTGAACTTACACAGAAACACGCGAAAAGATCGAGCTAAATAGAGCTGTATGACGTGGTCAAGATCCGCTCATCTCCTAACACATATACTCCTACATAGCCAATCATGATAGTAGAAACATCAGCGAAGGAAACCTATCTCCTAACACATATACTCCTACATAGCCAATCATGATAGTAGAAACATCATAGCGAACCAAAGAAAGCAAGCCAAACAAGTAGCAACATACAGCGAAGAAAACCTTAAATTCCCATGGAACCACAAGGGAACAGTGACAGAATAAGATCATCATTAAATTACAACCCTAATCGTTCTGCCACAAGAAATAGTGTTGCCGTCGAAGCTGGATTACCAAATGGTATAACATAATAACAAGGAACCATTTATCAATAAACTATTTGGCTGGCCATCCTCCCATCTATGGACCAAAAAAAATGAAGTATTGCGATAGAAAATAGCTTTCATTTTAAAATCAGTTTATTACAAAAGATGAGCAAAGAAACTGGTTACATCAAGTAAGAACATAAAAGCATCCATGAATCGGCACTGAGATATATCCCACCATAGCAAATAGCTTTCCTTACATGTTCTATGAGTGCAATCTCAAGTGGAGATTATAATCCAAGCAAATTACAAGCCTGAAGTTTCTATAACAAGCCCATACCTTTTTTCAAGAAGTCTAAACGGGGCATGATCTAATTGTTCCTTCTCTCCAAAAGATACGAAACCTAACCCTTATGTATGTTACTCTAAGATACCAGTATGGGAATTAACAAGGCGCTACACATTGCGCTGTTTAAAAGAAAATCGTGGTCAAGAATAGGGCCCAGATGGCAGCATTACGATAGATAGCAAAAACTATGCAAGTGTTTATGATCGAACCCAGCATATGCAATTAAGACCTAAGGATGAAAACAATAACAAAAACCATACCCACTGGAGAAGGAAACCAGGAACACCCAGATTTATAACAAGAAAATTCGAAGATAGTGGAGAGGTTAGTCACTATCTCGCTGAGAGAATGCGGCATTTATACTGTCTAAATCCTCCGACTTCCTACCAGAAACTATCTAAAAAACTATAAGCCTAAGAAGGACACAGATAACAACACGAACATGGAACTCTGGAATACCTGATAGCAATAACCATCCGAGAGAAAGTAAATCCAACCAAAAGTGGAAACGTTATCTAAAGATGTGAAAGTATATTGCCTATGTCACTAAGCTTTTATTGTACAAATCAAAGAATGAAACCGTTGTCTCGGTTATAATACGTTAAAACTAAGGGACAAAAAAATCTGTGATGAAAGAATAAGGACAACCTATTGCATCATGCAAAATCTGCCAGGAAAAAGAAAAAGAAACATCTTACCCGTGACTGAAATAAAATCCGCGTATAGAAAGACCATGAGAAAAAAACACATAAGTACCAGGTGGTTATATCATCATTGCAGTTTAGTTGCCAAGCAAACACTAAAAACGCAAAGCATATTAACAACACAGTACCTGTTGACTCGAAACATCCAATTAAAGTACAATGCCTCAAAGTACAAGAGCATTTGAAACAGGTGATTAGGTGTTATAGTAGTTGGAAAATACAAAAGCAGTTGAAATTATAACATATGTAACCCCGTCAAAACCAAAGTAAGGAATTCGAAAGCTAAGCAATCCACACTACAGCAGCCTAAATACACACTATCAAACCCTCAAGTACAAGCCTCAAAGTACAAGAGAGACTGAACATGTGACCAGGTGTGATAGTAGAGTTGATAATACAAAAGCAATTGAAAATTTTAAAAACATATGCAACCCCGTTATTAAAAACATTAAACCACATAAAGTTGGATTCAAAAGCTAAAGCAATCCCCGCTACACCAACAACCTAGATACACACAATCATACTCTCAAGTACAAGCCTCAAAGTACAAGAGAAGCTGAAATGAGTGATCATGTGTTGGTATAGTTGGAAATACAAAAGGATTGAAAATTAACATATGTAACCCCGTCAAACAACACAAAAGTAAGGGAATTAGAAAGCTAAAGCAATCCCCTATAACAACCTAAATACACACGCTAAACCCTCAAGTACAAAAGTCATTTAAAACGTTTTAGGTGTTCTTGTAGTTGGGGAATACAAAAACACTTGAAATAAAACATATGTAACCCCATTAAGTAAAATATCAAAGAAAATCTGGGTAATCAGAAGAAAAATACTTTCTAGTTTGTACATATCATGAATTATACTAAAAACATAGATACACAATCAACCTCGAAGTACTATTTTTCCAAAATAGGAGAATGAAAATCAAAACTTAATTTAGAACCACGGATACCCGGTAGAAGATCAAGTCAAAAAATTTTCTGTCGAAAGCCCCTAAACAATAAGACATGAATTTTATTAGGATGGAAACCAGTATTATATGAAGTATTAGGAGACAAGGATGACGCATAGATGTACACATTGTACACGTTATGCCAAAACTAAATCAGAATTCCCGCCTGGATGAAAAACAATGCTTTACAACCTATAATCAAAACAAAGAGCAAAAACCTTTAACAAGCCACCTTCTACAGAACACACAAATTCCAGATATTGTTTAAAATTGAATAACTATACGCAATCAAAACTTACAAATGAAGAAGGAGGACACTGAACATGTGAAGGACCAGGCACTTATACGAAGAATTCACAAAACCATTTATCAGCAACAAAAAGTTTTTGCACAATGATCTAGTCCTAAGTTTACAACACATTTATTTACCATTAATCGGTTATCAAGAGTTACTTAGACATGGGCAAGATTTCCTAATCGAAATACATCAAATAGTTTGCAAATTAATATTCGCAGATATAGAAGATAACTTACCTGACCTGAAAAAAGAAGTCGATTTAGATCAGAAAATTTACCCGTTCGATTGAATCCAAAGTACAGTAACCAAGGAAAGTAGGAGGAAGAGGATCAGACACAATCATCCAATTGCAAGTAGTTGAGAAGAATTCATTGCCATGGAGAACCTTGTCAACCAGCACAAATACAATAAAATAAAATTTTGAATAAACACAAACCTAAAAGACAAATAAAATTTAAAAAATCACATATAATGAATAGGTTGACTTACAACTAAATTTGATAATCAAAACATGAATCCCAAGTTCTTGTCTCCTTGATCCTACAAAACCCTAACCCATAAAAATAGACACGAGCATTAGTTATAATAGAGAAACGGAACGCCTACATAAATATATCAAATAGTCAGTACTGGAAAGTAGAAGTCATCATCTTACACAACCTGGGGATATATCGTTTCATAATACTCGAACTCGGCTTTTTAGAGTTACATATTCTGCATTAAACAAATAAAATCCAAAAAAAACCTTCTCTAATAAACGAGAAACATCTTTCGGAATGGGAGCAAAAAGGCTCTCAAATTAGGTTATTTTGCATAAAAGCAAAAAAATACCTTCTCCAATACAAGTGAGGACCTCTGAACATTTCCAATGAGCGAAATTATAGATCTGTGCTGTAGGAGATTCACTTTAGCAATTTTTTTTAGTTCTTCAACAACATGATCAAGTTCCTGCATCAACACCATTTAGTATCACTTGTGAGTTATGATTTACTTTTGTTCACGGCTTAGTATACAACTGATCCACCACCTTTTCACAAATACACATACAATCAAAATGCATTACTAAGTGATCACCACTTGCAGTTGGTCACCGGAAAGTAAATGAGTATTAAACAGTTACAAGGAGGTGATATCATTAAGCATAAAGTCTCTAATATTATATATATAAAATTAAATCATATATGAGAATATTATCATACGCTTGCCTGCTGAATCAACTCCCTACTCCAAAGCTTTGAAGGATCTAATGTTAATGAAATGCTAACTTCACTTGTAGCTACAACATCCACCGAGATACCCAGATCCTCAAAAATTGAAAACACCTGAATCATGTTGATAATTACAAATTTAAGAACTTGATTCATAGGCCCGCTCATTTAATAACAAAAACAGCATCAAAATTTACCTTAGCAAGGAATCCAAATTGACCAAGCATGCGAGTGCTAACAATGTCTAACATGGTAACATTTCGTTTCAAAACAATGCTTGTTAGTACTGCCTGAAAACAAAGATATTAGTTTTCCCTGGTACTTGTTAACCAGCAGGCATTTACAATTGTCACTTGTCAGGAGCATAGTGCCACCAACCTTGCTCATATCTCTTGATTTAGTGATTAGGGTACCCGGAGCATTAGGATTGTAAGAATTTTTAACCCTAACAGGTATGTAGGACCTACGGAAAAAGAACAACGAAGCCAATAGAATATAGATCATGATATGTTTAGGTTTCATGATATTTGTCAGCTATTATGCAAATTCATGGATACCTGAGCACCAAAATATGCAAGTTCTGCTGCCTCATCGAAAGTCAAATACGGCACAGGTTCTGCACCCGAGTATATATTAGGGTCGCATGTCAATACACCATCCACATCTTTCCATACCTGTTATAAAGAAACAGCTAGAAATTTACAACTATTACCAGTTCATACAAGAAACTATTTGGATGTGCGTTCTAAAGTGATAATGTGACTAGAATAATCAGAATTTCTATAATCAGCTGTAAATAAACCCGCTGTATGATGTTGTTTGGATGTGTTTTTGCTGTTTGGTGTTATAACGATGAGACAATCAGATGCTTGGAGTGTTTATAAAAATCTGATTACTTGAAAATTGCAAACTCCCAATAAAACATCAGATGAGATAATCAGTAGCAAAAGATAAATCCAAATAAAACATTTAACATCCTATGAAATGCAGTGATGGTCAATTACATCATAAAAGAAGAAAAGGAGATAACTAGAGACCTAATGTTGTTGACATAGTCAAATATTCAAATTTTAACCTTACATATGAAAGTTAGCATCTGCATAATTATTTTAACTTTTGAGTCCTTCACAAACCTGAATTTCCACTCTAAGGCCAAAAGTGCTAAGTCCAAATCGTTCTACACTCTTCGCTCGTTCCCAGTGCCCCCTTGATTACCTGCCGTATAAGAAAAAAAAAAGGAATACGGCTGAGCAAAAGCCCAGTGAACGGATAACAAAAGCAAATATAGTAAAAAAAAAAAACCTGCAGAAAATGACAAAATAAGAATAAAAAAAAAAAAAAAAAAAAAAAAAAAAAAAAAAAAAAAAAAAAAAAAAAAAAAAAAAAAAAAAAAAAAAAAAAAAAAAAAAAAAAAAAAAAAAAAAAAAAAAAAAAAAAAAAAAAAAAAAAAAAAAAAAAAAAAAAAAAAAAAAAAAAAAAAAAAAAAAAAAAAAAAAAAAAAAAAAAAAAAAAAAAAAAAAAAAAAAAAAAAAAAAAAAAAAAAAAAAAAAAAAAAAAAAAAAAAAAAAAAAAAAAAAAAAAAAAAAAAAAAAAAAAAAAAAAAAAAAAAAAAAAAAAAAAAAAAAAAAAAAAAAAAAAAAAAAAAAAAAAAAAAAAAAAAAAAAAAAAAAAAAAAAAAAAAAAAAAAAAAAAAAAAAAAAAAAAAAAAAAAAAAAAAAAAAAAAAAAAAAAAAAAAAAAAAAAAAAAAAAAAAAAAAAAAAAAAAAAAAAAAAAAAAAAAAAAAAAAAAAAAAAAAAAAAAAAAAAAAAAAAAAAAAAAAAAAAAAAAAAAAAAAAAAAAAAAAAAAAAAAAAAAAAAAAAAAAAAAAAAAAAAAAAAAAAAAAAAAAAAAAAAAAAAAAAAAAAAAAAAAAAAAAAAAAAAAAAAAAAAAAAAAAAAAAAAAAAAAAAAAAAAAAAAAAAAAAAAAAAAAAAAAAAAAAAAAAAAAAAAAAAAAAAAAAAAAAAAAAAAAAAAAAAAAAAAAAAAAAAAAAAAAAAAAAAAAAAAAAAAAAAAAAAAAAAAAAAAAAAAAAAAAAAAAAAAAAAAAAAAAAAAAAAAAAAAAAAAAAAAAAAAAAAAAAAAAAAAAAAAAAAAAAAAAAAAAAAAAAAAAAAAAAAAAAAAAAAAAAAAAAAAAAAAAAAAAAAAAAAAAAAAAAAAAAAAAAAAAAAAAAAAAAAAAAAAAAAAAAAAAAAAAAAAAAAAAAAAAAAAAAAAAAAAAAAAAAAAAAAAAAAAAAAAAAAAAAAAAAAAAAAAAAAAAAAAAAAAAAAAAAAAAAAAAAAAAAAAAAAAAAAAAAGGGTGCGTAAATAGTAAAAACCTTTCCAAGAAAACCCGTGACAATAGGGATGGCGGGATCTTTAACCCAGTCACCGTTTAGCCTCTTTGCTACAGCTGGATAAGTTGCTTCCAATATATCCGCGTTAGTGAAATCGTCTGTTGTTATAAATCCGATGTCAAATGCATCATACTGCCATAAGAAAAATTGTAACGCCCCTAACTTACAAAACGTACAAAATGATATCAAAAGGAACTTAAGAACAAAAGGACGTTAATCTTATTCCAAATCAAACCAAAGTCAAGCCAAAGTCAACCAACAAAATATTCAAAAGTACTTATAATCCAACATAAAGAACTAAAGCTTGAAGAACTCTAAGGCCAAAGGTGCTAAGTCCAAATCGTTCTACACTCTTCGCTCGTTCCCAGTGCCCCCTTGATTACCTGCCGTATAAGAAAAAAAAAGGAATACGGCTGAGCAAAAGCCCAGTGAACGGATATGACAAAAGCAGGAATATAGTATGTAAAGTGAAGACATATTTTTATAAACAAACTTATTTTCGAAACAAACTTATTTTCGAAACAAAGTACAAATATGTATAATTCCACAATATATTATACATCAAATATATATATATATATCAAATATAAAACCAAGTTTCATAAAATAATGCATCTAAGAGTCAAACAAATAACTTATCAGGGCCGAATGAAATCATAGGGTAGCTACTCCACTAATCATTCATTTATGGTGCGAAACGCCTCGTATGACACTACGATAAGCGCCCACCGTCAAACAAAATATGCCTAGGACCGATCCATACGCCTCCTATCCAAATATAATATAATGAGCTCGAACCACTACCGGGTTATCAAAAGGAGACGCCGTAGATCAAATCAAATACACCGCTACGGCCGGTGCCACGTCATCGGTGTCACAATAACGCGCCCATGGGACCTCCATGGATAGGTTACTCTTATATGCATATCTTAAGAAACCGTTTTGACCAACTTATATATATAGATATATCGAAAGTTTTTAAGAGACAAGGAATTTTTGGACAACAAGAAATAAAATATTTTAAGACATTTAAATATAGACTTAAAATCACATCTCCATTCACCCAATTCTTACAAATATATATTTGAGCCATCATGACTCATAATATGCGACTGTATTAATTTTTCGGGGCCAAAACTCGAGGGACATATATGAGTGTACGAATTGGGGAAACACTTGTACGAATCACCGCATCAAATGTAACACCCAACGTACCTCTTTTGGGACCAATACTCGAGGGACATATATGAGTGTACGAATTGGGGAACACTTGTACGAATCACCGCATCAAGTGTAACACTCAAACGCAACTCTTTCGGGACTATTATCAAATTGGGTTTCAAGAGACGGTTTTGACACACTTAATTTATATCAAAAATATTATAATTTTCGAATCAACAAATATATTTAAAGGCTAACAAACAAATAATTTTTCAAATAATATATCGAATCCATACAAATTCCACAAAATTTTAAATGAAGTTTTGAGAGGAAAGATTTTACCGAAAGGATCCTAATACCACCTAGAATATCCGTACCTTATCGCAGCTCACAAATATCGCCAAAATGAGGAATCACCAAAGGAACGCGATCAACGAATCGAATCTAATCAATACAAAAGTATAAGCCCAAAATATATTCAAATAGGGAGTATGTAATATCCTTTATATTTATTTTTCTCTGCACACTAGTATATGATGATTTAGTTAGTTATGTATTCTAGAACTTAACAGGTCATGAAATTAAA
>CM067167.1:197498371-197558371 GCA_034093135.1 Erigeron breviscapus | reverse complement strand
AAAAAAAAAAAAAAAAAAAAAAAAAAAAAAAAAAAAAAAAAAAAAAAAAAAAAAAAAAAAAAAAAAAAAAAAAAAAAAAAAAAAAAAAAAAAAAAAAAAAAAAAAAAAAAAAAAAAAAAAAAAAAAAAAAAAAAAAAAAAAAAAAAAAAAAAAAAAAAAAAAAAAAAAAAAAAAAAAAAAAAAAAAAAAAAAAAAAAAAAAAAAAAAAAAAAAAAAAAAAAAAAAAAAAAAAAAAAAAAAAAAAAAAAAAAAAAAAAAAAAAAAAAAAAAAAAAAAAAAAAAAAAAAAAAAAAAAAAAAAAAAAAAAAAAAAAAAAAAAAAAAAAAAAAAAAAAAAAAAAAAAAAAAAAAAAAAAAAAAAAAAAAAAAAAAAAAAAAAAAAAAAAAAAAAAAAAAAAAAAAAAAAAAAAAAAAAAAAAAAAAAAAAAAAAAAAAAAAAAAAAAAAAAAAAAAAAAAAAAAAAAAAAAAAAAAAAAAAAAAAAAAAAAAAAAAAAAAAAAAAAAAAAAAAAAAAAAAAAAAAAAAAAAAAAAAAAAAAAAAAAAAAAAAAAAAAAAAAAAAAAAAAAAAAAAAAAAAAAAAAAAAAAAAAAAAAAAAAAAAAAAAAAAAAAAAAAAAAAAAAAAAAAAAAAAAAAAAAAAAAAAAAAAAAAAAAAAAAGATCTGGCCGAATGTCAGAGAAAGGATATTGCACCACGTGCAATGGATGATAACTATAACCCCGAAGTTGAGAAACATGGAAAACGTTATGCACATGAGATAACTGCGGCGGCAACGCTAAACGATACGATACTTCACCCACTCGATCCAATATCTCAAAAGGTCCAATATATCGAGGACTGAGCTTTCCCTTCAAACCAAATCGTCTAATACCCTTCCATGGCGACACTTTCAGAAACACCTTCTCACCCACGTTAAACTCCAACGGACGTCGATGCTTATCGGCATACACCTTCTGTCTTGACTGAGCCTCCTTTAATCGATTCTTAGCAATGGCAACCTTTTCATTTGTCACTCTAACCAACTCAGGTCCCTCTATCAACTTCTCCCCCGCTTCATTCCAACAAACAGGCGCTCTACATTTTCTACCATAAAGCAACTCAAATGGAGCCATACCAATGCTAGCTTGCCAACTATTATTGTAAGCAAATTCAACCAAACACAAGTACTCATCCCAATTTCCCTTCATATCCAAGGCACAAGCTCGGAGCATATCTTCCAAAGTTTGTATTGTACGTTCAGATTGACCATCAGTCTGAGGATGAAAAGCAGTACTCATCTTTATTCGCGTACCCCAAGCTTTATGCAAACCCTTCCAAAATCTAGATGTAAACCGAGGATCACGATCAGACACGATAGACGTAGGAACCCCATGCAATCTCACAATTTCCTGCTGAAACAGCTCAGATAGCTTACTTACAGAATAATCCATACGAATAGGCAAGAAATGTGCTGACTTGGTCAATCTATCAACCACAACCCAAATAGCATCATGTCTTTTAAACGTCTTAGGTAACCCACACACGAAATCCATAGAAATGTCTTCCCATTTCCACATTGGAATATCCAACGGCTTCAATAAACCGCTAGTCCGCTGATGCTCAATCTTTACTTGTTGACAGGTAAGGCACCTCCCAACATATCTAGCAACATCTTTCTTCATGCCACTCCACCAAAAATGCTGCTTCAAATCTTGATACATTTTAGACGAACCAGGATGTATAGAAAAAGGTGAGCTATGAGCTTCAGACAACAACGCCTCACGAATATCTTCATCATTAGGAACACATAATCGATTCCCACACCAAATAATCCCATCATCATCCTCTCTAAACTCTTTCAGTTTTCCCTCTTCCAAATTTTGAAACACAGCCCACAAGTCACCATCATCCAATTGAGCTTCTTTTATCCTCGAAATCAAGTCAGACTCGAGTTTCAGATTCGCCAACATCCCAGATGCTCCTCTCTTACTCAACCCCATATCAAGTCTTTCAAATTCTCGAATGTGACTAACCAAACAAGAGATACTCCCAAATGTCTTTCGACTCAGTGCATCGGCTACAACATTCGCTTTTCCTGGATGGTATTGAATGTTCACATCATAATCCTTCAATAACTCAAGCCATCTTCGCTGCCTCATGTTTAACTCTTTTTGTGTGAATATGTACTTGAGACTCTTGTGATCGGTGAAAATATCACAAGTCTCACCATAAAGATAATGCCTCCAAATCTTCAACGCAAAAATCACAGCAGCTAATTCCAAGTCATGAGTAGGGTAATTAACCTCATATGGTTTCAACTGTCTCGAGGCATAAGAAATCACCTTACCATGTTGCATCAAAACACAACCCAAACCATGCTTAGAAGCATCACTGTAAATCTGAAAACCCCCAGCTCCGGACGGTAGTGCAAGGATAGGAGCTGATACAAGTCTTCTCTTTAATTCGTCAAAACTCTTCTGTCGTTCTACAGTCCACTCAAATTTTACCCCTTTTCTCATCAATTGGGTCAGAGGCAAAGCAATCACAGAAAAACCTTCAACAAAGCGTCGATAATAACCAGCTAAGCCAAGAAAACTCCGAATCTCTGTAACAGATGTGGGTCTTGGCCAATTTGTAATAGCCTCAGTTTTCGCTGGATCCATCATTATACCCTCAGCTGACACAACATGACCCAGAAAAGCAACTCTCTGCAACCAAAATTCACACTTAGAGTATTTCGCATACAGCTTCTTTCTTCGAAGGGTTTCAAGCACAATACGAAGATGATTCTCATGCTCTTCTTTACTCCTTGAGAAAACCAGAATATCATCAATGAATACAATCACAAATTTATCCAAAAACTCATGGAAAACACGGTTCATCAAATCCATGAATACCGCAGGAGCATTAGTCAAACCAAACGGCATCACCAAAAACTCATAGTGCCCATATCGAGTGCGAAAAGCAGTCTTCGGTATATCTTCTTCTTTAATGCGGAGCTGATGATATCCAGACCGAAGATCAATTTTAGAAAAATACTTCGAACCTTGTAACTGATCAAACAAGTCATCAATGCGCGGAAGAGGATAACGATTTCGAATAGTAATGCGATTCAACTCACGATAATCAATGCAAAGTCTCATGCTACCATCCTTCTTCTTAACAAACAATACTGGTGCGCCCCACGGTGATACACTCGGCCGAATAAATCCAAGATCTACTAATTCTTGTAATTGCTCCTTGAGTTCTTGCAACTCAAGTGGTGCCATACGATAAGGAGCTTTTGATATCGGTTGAGAACCAGGGATTAGATCAATCGAAAATTCAACTTCACGAACTGGTGGCAACCCTTGCAATTCATCAGGAAATACATCGACAAACTCACGAACAACATCGAGACTTTCAATAGGAGGACTTTCAACAGATAGATCCTGAATTGAAGCTAAATAACCCACACAACCATGTGATATGAGCTTCTGTGCCTTAAGCATTGAAATAACTTTGATAGATTTTACAGGGAGATCGCCATTAAGAACACATTTAGGTCTAAGATAATTCCCAAACAATATCCGCCTAGAAGCACATTCGATAACCGCACTGTGACGAGATAACCAATCCATACCAAGAATAATATCAAAGTCATGCATGGTCATAGGAAGGAGATTTGCAAGGAAGATGTCGTTACCAATTTCCAAACGACAGTTTCGAAAAACACGATCGATAATTTCAACGCTACCCATTGGCGTAGAAATCGACAAAGGAGAAGGTAACAAAGTTGGCGAGACTTTCAAATATTTCGAGCTCTTAAGGGACACTATCGAGTGTGTAGAGCCAGAATCAAACAAGACAAAGAAGGCACGAAAGTCTATAAACACATGACCAATAATAGCACCTAACAATACAAAGAATGAATGACCAAATAATTCAACTAAAACATTTTCAATACGAGATAGGATCGGAATATACCTGCTGTGTCAGCAGCCTGAGTAGTAGTCAAGGCAAAAACACGTCCACCAGTAGCTGTCGGAGGAACCTTCTGAACAAATCCAGGTCTAGGATTCTTACAATCCTTAGCAATATGACCATTACCTCCACAAGCAAAGCATGAACCAGTAGCACGAAAACAAACTCTTCCAGCATGAGATTTTCCACAAGTCCCACATGGTGCAATAGCATTAACACCACCATTTCTGTCATTCCTTTGCTGACCTTGGGGACGATACACTTGCAATTGGCCATGATTATTATTGTTATGATTAGGCCCATTGGTGATCCTTAGCTGATTTCCTCCATTATTACCACGATAACCTTGATTCCCAGAAGGTTGACCTTGCCTATTGTTCACTGGAGGCACAGAACGTAGTGGCTGAGCATTCTTAAATCTCTTGTTCTTACCTTCCTCATTTTTAGTAGCCAAAAACTCTGCTCGCTCCATCTCCAAATTTCGAGCATAATCGGCTGCCTCAGCTACATCATAACACTTCAGATTAATCAGCTTGGAGCGGTAACGCGGATGTATAGCCCACTTGTACTTACGAGCTTGATCCTCAGAAGACCCAGCAGAAACTCCAATCAAACCCACGAGTCTCAAAAACCTCTTTGTAAAATCACCGACAGACTCGTCACCCCTCTGACTGATATTAGCATACTCTCGAATCATAGCCTCTTTTTCCGCCTCTGAAAAGTACTGACGGAAAAACAACTCCTTAAAAGAAGACCAATCTAACGCATCCTCATAGTCAATACCACCTTTTGCATCTCTCAAAGCAATCCACCAACGCTGAGCATCTCCCTCTAACTTGTACACAGCTAGTGGCACCCAATACCTCTCATCACAACCAAGGACCCTATAAATCTTCTCAATATGGGTGATCCAGTTCTCAGCTTCCACAGGAGTGCTAGCAGTGCTGAATGACAAAGGACGTTGTTTTTGGAACCGTCCTAGCCACACATGAATAGCCTCATCCACTATAGCTTTTTCTTCCTCGTTCTCATCCTCGTTTTCATGCGTCTTCATCATACCAACAAAACCTTCTTGATTACGTATTGCATCAACAGTTTGAGCCACAATGTTTGGTAACAGGTTCGCAAGAGTTTCGTTGATCTTGTTGACTACATCATTCTCAGTCATGCCCTTCCTTTTCGGTGCCATCTATCGAGCGAGACGAAGATACAACGGTTACGATTAGCATGACGATTAAATGAAAATAAACAAATAGATAGATCAATAAAGATTAAAGCGAGAGATAGCTTATCGAAGCCGAAAGAGTGTCCTAACCCAAAGTCTACCCAAATCTCACAGGCCATAACTTAGGTTTAAGTTTCTACAGGAAAGGACCTAGGCTCTGATACCATTCTGTAACGCCCCTAACTTACAAAACGTACAAAATGATATCAAAAGGAACTTAAGAACAAAAGGACGTTAATCTTATTCCAAATCAAACCAAAGTCAAGCCAAAGTCAACCAACAAAATATTCAAAAGTACTTATAATCCAACATAAAGAACTAAAGCTTGAAGAACTCTAAGGCCAAAGGTGCTAAGTCCAAATCGTTCTACACTCTTCGCTCGTTCCCAGTGCCCCCTTGATTACCTGCCGTATAAGAAAGAAAAAGGAATACGGCTGAGCAAAAGCCCAGTGAACGGATATGACAAAAGCAGGAATATAGTATGAAAAGTGAAGACATATTTTTATAAACAAACTTATTTTCGAAACAAACTTATTTTCGAAACAAACTTATTTCAAATCAAAGTACAATTATGTATAATTCCACATTATATTATACAATACATATTCAACAAACTTATTTTCGAAACAAACTTATTTTCAACAAACTTATTTTCGAAACAAACTTATTTTCAACAAACTTATTTTCGAAACAAACTTATTTTCAACAAACTTATTTTCGAAACAAACTTATTTTCAACAAACTTATTTTCGAAACAAACTTATTTTCAACAAACTTATTTTCGAAACAAACTTATTTTCAACAAACTTATTTTCGAAACAAACTTATTTTCAACAAACTTATTTTCGAAACAAACTTATTTTCAAACACTTATCCTTTGCTGACCTTGGGGACGATACACTTGCAATTGGCCATGATTATTATTGTTATGATTAGGCCCATTGGTGATCCTTAGCTGATTTCCTCCATTATTACCACGATAACCTTGATTCCCAGAAGGTTGACCTTGCCTATTGTTCACTGGAGGCACAGAACGTAGTGGCTGGGCATTCTTAAATCTCTTGTTCTTACCTTCCTCATTTTTAGTAGCCAAAAACTCTGCTCGCTCCATCTCCAAATTTCGAGCATAATCGGCTGCCTCAGCTACATCATAACACTTCAGATTAATCAGCTTGGAGCGGTAACGCGGATGTATAGCCCACTTGTACTTACGAGCTTGATCCTCAGAAGACCCAGCAGAAACTCCAATCAAACCCACGAGTCTCAAAAACCTCTTTGTAAAATCACCGACAGACTCGTCACCCCTCTGACTGATATTAGCATACTCTCGAATCATAGCCTCTTTTTCCGCCTCTGAAAAGTACTGACGGAAAAACAACTCCTTAAAAGAAGACCAATCTAACGCATCCTCATAGTCAATACCACCTTTTGCATCTCTCAAAGCAATCCACCAACGCTGAGCATCTCCCTCTAACTTGTACACAGCTAGTGGCACCCAGTACCTCTCATCACAACCAAGGACCCTATAAATCTTCTCAATATGGGTGATCCAGTTCTCAGCTTCCACAGGAGTGCTAGCAGTGCTGAATGACAAAGGACGTTGTTTTTGGAACCGTCCTAGCCACACATGAATAGCCTCATCCACTATAGCTTTTTCTTCCTCGTTCTCATCCTCGTTTTCATGCGTCTTCATCATACCAACAAAACCTTCTTGATTACGTATTGCATCAACAGTTTGAGCCACAATGTTTGGTAACAGGTTCGCAAGAGTTTCGTTGATCTTGTTGACTACATCATTCTCAGTCATGCCCTTCCTTTTCGGTGCCATCTATCGAGCGAGACGAAGATACAACGGTTACGATTAGCATGACGATTAAATGAAAATAAACAAATAGATAGATCAATAAAGATTAAAGCGAGAGATAGCTTATCGAAGCCGAAAGAGTGTCCTAACCCAAAGTCTACCCAAATCTCACAGGCCATAACTTAGGTTTAAGTTTCTACAGGAAAGGACCTAGGCTCTGATACCATTCTGTAACGCCCCTAACTTACAAAACGTACAAAATGATATCAAAAGGAACTTAAGAACAAAAGGACGTTAATCTTATTCCAAATCAAACCAAAGTCAAGCCAAAGTCAACCAACAAAATATTCAAAAGTACTTATAATCCAACATAAAGAACTAAAGCTTGAAGAACTCTAAGGCCAAAGGTGCTAAGTCCAAATCGTTCTACACTCTTCGCTCGTTCCCAGTGCCCCTTGATTACCTGCCGTATAAGAAAGAAAAAGGAATACGGC
This sequence comes from Erigeron breviscapus, assembly GCA_034093135.1. Classification (NCBI taxonomy): domain Eukaryota; kingdom Viridiplantae; phylum Streptophyta; class Magnoliopsida; order Asterales; family Asteraceae; genus Erigeron; species Erigeron breviscapus. The sequence continues at coordinate 197,550,907 of CM067167.1, read as the reverse complement.
TGAGCAAAAGCCCAGTGAACGGATATGACAAAAGCAGGAATATAGTATGAAAAGTGAAGACATATTTTTATAAACAAACTTATTTTCGAAACAAACTTATTTTCGAAACAAACTTATTTTCGAAACAAAGTACAATTATTAATTCAACAATTATTTATCAAACAAACTTATTTTCAAAACAAACTTATTTTCGAAACAAACTTATTTCAACAAACTTATTTTCAACAAACTTATTTCAACAAACTTATTTTCGAAACAAACTTATTTTCAACAAACTTATTTTCGAAACAAACTTATTTTCAAACAAACTTATTTCAAACAAACTTATTTTCGAAACAAACTTATTTTCACAAACTTATTTTCGAAACAAACTTATTTTCAACAAACTTATTTTCGAAACAAACTTATTTTCAACAAATATTTTCGAAACAAACTTATTTTCAAACAAACTTATTTCAAACAAACTTATTTTCGAAACAAACTTATATTTCACAAACTTATTTTCGAAACAAACTTATTTTCAACAAACTTATTTTCGAAACAAACTTATTTTCAACAAACTTATTTTCGAAACAAACTTATTTTCAACAAACTTATTTTCGAAACAAACTTATTTTCAACAAACTTATTTTCGAAACAAACTTATTTTCAACAAACTTATTTTCGAAACAAACTTATTTTCAACAAACTTATTTTCGAAACAAACTTATTTTCAACAAACTTATTTTCGAAACAAACTTATTTTCAACAAACTTATTTTCGAAACAAACTTATTTTCAACAAACTTATTTTCGAAACAAACTTATTTTCAACAAACTTATTTTCGAAACAAACTTATTTCAAAGACAAACTTATTTCAAACAAACTTATTTTCGAAACAAATATTCAAATTATATTATACACAAACTTATTTTCGAAACAAACTTATTTTCGAAACAAACTTATTTTCGAAACAAACTTATTTTCAAACAAACTTATTTTCAAACAAACTTATTTTCGAAACAAACTTATTTTCGAAACAAACTTATTTTCGAAACAAACTTATTTTCGAAACAAACTTATTTTCGAAACAAACTTATTTTCAAACAAACTTATTTTCGAAACAAACTTATTTTCAAACAAACTTATTTTCGAAACAAACTTATTTTCAAACAAACTTATTTTCGAAACAAACTTATTTTCGAAACAAACTTATTTTCGAAACAAACTTATTTTCGAAACAAACTTATTTTCAAATCAAACAATTATTTTCAAACAAACTTATTTTCGAAACAAACTTATTTTCGAAACAAACTTATTTTCAAACAAACTTATTTTCGAAACAAACTTATTTTCAAACAAACTTATTTTCAAACAAACTTATTTTCGAAACAAACTTATTTTCGAAACAAACTTATTTTCGAAACAAACTTATTTTCGAAACAAACTTATTTTCAAACAAACTTATTTTCGAAACAAACTTATTTTCAAACAAACTTATTTTCAAACAAACTTATTTTCGAAACAAACTTATTTTCAAACAAACTTATTTTCAAACAAACTTATTTTCGAAACAAACTTATTTTCAAACAAACTTATTTTCAAACAAACTTATTTTCGAAACAAACTTATTTTCGAAACAAACTTATTTTCGAAACAAACTTATTTTCAAACAAACTTATTTTCAAACAAACTTATTTTCAAACAAACTTATTTTCGAAACAAACTTATTTTCGAAACAAACTTATTTTCGAAACAAACTTATTTTCAAACAAACTTATTTTCAAACAAACTTATTTTCGAAACAAACTTATTTTCGAAACAAACTTATTTTCGAAACAAACTTATTTTCGAAACAAACTTATTTTCAAACAAACTTATTTTCGAAACAAACTTATTTTCAAACAAACTTATTTTCAAACAAACTTATTTTCAAACAAACTTATTTTCGAAACAAACTTATTTTCGAAACAAACTTATTTTCAAACAAACTTATTTTCAAACAAACTTATTTTCAAACAAACTTATTTTCAAACAAACTTATTTTCAAACAAACTTATTTTCGAAACAAACTTATTTTCGAAACAAACTTATTTTCAAACAAACTTATTTTCAAACAAACTTATTTTCAAACAAACTTATTTTCAAACAAACTTATTTTCGAAACAAACTTATTTTCGAAACAAACTTATTTTCGAAACAAACTTATTTTCGAAACAAACTTATTTTCGAAACAAACTTATTTTCAAACAAACTTATTTTCAAACAAACTTATTTTCGAAACAAACTTATTTTCAAACAAACTTATTTTCAAACAAACTTATTTTCAAACAAACTTATTTTCAAACAAATTATTTTCAAACAAACTTATTTTCAAACAAACTTATTTTCGAAACAAACTTATTTTCGAAACAAACTTATTTTCAAACAAACTTATTTTCGAAACAAACTTATTTTCGAAATCAAATTGGGTTTCAAGAGACGGTTTTGACACACTTAATTTATATCAAAAATATTATAATTTTCGAATCAACAAATATATTTAAAGGCTAACAAACAAATAATTTTTCAAATAATATATCGAATCCATACAAATTCCACAAAATTTTAAATGAAGTTTTGAGAGGAAAGATTTTACCGAAAGGATCCTAATACCACCTAGAATATCCGTACCTTATCGCAGCTCACAAATATCGCCAAAATGAGGAATCACCAAAGGAACGCGATCAACGAATCGAATCTAATCAATACAAAAGTATAAGCCCAAAATATAAAAATAAAAAAAAAAAAAAAAAAAAAAAAAAAAAAAAAAAAAAAAAAAAAAAAAAAAAAAAAAAAAAAAAAAAAAAAAAAAAAAAAAAAAAAAAAAAAAAAAAAAAAAAAAAAAAAAAAAAAAAAAAAAAAAAAAAAAAAAAAAAAAAAAAAAAAAAAAAAAAAAAAAAAAAAAAAAAAAAAAAAAAAAAAAAAAAAAAAAAAAAAAAAAAAAAAAAAAAAAAAAAAAAAAAAAAAAAAAAAAAAAAAAAAAAAAAAAAAAAAAAAAAAAAAAAAAAAAAAAAAAAAAAAAAAAAAAAAAAAAAAAAAAAAAAAAAAAAAAAAAAAAAAAAAAAAAAAAAAAAAAAAAAAAAAAAAAAAAAAAAAAAAAAAAAAAAAAAAAAAAAAAAAAAAAAAAAAAAAAAAAAAAAAAAAAAAAAAAAAAAAAAAAAAAAAAAAAAAAAAAAAAAAAAAAAAAAAAAAAAAAAAAAAAAAAAAAAAAAAAAAAAAAAAAAAAAAAAAAAAAAAAAAAAAAAAAAAAAAAAAAAAAAAAAAAAAAAAAAAAAAAAAAAAAAAAAAAAAAAAAAAAAAAAAAAAAAAAAAAAAAAAAAAAAAAAAAAAAAAAAAAAAAAAAAAAAAAAAAAAAAAAAAAAAAAAAAAAAAAAAAAAAAAAAAAAAAAAAAAAAAAAAAAAAAAAAAAAAAAAAAAAAAAAAAAAAAAAAAAAAAAAAAAAAAAAAAAAAAAAAAAAAAAAAAAAAAAAAAAAAAAAAAAAAAAAAAAAAAAAAAAAAAAAAAAAAAAAAAAAAAAAAAAAAAAAAAAAAAAAAAAAAAAAAAAAAAAAAAAAAAAAAAAAAAAAAAAAAAAAAAAAAAAAAAAAAAAAAAAAAAAAAAAAAAAAAAAAAAAAAAAAAAAAAAAAAAAAAAAAAAAAAAAAAAAAAAAAAAAAAAAAAAAAAAAAAAAAAAAAAAAAAAAAAAAAAAAAAAAAAAAAAAAAAAAAAAAAAAAAAAAAAAAAAAAAAAAAAAAAAAAAAAAAAAAAAAAAAAAAAAAAAAAAAAAAAAAAAAAAAAAAAAAAAAAAAAAAAAAAAAAAAAAAAAAAAAAAAAAAAAAAAAAAAAAAAAAAAAAAAAAAAAAAAAAAAAAAAAAAAAAAAAAAAAAAAAAAAAAAAAAAAAAAAAAAAAAAAAAAAAAAAAAAAAAAAAAAAAAAAAAAAAAAAAAAAAAAAAAAAAAAAAAAAAAAAAAAAAAAAAAAAAAAAAAAAAAAAAAAAAAAAAAAAAAAAAAAAAAAAAAAAAAAAAAAAAAAAAAAAAAAAAAAAAAAAAAAAAAAAAAAAAAAAAAAAAAAAAAAAAAAAAAAAAAAAAAAAAAAAAAAAAAAAAAAAAAAAAAAAAAAAAAAAAAAAAAAAAAAAAAAAAAAAAAAAAAAAAAAAAAAAAAAAAAAAAAAAAAAAAAAAAAAAAAAAAAAAAAAAAAAAAAAAAAAAAAAAAAAAAAAAAAAAAAAAAAAAAAAAAAAAAAAAAAAAAAAAAAAAAAAAAAAAAAAAAAAAAAAAAAAAAAAAAAAAAAAAAAAAAAAAAAAAAAAAGTTACTTAAAAGTTTTACCCAGCATTATGTTATCTTGTTTATTCACACCCTCATTTGTAAACCAATATCAGTCTAGTATTTCGTATGAGATGAACAATAGAAAAATGATTCTAATACTTGTAGGCTTTGACGCTTGATTATCTAGTTTGATCTATCCCATTCCTTGGCCGTATATACTATGACTTATTTCCTACGAAGAGTCATTTTATTAAATGAAAAGTTATTAGTCATTACTCTATCTTTAATTTCATATAAATATTAGTGGGTTAAATAAGTTATCTGAAGTTATAACCGACTACATAACTTGTAATTTTTTTTTTCATTACTCTAACCATTTAATCATTTAGCTTGTTGTCACAATTTAGTGTTAGAATAAAATATATCTTCTAATTATGATATCATTCTTAACCCGTACACTCAATCTATTGTTATTTTACTTTTCTTCTTAACATAATATTTTTCTTTGCTCTATAACTTATGAGATTTATCTAAGTATTTACGTATAATAAAAAATATAGTGTTTTCATTTTATAGGATATTACAAAATGGTGTAGTCAGAACACTAGAAGATAGAAGACATTAAATATTAGCTAATAAGCCATCATCAAGTCATTTTTCTACTTTGTTCAAGTAGTACTCCTTTTGTCACATTTTGATTGTCCACTTACAAAAATACATTCATTCTTTACATGTTTGCCTATTATACCCTTGATTAATTACCTTTATTATTATTTTCAAAGTCAAACTACCTTGAATACAAGGGTAAAAGTGACAATTCTGGTTCGATAGTTTATTAAATACACACATCGTAAATTCTAATTTTTGTTTTGATTGTGGACAAACAGAATGGGAGGGAGAGACATTATTAAGAACCTATCCCTCAGTTAGTTCCTAAAAATACCAAATCTGAACCATATCCGGTATTGTATCTTAAGACAAAAAATAGTACATACTTGCCGCGCTTTGGCACCAATTTTATTCAAGTATGCTGCAAAAATCCTTGTGGACATGCACTCCCCGAATGAGACTAGATAGTCTCTTGCACGTGGAGTAAACTCCTTCAGTGCAGCAATCCCGTTTAAAAGCCGCTCTAATTCTACCAAGTGCTCTGCAAGAAAGAAAAGGATAAACAAACTTACCTTTTAATCATCAGCAGCTGAAACGTTAGCCTAATTATAATACATTTGATCGTTTATACTAGAAAATAACATAAGTGCATAACTTCACTATTTCATTCTAAAGTTACCTAGAACAAGCGTTTTCTCTAATCCAAGCTCGTCCACTGTCCTGAACATATAAACCGATAGACAAATCAGCATAAACTAAAGTCGAAAAAGTTTAGAAGCTACATTTCACTAATAATCGATATTTTCACCTAAAATGTAGTTCTTTTACAAAGTTCAATTCTTCAATTTCCGACACATCCGAGACACAACTTGCAGCCTTCTCTCCAGCCTAAATCACACAAACCACTTATAAAGATCAAATCTTTAGTCAACATATCCCCTTACGTATATAAAGGGGGTAATACAAACCGCAATAAGCTTGTTGGTGGTCTTGCCCATGGCAGACAGAACAATAACCGGACTCTCTTCCGGGAAACTAAGAATAAGATCAGCCACTTCTTTCATTCGTTCTGCAGACGCAACGGACGATCCACCAAACTTCATCACACATGATAACTGTTTGTTTAACCTTTCTAAATCTCGGCTTTCGGGTTCACTTCTAGTTAAAACATCAACAACCTTTCGAGCATTACAAACAACCCTCAAACACCCTTTTCCCTTATTACCCGAAACCGGCCTACACAATCCGACAGAGGGAGCAAATAACAAAGAGCAAAAACCTTTAACAAGCCACCTTCTACAGAACACACAAATTCCAGATATTGTTTAAAATTGAATAACTATACGCAATCAAAACTTACAAAAGAACACCGACCATGTGAAAAGACCAGGCACTTAAACGAAGAATTCACAAAACCATTTATGAGCAACAAAAAGTTTTTGCACAATGATCTAGTCCTAAGTTTACAACACATTTATTTACCATTAATCGGTTATCAAGAGTTACTTAGACATGAGCAAACAGATTTCCTAATCGAAATACATCAAATAGTTTGCAAATTAATATTCGCAGATATAGAAGATAACTTACCTGACCTGAAAAAAAGAAGTCGATAAGAAAATTTACCCGTTCGATTGAATCCAAAGTACAGTAACCAAGGAAAGTAGGAGGAAGAGGATCAGACACAATCATCCAATTGCAAGTAGTTGAGAAGAATTCATTGCCATGGAGAACCTTGTCAACCAGCACAAATACAATAAAATAAAATTTTGAATAAACACTAAAACTATAAAACCGAAATATATTAAGAAAAAATAACAACCTCCAAGAATAGAAGAAGAAGCTGCAAGTCAAAAAATTAAATCATATATGAGAATATTATCATACGCTTGCCTGCTGAATCAACTCCCTACTCCAAAGCTTTGAAGGATCTAATGTTAATGAAATGCTAACTTCACTTGTAGCTACAACATCCACCGAGATACCCAGATCCTCAAAAATTGAAAACACCTGAATCATGTTGATAATTACAAATTTAAGAACTTGATTCATAGGCCCGCTCATTTAATAACAAAAACAGCATCAAAATTTACCTTAGCAAGGAATCCAAATTGACCAAGCATGCGAGTGCTAACAATGTCTAACATGGTAACATTTCGTTTCAAAACAATGCTTGTTAGTACTGCCTGAAAACAAAGATATTAGTTTTCCCTGGTACTTGTTAACCAGCAGGCATTTACAATTGTCACTTGTCAGGAGCATAGTGCCACCAACCTTGCTCATATCTCTTGATTTAGTGATTAGGGTACCCGGAGCATTAGGATTGTAAGAATTTTTAACCCTAACAGGTATATCACCCTCTCTTGCGGGCCTCATAGACTGTGGATGTAGGACCTACGGAAAAAGAACAACGAAGCCAATAGAATATAGATCATGATATGTTTAGGTTTCATGATATTTGTCAGCTATTATGCAAATTCATGGATACCTGAGCACCAAAATATGCAAGTTCTGCTGCCTCATCGAAAGTCAAATACGGCACAGGTTCTGCACCCGAGTATATATTAGGGTCGCATGTCAATACACCATCCACATCTTTCCATACCTGTTATAAAGAAACAGCTAGAAATTTACAACTATTACCAGTTCATACAAGAAACTATTTGGATGTGCGTTCTAAAGTGATAATGTGACTAGAATAATCAGAATTTCTATAATCAGCTGTAAATAAACCCGCTGTATGATGTTGTTTGGATGTGTTTTTGCTGTTTGGTGTTATAACGATGAGACAATCAGATGCTTGGAGTGTTTATAAAAATCTGATTACTTGAAAATTGCAAACTCCCAATAAAACATCAGATGAGATAATCAGTAGCAAAAGATAAATCCAAATAAAACATTTAACATCCTATGAAATGCAGTGATGGTCAATTACATCATAAAAGAAGAAAAGGAGATAACTAGAGACCTAAATGTAGCAAAAGATAAATCCAAATAAAACATTTAACATCCTATGAAATGCAGTGATGGTCAATTACATCATAAAAGAAGAAAAGGAGATAACTAGAGACCTAATGTTGTTGACATAGTCAAATATTCAAATTTTAACCTTACATATGAAAGTTAGCATCTGCATAATTATTTTAACTTTTGAGTCCTTCACAAACCTGAATTTCCCGCAAGCCAAGTGATTTACCAATGGTAGTGGCAGTCAAATCACTACCACCTCTGCCCAATGTGGTTACAGCGCAAGTTCTCCAACCCTACAAACAATTTACAGAAATAAAATCAATCAATTTCCAGAGTTTTAAGTAGAAAGACTCTGGAAACAATTGTAGGGTGCGTAAATAGTAAAAACCTTTCCAAGAAAACCCGTGACAATAGGGATGGCGGGATCTTTAACCCAGTCACCGTTTAGCCTCTTTGCTACAGCTGGATAAGTTGCTTCCAATATATCCGCGTTAGTGAAATCGTCTGTTGTTATAAATCCGATGTCAAATGCATCATACTGCCATAAGAAAAATGGTGTAGTCAGAACACTAGAAGATAGAAGACATTAAATATTAGCTAATAAGCCATCATCAAGTCATTTTTCTACTTTGTTCAAGTAGTACTCCTTTTGTCACATTTTGATTGTCCACCTTAGTCATTTTGTTTGTCACAAAATGATTGTCCACTTTGACAAAAATACATTCATTCTTTACATGTTTGCCTATTATACCCTTGATTAATTACCTTTATTATTATTTTCAAAGTCAAACTACCTTGAATACAAGGGTAAAAGTGACAATTCTGGTTCGATAGTTTATTAAATACACACATCGTAAATTCTAATTTTTGTTTTGATTGTGGACAAACAGAATGGGAGGGAGAGACATTATTAAGAACCTATCCCTCAGTTAGTTCCTAAAAATACCAAATCTGAACCATATCCGGTATTGTATCTTAAGACAAAAAATAGTACATACTTGCCGCGCTTTGGCACCAATTTTATTCAAGTATGCTGCAAAAATCCTTGTGGACATGCACTCCCCGAATGAGACTAGATAGTCTCTTGCACGTGGAGTAAACTCCTTCAGTGCAGCAATCCCGTTTAAAAGCCGCTCTAATTCTACCAAGTGCTCTGCAAGAAAGAAAAGGATAAACAAACTTACCTTTTAATCATCAGCAGCTGAAACGTTAGCCTAATTATAATACATTTGATCGTTTATACTAGAAAATAACATAAGTGCATAACTTCACTATTTCATTCTAAAGTTACCTAGAACAAGCGTTTTCTCTAATCCAAGCTCGTCCACTGTCCTGAACATATAAACCGATAGACAAATCAGCATAAACTAAAGTCGAAAAAGTTTAGAAGCTACATTTCACTAATAATCGATATTTTCACCTAAAATGTAGTTCTTTTACAAAGTTCAATTCTTCAATTTCCGACACATCCGAGACACAACTTGCAGCCTTCTCTCCAGCCTAAATCACACAAACCACTTATAAAGATCAAATCTTTAGTCAACATATCCCCTTACGTATATAAAGGGGGTAATACAAACCGCAATAAGCTTGTTGGTGGTCTTGCCCATGGCAGACAGAACAATAACCGGACTCTCTTCCGGGAAACTAAGAATAAGATCAGCCACTTCTTTCATTCGTTCTGCAGACGCAACGGACGATCCACCAAACTTCATCACACATGATAACTGTTTGTTTAACCTTTCTAAATCTCGGCTTTCGGGTTCACTTCTAGTTAAAACATCAACAACCTTTCGAGCATTACAAACAACCCTCAAACACCCTTTTCCCTTATTACCCGAAACCGGCCTACACAATCCGACAGAGGGAGCGAAACTTAGCTGCTTTTTGGAGCACAATGTTTGTGATTGCAAAGCTATGTTTGATAAATGGTATTGTGTTGCCATTGTAAAGAATATTGTATTTTCGAAAAATTAGAGAGGATACGATCCGATAATCAAAACAAAGAGCAAAAACCTTTAACAAGCCACCTTCTACAGAACACACAAATTCCAGATATTGTTTAAAATTGAATAACTATACGCAATCAAAACTTACAAATGAAGAAGGAGGACACTGAACATGTGAAGTGGCTAGGCACTTATACGAAGAATTCACAAAACCATTTATGAGCAACAAAAAGTTTTTGCACAATGATCTAGTCCTAAGTTTACAACACTTTTATTTACCATTAATTGGTTATCAAGTACTTAGACATGAGCAAACAGATTTCCTAATCGAAATACATCAAATAGTTTGCAAATTAATATTCGCAGATATAGAAGATAACTTACCTGACCTGAAAAAAGAAGTCGATTTAGATCAGAAAATTTACCCAAGTACACAATCATCCAACTGCAAGTAATTGAGAAGAATTGATTGCCATGGAGAACCTTCTCAACCAACACAAATACAAGAAAATAAATTTTAGAATTGTTACGAATAAATAAAACAGAAATATATAAAAAATCACAAATAACGAATAGGTTGACTTACAGCTAAGTTAAAAATCAAAACCAGGAATCCCAAGTTCTTGTCTCCTTGAACCTACAAAACCCTAACCCATTAAAAATAGACACGAGCATTAGTTATAAAGAATACGAAAGAATAGAAAGAACCTGCAAGAACTGAAAGAAAGAACAATATGCATATATAAATAACAATATAAAAATATGCATAAAGAATGAAAGAATAGCAGGGTACCCACTTTTACATTTAATTGGAAAAAAGCCCTAATCTTGATCAGAAATAAAAAAGAATGCAATGTATGTTAAACCTTGCTTTGAGCCCTAAACCTGCCATAATAGAAATACATTGACAAATCATCAAAACACGAATTATTACAAAACAATACAGCGTATAAAGAAAAGAAAGAAACCTGTAATATTGATGAAAGAAGTTTTCCTATTATATTCAATGTTGATGTTCCTTGGAACCCTAACTCGCGAATCGAAATTCATCAAACAAATATCGAACATTAAAAATTTTGTATATAAAGCTTTAACCTTGATACATAGATAGATAGATACAATATGTATCGATGGCCGTCGGAAGAAGAAAAGAATTAGGGTTTAGGGTTTAGATAGATGATGATGATATGTCGACCGTTGGAGGAGCGGGTTGGGTGGTGAATGTGTTTGGAAGAATGAATGAATGAATTATTATTTTACAGTTACTATATATACAGTGGTATATGTCGGTTTCGGATATGGCGTTGATTAAACGCGGGAATAATATTAACGCGGGGAAATCATGACCTGTGGCCGCAAGTTGACCTTTATTCTATACTTGATTTAAAGTAGTACCCAAACCACTGCATCTTTATTATATATCTGATCTGATTCAAAGTAGAATCCAAACCACTACAGCTCACCTGCTCCCCCCATTTGTTAGTATCAACTTTCAATGTTACTCTAATAGTCTAATCCCTCTACCGGAAAAACCTTCCTCGACTTTCCCATCTATCAAAATCTCACATAATTCAATTATAATATGGACTATGATGACACTACATCAATCCACAATCTCCCTATCTACAAAGCTGCAATCAACAATGATTGGGACACCGTGGAGAACACTTTTAACATTTATCCTGATAAACTCGATGCAAAAATTACCTATTGGTGGGAAAGACCACTGCACATAGCAATTGGAACCAACTCTTCCCACCAGTTTGTTAATAAAATCATCGAAAAGATTGTGGATACAGACGTTCAGAAACTGAGGGCCAAAAGCTGGTGGGGAAACACCGCCCTTCACTATGCTGCTAAGTACTTATTAGAGGTGACTAAAGATGAGCCTGGGGAGGATGGTACCAGTCCATACACGGGGTTTCTGGTGCTGATCTAGTAACCCTCATCCTAACTTCTGCTTTTTATGGTTAGTAGCTTGTACTTGTTCCTAACCATCTACAAGGTTTAAATGTACGGAAACGAGCCTCGAGGCGTTTTCCCTTCGCCTCAAGAGGCGTAAGCCTCGAGGCGAACCGAGGCGTAAGAAAAATAAATATAGAAATTTTATATTTTATATATTATTATCAATAATTTTTAGTATATAAAAGTTTGAATATAATATTATTTATGTAATTATTGGACTGAAAAAGACTCATAAATTTAAGGGTTCAAAATGTAATGACAAATATTGTATAATACGTGGCTATAAAAGAGTTTGCCAACAGGCTCACATCATTTTCCCCACCCATCACCTTTATCTTTTATACTCATGTCATTTATACAATACCCTTGGTTTAAAATAGCGTGTGGCGACCCGTTGCGATAAGGTCCCAAAGGCAATAAGTGTTGCGTTGCGAGCGCGGCGAGCGCAACACGTATTCGCGGCGACAGTTTCTACAAATATGCTAATACTCTACATGTAACAATTGAATACCAAAAGATAACATTCCATATCATAAGAAAAGACAATAGTTTGTGATTTCAAATCACCAAATCATAATAGGTTGCGATTCTACGACACCAAATGTATAATAAGTAGAAAACAAACCATAAAAGTAGACTAATAGACTTGAAATTGAAAGTTGAAATCAAAACATAAAGAAAATAAGTGCCTCAAAAAAGTGAAAACATAACTTTGTACATGTTGCAACGCAACGGACGCAACACGCAACGCTCGCAACAGCTCGCAACGGGCATGTAGCGCTCGCAACATGTAACCTGGTCGCAACACCCTTGGCGTTGCGCCCTAGGGTCGCAACACGCAACGCAACGCCTGTTGCACGCTATTTTAAACCAATGTTATCAATTTCAGTGGTATTTCGGTGGTATACCGGTTTTCGGTGGTTGGCCATAATTTCGGTTTTGAATTTCGGTTTAGATTTCGTTTCCAAGATTTTCGGTGGTTTTGACCGAAATTCAACTATCTAAATTTTGGTTGATTTAGTGGTTTTACCGGTGGATTTTTTTCTTTTTTGGGCCTAACTTAATAAAATAAATGGGTTTCTTTTTCTTTTTAATAGCCCATATGTCAATTAAACCCATGAGTAATAAAACCCACCAAAAATAAAACAACAACCCAAACCTAATTTCTTCAAAACCCACGATCGGATCTATATCTTCAATCAAGCAGCAGCAGCGACTTCAAGATTCAAGCAGCAGCAGCAGCGACTTGAAGCAAAATCCGACCTCCCTTCTTAGGTTATTATTATGGAAGATGATTTTGTTGTTGTTGTTTAATTGATTGAAAAAAGAATGGTTTAATTGTTTAATATAGAGATGGAAGATGGGTATTAGGATAGAGGCTAAAAGTCAATCAATTTGATGAAGGAGCTTGGACATAATCAAAATTCAGTATTGATGATGACGATACAAAAGTCAATATTGATGATGACAAAGAAAGAGAAATATCAGATTTATAAGAAAAGAAAATAGAGAATGGATGAGTGTCTGAGTGCTGTGATTTGGTCCAATGCGTGGGGATAGTCCAACTGGCCGAGTGGTGTCCACATATTATTTTCATTTTTAACCTTTAAATTTTGATTAAGTCATTTTTAGTCCAAAATATTACATAAATAACTGAATTTATATAAAATATATAAATATTTATATAAAATATAAAAATATATAAAATATTAATATTTAAAATTACCGAAATACCACCGAAATACCACCAAAAAAACCAATACCGGTCATACCGGTCCTAGACCGAAACACCGAAATTCCAGTCATTAACTACTTAGTGTAAAGCAGAACCTTCCATCTTCTTCTATCCAATATATATATATATTATATATAGATTAGATATATATACATATATATATTAATATACAAGAATTGCTCGTTTAAATGTATAATCTATGTCAAGATCTGCCTCCAAAAATATATAATTGGCTCCAATATTTGCCGCCAAATAGATATTGGCTCCTATTTTTGCCGCCTAAAAATCATTACAGCCCGCCCAAAAAATAAGAACCCGCCTCGATCCGTTTCTCCGCCTCATACGTTTCTCTACTGCCTCATCAACCCGAGGTGTACGCTTCTCTACCGCCTCATCAACCCGAGGCACACGCACCAAAAGACTACCCTGAGACGCCGCCTCATACGCGCTACAAGCCCGCTTCGCCTCAAAACGCGCCTCGAGGCGCGCCTCGAAACGTTTTTTTTTTTAAACTTGTTCCTAACCATCTACAAATTACTACACATGGCAAAGCAGCGGGTTAGCTAATGGTCCAAAAACAGATTTCATGAGTGTGCTTTTGTACGAACAATTTTCGTATACTTCAGAATAAAAAAACACACAAAATACTTAATAATATCAGGTACCTGGTTTTAGGCATTAACAATACACTTTGGGGAATTTTGACCCATTTCCCATTAGGAATTCAGTTACCTGAATCAACCCATTTATTATCATATCTACAAAACACAAAAATTCTTATGAAACTCAATCCTAATCTTGTTTTTTTTCACCTTTGTTCTTCTGCTTCAGATGTGGCCCTCTTTCTAGTCAAAAAGTACCCGAATTTGGTTGCACAGAAAGATAGGAATGGTCAGACTGCCTTAGAAGTGCTGGCTACAAAACCACACGTTTTTCCTAGTGGAAGTCAGCTACAGTACTTCCAGCATCTCATTTACTCATGTATGGTCTCTCTATTAATACATATTTTAAATATTTATTCACATTAAAGACATCTAATCTAACAAAATATTGTGTTGTGTTGGATAAGGGATTCCTGTGAACCTTGAAAACGCATCAGACTACCCCTTGAGGTCGCTTGTCTTAAAGTTGATCCTACTGGTAGCCCCGTGTACTAAAAACTTATATAATATGAAACTAAAGCATTTGCAGACATTAATGGTTGTATTTTGCGTCACGACCCATTTTCAATTTAATTTTAACCCATTTGAGATAGCACAACCTAAATTCAAATTGCCATCTCCAAGCTCAAAACTACAAATAATGAGAAGACGACTAACCTTTGGTATGTATGCTGAAGTTTCTACTTAGCAAAGCCACATCAGGTTGAAAAGATTATGGATCTTTCTTGGGCGTTTTCATGTACAACCTGAATTAAACGACTAATGAGAATCAAAACCAACACAAGATTGTAACATATAACACAAAAAGATGGTTGTTTTAAGTTTAAGTTACCTTTGATATGACTCGAAGAACATGAATGAGATACCGTTGTTCATAAACAAAGTAATCATCAAATTTTAACTCAATGTTGAATCCCAAAGTAAACTTTTTGAAATGCTTCTTCTAGGGTACACATAAGATAATTAATTAGAACATCCCAACTGACAATATTTCCATTTGATTATCTGAGCAAAGATTTGCCAATCTGGCATGTTTCTCTCTGAGGACCATAGCTAAAGAATTCATCCAAAGATAACCCAGTGACCCTCTTTTCAATAACTGTAGCCTGAAATAATTCGATCAAATAGATTAACCTCCAAGATTTATTACCAAAGGTTATATTGTTTAGCAACTAATGTGATTAAGTCGATTAGTTAGCAAGTTACAAAACCATGTCTCAACATTATTACCAAGTTCCTGAACACAAAAAGTTTGACCATGTAAGAGTACAATGACCCACTATATAAAACATTATATGTCAAAATTACACGTTTACGTCACCTACACAAACTACAGTTCCTGTGTTCACTTTCCAGCTCTTGTTCATATCCATGAATTATGCATTTGATTCCTATACTTTTAACATGACAAACACACGATTACCCCTCAGATGCTTATATTTCATTCTTTTATTATAACGTCCTTACAAAACAAATTTAGTCCTATGTATAACATTTTTAAAAAGTACTCATTTTGACCCACTTACCTAACCTCCTGACATGGTCATTTTGACCCACTTACATTGTATTTCTAGAGTGACTTTCTTACTAAGCTATATAGATAACTACTAAAGGATTACATGCAGATATCAAGTAGCAAACTAGAGTGAGTTTCAATATGTAAATTGATAAACACAAGTATTACAAACAAAATACACTCAATAATTGTGAGCCCTGTTCGTATGCTTGTGTTCATTTTTTGTAATCTTTCATACATGTGAGGTTTGAGGTTTTGATGGTTTTATTCGGTTGTCGAAAAAGAACATATCAAAAGGCTAGTGGCAGGACCAACGAGGCATTAACCACTAAACTATTAGTGAGTATATTTCAACATATTCTTTTGAAATCAGCATATATAATTCCAATAACTACACCTTTCAAGTCTGTGCTTACAGATTCTAAACTGTAAATGACAACTACAGAAAATACCTTACTGGCTACACTGTTGGCAAAGTCCTCAAGCCCTTTGCTCTTGCACGAAGCTCCTCTTTTTCACAAAATTATCTTGAAGTACCTGAAAAGAAATATACATTAATGAAGTACCGTTAACAGTTTATCATAAAAAAGGGGGAGGGGCAATAACTATACCACCATCTGACAAACTGAGAAAGTGTGGCTTCAATATCAGCCACATTGAGCTTCCAAAGAGAATCAATCATCAATTTCTTGTGTGACTGCGTATGTTCTTCAAGTTCTGCTTATGTGTTAGGCTTAAAAGTAACGGTAGGTTCCATATTGTTCATGCGTATTTTAAAAAATGACAGGAATTTTCATTGATGGAATGCGTCATTGGGTTATCATTGACTTCTGTCCATGCTCTGAAGAGTTGTGGCATGATCCTAGGCCTAATTAGTCTCTTGCGAGTGTATGGGTAAAATTTAATGTATTGCCTCTAAATCAACCCACAAAGTATGAGTTTGTGGCACAGGACAGGGAAAACTGAGGCTAGCATCGTCTGGAATAAAACTGTAAGAGAGATTATAAGAATATGAATACATGCAAAAACCATTAACCAACAACATGTGGACTAATATGCCGTGAAACATATACACACTTTCTTATGGGCCATAGTAGTCTTTATATGCATTTAGATATAAACAACATTGCAAGATTAAGAAAGTGACGTCGTGATTGCAGATGTTAACATTTATATACAGGGGCTTGGGTCCGATGAGTAAAAGTAAATTGTTGGAATTTGATACAATATCAACAAATAGTCTCCGACGATTTTCAAAATACTTTTGCAAGTTTCTGTTGGTCTACGGCTTAGTAGCCAATTTTGGACATTCCTATTATAAATTGGCTCTATCTTACAATGAGGAAGTATAGATGTAATCGTATAAACATCAAATGTATTTACCTAATTACGCCTCTCCCATTTTCAGATTCGCACCACGAATTACATCATAACATTTATTCATATCCATTTTACCAAACACCCTTTCTTACACCACCATCACTGTTCAATACTCTACCTAAAGATTAAAGCCGCATCTTAAACTAAGACATATACGTCCTGGTTCTGCCTAAACAACATCTTAAACCTCAAACCACATATTTAGTGTACAACTCGCATACCAACCCATACTAATTGCTTCAACTTAATTAGTTTAGTTTTGTTTCATCGTCTATCTTTCGGTTTCCACCAAATCATGAACAACTTGATATGGCTTTGTAATGTTGAACTCATATATATGTACCATTATCAAGGTCGAAAAATTATTTCATCTGATTACCATGAAAATCTGTCACCCGTGGTAAATCAAGACAACAGAAGTTGATATCTATTGTATCTAGTAGTCGAATAATTCCAATACACAGGTTAAAATGCCATTTGACCATTTGTATCAAACTTTTGGATAACATGAGATATTATCATAGTATTTGAAATTCTATGTCTTACATATGCAAAACAATTGTTGAGACCAAGAAAATGCCATTTGAAATCATTACAGAATTACTTGAAACCACCTGGCTTTAAATTAAAAGAGTTATGTTACCAGGCGTTGCCCGGGAGACATCACGTTGATTACAGGAAACATTGTAAGAAAAACACAAATGAAATCAATAATTTTGATTATAAGAAAAAGGGGGAAACAAGAAATCTAATTCAATAAATTAGTTGCTGAACTAAAAAACGGGCTTATTGTGAATAATCGTTCCTTATGTTTCATATATCGAATTCATGACGCTCTCTCATAACCGCTACTTTACCAACAACCAAAAATAATAATAGCCAAAAAAAAAAACCTTGGAATCATCCTTTGTCACTCAAATATTAGAGAAAGAGAGGGATTGTTGACAGAGAAAGACGAATTAGGTTTTCCATAATTTAGAAGAGACGAATTGTTAGGGAAAGAGAAAGAGAGATGGGTAAGGAAATAGAGTGAAACGTGAAGCAGTTAGGGTTAAAATATATGGATGAGGGGTCGTATGTGAGAACATTGAAGGCTCTGGTAACCCTTCTCAAATAACTTATCCGTAGAGTTCAGAAAATCTTGACACTTCAGCTTTTTAGGCAAATAGACTTTCTTTGTAAGTTGCTTTTGTCTAACAAGTCTTGACAAAGCATTACCCCCCTCCCAACTTTGTTTTCCTCTATTCACCACAACGATAAAGAAAGTCAACGGAGTTTAATTTTCCATATCTTTTGGGGTAATAATTCATTTTTACTATTGGTATTTATTGATATATGTTGCAAGTACATGTATCACTGTATCATTATTATTATTATTACACACGTGGTTGTTAAGATTGCAATGCTAAAGTATATGAATGATTTGTATATGTAATTGCTATTTCTGAAATAATACATCTAGTATTGATATTCATTTATTTAGCTACATAATCCATATTTAAGGGTAGATGATTTTTGTTAAACAGTTTTATGTACTTATTTATACATATTTGTCTTACCTTTGTTCCCATTATTCTGTCATGGCTATAGCATAAAAGTGAGCAATTAATTAGGGAACATTACATATCATCTCCACTATATATCCGCGCTTCGTTGTGGATCTTGACATGTTAACAAAGAATGAACAGCGTTGAGCTTCATCTAGGCTTCCCGTAACCTGTGTAATGAAGCTTTATCAGCATACAAATAAGAATATCTCACATGCATTCTCTTAAAACTAACCTGGCCTCACACTTTTAAGCTTAACAATTCTCTAACGAAGTACAACATAAAAAACAAATTTTGAGCATAAATTGGCCTCAGTGTCACAGACCAGCAAGTATCATTAGCTACCAACACAATCATGAAACCAAAGCAGTCGCATGGCCCCTTTGTCACCCATCACGAATCCAGCAGATGTAGCCATGCCACCAGTCCCCTACACAGACCCTAAATCAGTTCATTTTGTTCATACACAAACCTTAATTTTGAGATGAAACCTACTATAAAAAATATAGTCGTCCTTGCTTATGTAATCAAAAATGTAATAATTCGTATATAGCTTCCACAATTTGAAAGAACTTCAAGCATATAAAAAGATAAAGCACACAATATGATCTTGAGACCCAATTTAGCTTTAAAACCAAGTTTAAGAGCTCAATAATTGAAATTTAATTATTTGTAATGTAAATAAAAAACAAATGATTAGCAAGGTAAGGACATGTAACAAAAATAAATTACTAACTAATATTTTCTAAAATAAAGACCATCAATATCTACATAATATGTTTACAATTATAATGAAGTAACATGTATAGCTACTCGGTAGCATTAGCATTAGTATTTCTCAATTTTGATTCTTAATAGAACAAAAGAAAGTGCCATATATGTCCAACTGTCATGGAGAAAGTAAATGATCAAGCTCTCATAAATGTCACATGTCTAACAATTGCCAGTGCAAATTGTCTATCGCTGCCATATATGCTTTTGTTTAATATCCATCTACATGACTCTATGGGTCGTGGGTTTTCTGGTTCAATTGTGATTAATTTCAGGTAATAGTGATCAGCATGAACCTAAGATGCACCTGCTGTCGAGAAAGATCTCACAAAATCTATGGTAAAAAACTTAGACACCCTCTATTCCAAAGAAAATGCAGAGAGATTGAAGACAACATTACATGAATTGCGAGTTTAAAAGAGTACATGATTGACGTTTGAATTA
Source organism: Erigeron breviscapus (assembly GCA_034093135.1). Lineage (NCBI taxonomy): Eukaryota > Viridiplantae > Streptophyta > Magnoliopsida > Asterales > Asteraceae > Erigeron > Erigeron breviscapus. The sequence goes on along the minus strand of CM067167.1, from coordinate 197,531,092 downwards.
ACGTAATCACCATTAGGGGAGATATGAAACTACATGAGAGTTGGAAGATCAAAAGAGTGAAAACCAATTCATTAAGACAGATGATTATCAGCTGGATTACCAAAAAGTTGAATGAATTTTGGCACTAAACTAACATAATGCTAGAGCCAGTTAAGAAACATATAAAATAGAAACATAAAAAATAGAAAAGGTTCCACCTTCAATTCACATTACAAAGCCACTTTTATACTATAAGTCTATAAGATCTTAAATTTCTCTTATAACCATGAAAGTTAACTGATTACTCATATTCACAGTTTTGAGTCTCAATATACAAAATCAAAAACTATGAGATAATAAGTCAAGGATGAAAAGCAAACCTTGAGGAATCTAATCTCCAACTTTGAGATTCTAACGACGATCCCGATTTTTAAGCAAGATGATGCAATGGCAACTTTGCAATGCGCTTCAACTCCACTGGTAACCTATCACAACAAATAACAGTAATAAATAGGGTTGTAGAGGTGGCAATTGTCAACTTAATATAACCCTCCAACCTGAGTTTGCTACGCAAATTAATCCTATATTGAAACCTCCAGACCGGGTTCAGTGATCGATAAAAAATGCAATATTGAAAGAAAGTAAAAACCTTAAAATTGAAAACAAAAAAAAAAAAAGCTTAGGGAAATTCTTACGTGGCTTCAGTGATTTTAGGAGGTAGATCACACCTCCGGCATAGTAGATTCCATTACAGGTACAAATATCCCAATTCTCATGTGTACACACTAATATTTTCTGTCTATATCTATATATAAGTATGTGTACATATCTGAAGGTGATTGGGATTAACATCCACTGGCAAAATCATAAGCAGATTTGATGCATTCAAGATAGTGATCGTTTGACCCAAAGTTCATCAATTTTGAATTCCCCAATACAGGGACCTATTAAGACAAGCTGACATAAAACTGATAGCATTTATAAGGTAAGAGTTGGTTAATGGGCAGATGACTTTCGACCCATTTTCATTTTAGCTAAACGCTTTTCATTTGGCACGTAACATAATAAAAAAAAAAAATCAAGCCAACGTCAAGTCACAAATTACAGACAGAATGTCCTAGAGCGCCCAATTACAAAAACTAACAGCCGATTCATGATGTTCCTGTCTGACCATCCACTCATAGCCACTCTTGTTTATATATCTTTCGCAAAATCTCTGATGGACTCAGCACTCCAATGGCGCATGATCTCTCGTTCCTCTTCATTATTTCCAATTCTTCCATCCACTCAGCTTTATCTGAGAAATAATCCCTTTCCAACAAACGCGAAAGAAGGTCTCTATCATATTTCTTGAACTCGGTGGTATGCATATCAGTTTTTTCCAACTCACTTGGTCGAAGGCCCAACCACTTGATATTAGGGGTAGCTAGATTCTTGCTATCAAAAGCAAGAGCATCTGAGCCACACAGATACGTCATGAGTATCTGTATACCACTGGGATCGGAGTCCATAAGAGCCAAAACGGGGATATGTTTGAGCTGTTTTGAAAGATGTTGCAAGAAAAAACGCGTCCCAACATCGGGCATGCCACAACCCGTGATAAGCACACAGCCAACTTTTCTAAGAAAGTTCTCATCTATGAGGTTTGAAAAGGTAGCTTCCTTCTCAACGACTAGTATGAATCTAGCATTACAAGAAACAACTTCGAATTTTGGCAAATACGTTGATAGCGGTACTCCTACAAATCTACGTTGTTCAAAATTGATTAACTGACCATTCTCCTTAATTATTAAAGATCCAGCGGCAAAGCCATTTGGAGTAGCTTTCACTCCTAAAGAACGTCTTGTTGTACCAATGATGCAACAAAGGTCCTCAACTAACTCATCTGAAACTGTTTGATTACCAAAAAGTTCTGTGTTTTTGTAAAAGATAGCTCTTTTTGTAATATATCTGTTCTTTTTCAGATCTAGTAGAATACGTACCAAACCTAATAACTGTTCACGTCCGACTCCAATTAGCTTTCTTTTTTTAACCTCATTAAGCGCCTACCCCTTCTGTATGTGACGCACTCTTTGTCTCTTACGGGAGCTTTGAATTCCTCTCTCGTGTTTGTAAGCTTTTTGTCGAGTTCTTCCAATCGCCGTCTTACAATAGAGCGACGGCGATCCTTGACTTGAAAATAGCTTTTCATAGTGAAAAGTTTTTAGAAAATAATAAAACCCTAATTTAGATCTGAAAGAATTTGGTTCGTCGACATCATACCAAGAGGGGAAATAGGGTAGGTTTATTATTTAGAGTTAGGGTTAAAGTTATTCAACCCTCCGTTAGTTTTTTATTTTTTTTCCACTCATCTCCTGCTGTAACATAAGGGGCATTTTAGTCATTTCAACATGTTTCTTCTTCCCCACTTGTTCTTCAAACCCAGAGATCTGGATAAACATCTATATCTATATGTTGGATAAAGAATTTTCATAAATGAAGATATACAAGAAGCTAATGACTTTAGGAGGAGGTATGACAATTTTCGTGCATAAAGTTTGGTATATATATTTACTGCTAATTTTCTGGATGTGATATTGGTTATTTTTTCTGTACAAACATGTATAGGTTGATACTTAAGGAAGGAGCTAATGAAGCTTAACCCAAACATAAGATAATAATATATACATAAAGTATACTACATACCCAGGATTTAACCCAGTAGATGCATTTAAAATGCTAATGTCACCAGCCAAGAGAATTAAAGTGTTTACAAACCGAGTTACCACCACATAGTGTACTGTAAGTCCCCTTGAATCGCATCGTTAATAGTTTGCTCCAGCTATTTAGGGATGCGGAATCCCTCACTATAACTTGGTGATTCACAACGAGCCTTCAGATTATCTGCTGCCTCGCAGATCATCTCTAGGCCTAGTGGAACAACTATTGACGACTATAACCTGCACTATGGGTATGTTTGACAAAAGTAGCTGTAGCTGGCAGCTGTAGCTTGTAGCTGAAGCTGTAAGTTGTAGCTTTTAATTGGAGCTGTATTCCACTCGTCCCTGCTGTCATGATAAGGGGCATTTTAGTCATTTCAACATGTTTCTTCTTCCCCACTTGTTCTTCAAACCCAGAGATCTGGATAAACATCTATATCTATATGTTGGATAAACATATTTTCATAAATGAAGATATACAAGAAGCTAATGACTTTAGGAGGAGGTATGACAATTTTCGTGCATAAAGTTTGGTATATATATTTACTGCTAATTTTCTGGATGTGATATTGGTTATTTTTTCTGTACAAACATGTATAGGTTGATACTTAAGGAAGGAGCTAATGAAGCTTCACATACAAGTTTGTCAATACAAACGTGTTGTGGTAAAATTATCTTATGCGTTAAACTTATGTGTTGTGTTAAACTTATGTGTTGTGTAAACTTATTGTTGTGTTAAACTTATGTGTTGTGTTAAACTTATTGTTGTGTTAAACTTATTGTTGTGTTAAACTTATTGTTGTGTTAAACTTATTGTTGTGTTAAACTTATTGTTGTGTTAAACTTATTGTTGTGTTAAACTTATTGTTGTGTTAAACTTATTGTTGTGTTAAACTTATTGTTGTGTTAAACTTATTGTTGTGTTAAACTTATTGTTGTGTTAAACTTATTGTTGTGTTAAACTTATTGTTGTGTTAAACTTATTGTTGTGTTAAACTTATTGTTGTGTTAAACTTATTGTTGTGTTAAACTTATTGTTGTGTTAAACTTATTGTTGTGTTAAACTTATTGTTGTGTTAAACTTATTGTTGTGTTAAACTTATTGTTGTGTTAAACTTATTGTTGTGTTAAACTTATTGTTGTGTTAAACTTATTGTTGTGTTAAACTTATTGTTGTGTTAAACTTATTGTTGTGTTAAACTTATTGTTGTGTTAAACTTATTGTTGTGTTAAACTTATTGTTGTGTTAAACTTATTGTTGTGTTAAACTTATTGTTGTGTTAAACTTATTGTTGTGTTAAACTTATGTGTTGTGTTAAACTTATGTGTTGTGTTAAATTTGTGTTGTGTTAAATTATGTGTAATGTGTTAAACTTATGTGATGTGTTAAACTTATGTTATTAAGTAAGGATTTGTGTTCTGTTGTTGTTTGCACTTAACTTGAAACAAGACGTTTAAAATTTATTATAACAATTCCAAAAATATAAACACCATAATGTTTATTTTAATTATAGTCAAATCAAACAAAACACAAGCATGTATATGTTTAAGCTTTAGCAAAAAGGTCACCTTATAAAAGACCTGATTCAGTATTTTCTGGAACAACAATTGAAATTGTTGTATTATACTGTCGAAAAAAACTAAAAGTTAACCCAAACATAAGATAATAATATATACATAAAGTATACTACATACCCAGGATTTAACCCAGTAGATGCATTTAAAATGCTAATGTCACCAGCCAAGAGAATTAAAGTTTTTTACAAACCGAGTTACCACCACATAGTGTACTGTAAGTCCCCTTGAATCGCATCGTTAATAGTTTGCTCCAGCTATTTAGGGATGCGGGATCCCTCACTATAACTTGGTGATTCACAACGAGCCTTCAGATTATCTGCTGCCTCGCAGATCATCTCTAGGCCTAGTGGAACAACTATTGACGACTATAACCTGCACTATGGGTATGTTTGACAAAAGTAGCTGTAGCTGGCAGCTGTAGCTTGTAGCTGAAGCTGTAAGTTGTAGCTTTTAATTGGAGCTGTAAGTTGTAGCTTTTATTTTTTAAAAGTGTTTGGTATCGTAGCTGTAGCTTGACTTTAAGAGGCCTTTGTGTAAATTTTAAAGATTAAAAGCTTCATCGAAAAGCTAAAGCTCCTGAAACGCTACTTCAACTAGCGTTTCATTTTGGAGCTTTTTCTTTCAAATAAAAGCTAAAGCTAGTTGCATCCAAACAAAGCTAAATTCTTATTAAAGCTGCAACTACATCCACTATACCAAACAATTTAAAAAATAAAAGCTTTCACTAACAACTTTGCTTAAAAGATACAGCTTACAGCTCCAACTAAAAGTTACATCTACAAGCTACAACTATTTTTGTCAAACATACCCTATAGGTGGAAGAGAGAGAAATTAATTTTTAATTAAAGATTGGGTTGAATTGGTTCACTGATGTGTGTAGTCTAAAGAGTTCCTGAGCATTATCTCCTTTTTTTACATACTTAATGGAATATACGTGTTCCATGCATATTTTTTAGTTTTATGCTGAAAACATTATTTGTTAACATATTTTTCTGAAAACTATAAGTGTACATAACGTTATTCGACATGTTTTGCGAGCCGACTATAGCTTGCTTAGGGATGCGAGTGAACCTCCACGCCACAAGAAGTATATTACTTTACTCTTAAGCTTCAAACTTAAAACTTACATGTATTTTAACTGATGACCAAGCCTTTACCACTAAAGCTTGATACATTTAATCTTAATTCGGTCCATAATTTGATTAACCACAAATCCACAACGGTATCAATGTGTTTAATAATATCAAATAATAGTGTGGCAAAAGTCATTGTTTGGTCGGTCTGTTATTGCATGGAATGTATGAAATAAACAATTTTGAGAATAGCGTGAAAAGTCTTCTATCGAAGTTCAAACTCTTTCGTTCTTTGTATCCCGGCTAGAATTACAGAACCATTCACGAATTGGTAGAGGCAAGGTTGGGAAACTCACATCCTGGACTCGACTTGGAGAGGGCGAGTCAAGACTTTTTACTGACTCTGACTCGGTTCGACAAGTACTCGGATTGAAATTATAAAATTAAAATTCTTGGAATCTTATGTATTAGAAAGTTATAGATACTTTAGAAGTTTCAACTTTAAATATAATTATCTAAAATTATTAATAAGATACTTTAAAGTTTAAAACTATATATATTATTTGATAGATTAACATATTATTAAAAATATGTGATGTGTTAAACTTATGTTGTTAAGTAAGGATTTGTGTTCTGTTGTTGTTTGCACTTAACTTGAAACAAGACGTTTAAAATTTATTATAACAATTCCAAAAATATAAACACCATAATGTTTATTTTAATTATAGTCAAATCAAACAAAACACAAGCATGTATATGTTTAAGCTTTAGCAAAAAGGTCACCTTATAAAAGACCTGATTCAGTATTTTCTGGAACAACAATTGAAATTGTTGTATTATACTGTCGAAAAAAACTAAAAGTTAACCCAAACATAAGATAATAATATATACATAAAGTATACTACATACCCAGGATTTAACCCAGTAGATGCATTTAAAATGCTAATGTCACCAGCCAAGAGAATTAAAGTTTTTTACAAACCGAGTTACCACCACATAGTGTACTGTAAGTCCCCTTGAATCGCATCGTTAATAGTTTGCTCCAGCTATTTGAGGGTGCGGGAACCTCCACGCCACAAGAAGTATATTACTTTACTCTTAAGCTTCAAACTTAAAACTTACATGTATTTTAACTGATGACCAAGCCTTTACCACTAAAGCTTGATACATTTAATCTTAATTCGGTCCATAATTTGATTAACCACAAACGGTATCAATGTGTTTAATAATATCAAATAATAGTGTGGCAAAAGTCATTGTTTGGTCGGTCTGTTATTGCATGGAATGTATGAAATAAACAATTTTGAGAATAGCGTGAAAAGTCTTCTATCGAAGTTCAAACTCTTTCGTTCTTTGTATCCCGGCTAGAATTACAGAACCATTCACGAATTGGTAGAGGCAAGGTTGGGAAACTCACATCCTGGACTCGACTTGGAGAGGGCGAGTCAAGACTTTTTACTGACTCTGACTCGGTTCGACAAGTACTCGGATTGGAATTATAAAATTAAAATTCTTGGAATCTTATGTATTAGAAAGTTATAGATACTTTAGAAGTTTCAACTTTAAATATAATTATCTAAAATTATTAATAAGATACTTTAAAGTTTAAAACTATATATATTATTTGATAGATTAACATATTATTAAAAATATTAGTGTCGAACACATAATAACTTAGTGATAAAAGAAAAGTTAAAAGGTAAAATGGTCATCTTACTAAAAGTTTATTTCTTTTAAAAAAACATAATGAAGAAAAATAAAAAGCTTGAACATTTTTGACCAGAGTTTGACGAGTTTTGCAAACATTTACCCAAGTTTTAGTCATTGGCCGGGTTTGTAGTCCAAGTCATCTTGAGTCAAAATCCATTTTATGGTCGAGTCATGAACCGAGTCCAAGTACTTGTCATCAACGAATCTTTCATTTCAAATTTTCATCCCACAAATGTGGCTTATTTCTACAGCCTACTGCTTTTGTGATTAACATATTATTAAAATATTAGTGTCGAACACATAATAACTTTTAAAGAAAATAAAAACTTTAGCTAACAGCTTTGCTTAAAAGATACAGCTTACAGCTCCAACTAAAAGTTACATCTACAAGCTACAACTATTTTTGTCAAACATACCCTATAGGTGGAAGAGAGAGAAATTAATTTTTAATTAAAGATTGGGTTGAATTGGTTCACTGATGTGTGTAGTCTAAAGAGTTCCTGAGCATTATCTCCTTTTTTTACATACTTAATGGAATATACGTGTTCCATGCATATTTTTTAGTTTTTGGGCTGAAAACATTATTTGTTAACATTTTTCTGAAAACTATAAGTGTACATAACGTTATTCGACATGTTTTGCGAGCCGACTATAGCTTGCTTAGGGATGCGAGTGAACCTCCACGCCACAAGAAGTATATTACTTTACTCTTAAGATTCAAACTTGAAACTTACATGTATTTTAACCGATAACGAAGTCTTTACCACTAAAGCTTGATACATGTAATCTTTATTCGGTCCATGAATTGATTAACCACAAATCCACAACGGTATCAATGTGTTTAATAATATCAAATAATAGTGTGGCAAAAGTCATTGTTTGGTCGGTCTGTTATTGCATGGAATGTATGAAATAAACAATTTTGAGAATAGCGTGAAAAGTCTTCTATCGAAGTTCAAACTCTTTCGTTCTTTGTATCCCGGCTAGAATTACAGAACCATTCACGAATTGGTAGAGGCAAGGTTGGGAAACTCACATCCTGGACTCGACTTGGAGAGGGCGAGTCAAGACTTTTTACTGACTCTGACTCGGTTCGACAAGTACTCGGATTGAAATTATAAAATTAAAATTCTTGGAATCTTATGTATTAGAAAGTTATAGATACTTTAGAAGTTTCAACTTTAAATATAATTATCTAAAATTATTAATAAGATACTTTAAAGTTTAAAACTATATATATTATTTGATAATTATGTAATGTGTTAAACTTATGTGATGTGTTAAACTTATGTTATTAAGTAAGGATTTGTGTTCTGTTGTTGTTTTGCACTTAACTTGAAACAAGACGTTTAAAATTTATTATAACAATTCCAAAAATATAAACACCATAATGTTTATTTTAATTATAGTCAAATCAAACAAAACACAAGCATGTATATGTTTAAGCTTTAGCAAAAAGGTCACCTTATAAAAGACCTGATTCAGTATTTTCTGGAACAACAATTGAAATTGTTGTATTATACTGTCAAAAGAGTAAAAGCTTCATCGAAAAGCTAAAGCTCCTGAAACGCTACTTCAACTAGCGTTTCATTTTGGAGCTTTTTCTTTCAAATAAAAGCTAAAGCTAGTTGCATCCAAACAAAGCTAAATTCTTATTAAAGCTGCAACTACATCCACTATACCAAACAATTTAAAAAATAAAAGCTTTAACTAACAACTTTGCTTAAAAGATACAGCTTAGAGCTACAACTACAAGCTACAACTATTTTTGTCAAACATACCCTATAGGTGGAAGAGAGAGAAATTAATTTTTAATTAAAGATTGGGTTGAATTGGTTCACTGATGTGTGTAGTCTAAAGAGTTCCTGAGCATTATCTCCTTTTTTTACATACTTAATGGAATATACGTGTTCCATGCATATTTTTTAGTTTTTGGGCTGAAAACATTATTTGTTAACATTTTTGCTGAAAACTATAATGTACATATATTATTAATGTTTTGCGAGCCGACTATAGCTTGCTTAGGGATGCGAGTGAACCTCCACGCCACAAGAAGTATATTACTTTACTCTTAAGCTTCAAACTTAAAACTTACATGTATTTTAACCGATAACGAAGTCTTTACCACTAAAGCTTGATACATGTAATCTTTATTCGGTCCATGAATTGATTAACCACAATGGTATCAATGTGTTAAATAATAATCAATAATAGTGTGGCAAAAGTCATTGTTTGGTCGGTCTGTTATTGCATGGAATGTATGAAATAAACAATTTTGAGAATAGCGTGAAAAGTCTTCTATCGAAGTTCAAACTCTTTCGTTCTTTGTATCCCGGCTAGAATTACAGAACCATTCACGAATTGGTAGAGGCAAGGTTGGGAAACTCACATCCTGGACTCGACTTGGAGAGGGCGAGTCAAGACTTTTTACTGACTCTGACTCGGTTCGACAAGTACTCGGATTGAAATTATAAAATTAAAATTCTTGGAATCTTATGTATTAGAAAGTTATAGATACTTTAGAAGTTTCAACTTTAAATATAATTATCTAAAATTATTAATAAGATACTTTAAAGTTTAAAACTATATATATTATTTGATAGATTAACATATTATTAAAAATATTAGTGTCGAACACATAATAACTTAGTGATAAAAGAAAAGTTAAAAGGTAAAATGGTCATCTTACTAAAAGTTTATTTCTTTTAAAAAAACATAATGAAGAAAAATAAAAAGCTTGAACATTTTTGACCAGAGTTTGACGAGTTTTGCAAACATTTACCCAAGTTTTAGTCATTGGCCGGGTTTGTAGTCCAAGTCATCTTGAGTCAAAATCCATTTTATGGTCGAGTCATGAACCGAGTCCAAGTACTTGTCATCAACGAATCTTTCATTTCAAATTTTCATCCCACAAATGTGGCTTATTTCTACAGCCTACTGCTTTTGTGATTAACATCTATCGAAACGTTATGGCCAACTAGCTGGTTCACTCAGTGCATAGACTGAGTCTCGCTGTACCTGTTTGATTTCGTGTCCCCAGCTATGGTTTCCATTGTCTCTGACCTTCCACAAGGTCACTGTAGAATAACTAGTATAATCATTTCCTTAATGTAATTTGATTCACTTTCAGTAATTAAGAGTAGATTCAGACCCGTGCCCTTATCCTCCCTAAACCACGTAATTTAATCTATTCGTTAACAATGTATCGTATTGAAATTAGGAGCAATAAGTAGTAACAAAGTAGATCAATATGCATATAAGCAGGCAAACAAAAGTGAGCACTTTAGGAGCATTTTGCCAATTTTATAGCAAAAGAATAGATTCCGAGTCCCCCACAACAAATCTGTTTGTACCTCTTAACATTTTTCTAATATTTTAGACCATTCCGGCAAATGGGAAACTTTAACTATCAATGCAAGAAGTATATAAGTTACTATAGCATCAGTGCCCTAGATTTACCACTTCTACCTCTTGAAAAAACAAATCGCCTTCATAAGCCTCACTCCACATGTCATGGAACTATAGTATCGATCCAGTGAAGCAACATAGTCCACAAGATGGAAAAAGGAACAAACGCCTTTGATTCATACTTTGCTAACCTGCAGGTTCCATCAAATTATCCTGTAATCAGTTATAATTTTCCCGCTCCTAAGCAAATGAAGATGGCATTTATTAAAGTATAAGTGAAAAAAACTGGCAGGTTTGAGTCACAAGTCAAGATAGGTTCAAATATACAATTAATGTTGTGAAACAAATCAATAACACAAATCGTACCCGAATCTACTCTCTTATTAATAAACAAGCAGTCCTCAATCGAGTGCTGCAAACATACAAAAGAAATTAAGATCGTCCCCCGAATGGATGCGATCAACTAAACAAAGAACACTCTTACAAGTTACCTCACTACACCTCTCAAACGAATACAGAAATAAGATCAAGATGATCTTGATACAGAATACAGAAAGAACAGAATATATAAAACCCTAAACAATTGATCGATCGAATACCCTATTTTTTCTCTCTTACCCTAAACTGAGATATAACATCGTATATATAGGGATTGAGAATAGAAACTTTCAATCTGGCCCCTGCACTTTAGACAATAACATAACAATACCAAAATATATATAAAATAAAAAATACTTTTACCTGTTTACCTGTTTGGCAGAAATAGTCCCTGAAGTAATGAGTTTGCAATATAACAAGTCCCTTTTAACATCCTTCCTCAAACTTATTACTCAGATTAAACCATAACAATTATTTTGAAAACATATTCAGCATACTCATTCTGGTACACATTAGCTTATGTTGACTGCTACTTAAACCTTTAGTAAGAATATCTGCTATTTGATTTTTAGAATCAACTTTAACAGTCTTAATAACCCCTGAAGCAACTTTTTCCCTTACAATATGCCAATCAATTTCAAAATGTTTAGACTTCTCATGAAAAACAGGATTGCTAGCAAGTTGAATAGCAGAACTATTATCACAGTTAAGTGACACAGGTAATAAGTTGTTCAAACCAAGATCAGATAACAGATTACTTACCCAGATTACCTCACAAGTTGCAGAAGCCATACTTCTATACTCAGCCTCAGTGGAAGATCTAGAAATAGTAGCTTGTTTTTTACTTTTCCAAGATACTAAAGAACTCCCAAGAAACACACAATAACCTGATACAGATTTTCTAGTTTGAGGACACTTAGCCCAGTCAGCATCAGCATAAACACTAATTTTCAAATCATTGGTTTTATTAAATTGAATACCCAACCCTGGAGCACCTTTAAGATATCTGAGAACTCTAAGAGCAGCTTTAAAATGTGACTGTAAAGGTGCATGCATATACTGACTGAGGCAATGAACAGCATAAGATATGTCTGGTCTAGTATTAGTAAGATAAATAAGTTTTCCAACTAACTGTTGATATCTAGAAATATTAACCAGAAACTTATCATCTTCAGATTCTTTAGAACTAAGAACAGAATTCATAATCATAGGAGTATCAATAGGTTTAGCAGCAAGTAAACCATATTCACATAAAAGTTCCATGCAATACTTTCTTTGGGTCATACATAAACCATACTTGTTTTCAAGAACTTCCATCCCAAGAAAATATTTCAAGACACCTAAATCTTTAATCATAAACTTGCTACTTAAAAACTGTTTAAACAAGTTTATTTCATTATTGTCATTCCCAGTTATAACAATGTCATCAACATAAACAAGTAAGGCCATAAAACTGGAACCAGACTGTTTGGTATACAAAGAATAATCAAATTTACTTTGTACAAAGCCATGCTCAACCAAGGCTTTGGTTAGCTTTGCATTCCATTGCCTTGGGGCTTGCTTAAGACCATACAGAGATTTATTTAACTTGCAAACTTTATTAGATTCATACTCAGAACAACCAAGAGGAATATCCATATATACCTCTTCATCAAGATCACCATACAAAAAAGCATTATTAACATCCAATTGAAACAAAGACCAATTTTTACTCACTGCCATACTAATTAAACACCTCACTGTAACCATTTTAACTACAGGACTGAAAGTTTCCTCATAATCCAATCCTATTCTTTGACTGTACCCTTTAGCCACTAACCTAGCCTTATATCTTTCTACCTCCCCAGAAGCTTTATATTTGATCTTAAAGATCCATTTGCAGCCTATTGTTTTTCTGTTTAAAGGAAGATCAGTAATGGTCCAAGTATTATTCCTATATAAAGCTTCTAGTTCATTATTCATAGCTTCAATCCATTTAGGGTCATTAACAGCCTCATCAAAACTACTTGGTTCATTTGACTTATTGAGAGTAGTAGAGAAACAGTAATTAGTATTGCTAAGACAAGAATAATTCACAAAATTCTCAATGCCATACCTAACATTTGAACCAACCACATAATCATTTAACCTAACATTTGGTTTAGACACTCTTTCAGACCTTCTTACAGTTTGACCAACTTGATCATTAGTTTCAATTATATCATTATTTTCTTCATTGACAACTTGACCATTCTCCTCTTGATTTAAAACAAGGTTCTGTACAGAAGAAGCACCCTCAGATAGACTATTATCATTTATAGGTGTTGCAGTGCCCTCCCCATCATCAAAATGTGTTGCTCTGCCATCACCATTAAATGAACCTCTCCCTTCATCATAGGGTATATGACCACCAGACTCATTAAAAAAATTAATTTGTTCAAATTCAGATGGACAGTTTGAATCTAAAACACTACTTTTTGAAGACAACATTTTAAAAGGAAATATAGTTTCATAAAACTTTACATCTCTTGAATAAAACACAATTTTACTATCTATACTATATAGTTTATAAGCCTTTTTTCCAGAAGAAAAACCAATCAAGACACATTTTTCAGACCTAGGAGAGAACTTATCATTATTATTTAAAATTGTAGAATAACAAAGACAACCAAAACTTCTTAAGTGGGAGAGATTAGGATTAGTTTTATAAATCATTTTATAAGGAGAACAACCTTTTAAAACTGATGAAGGTAACCTGTTAATTATATAGACAACAGTTAGAATGCATTCAGACCAGAACCTCAAAGGAAGACCACTTTGAAACAATAAACTCCTAGCAACATTCAATAAGTGCCTGTGCTTTCTCTCCACAACACCATTCTGTTGTGGAGTATAAGCACATGTAGTCTGATGAAGAATACCATATCTATTTAAAAAATTATTCATACTTGAGTTAAGAAATTCAGTCCCATTATCAGACCTAACAACTTTGATTTTGACATTAAACTGATTCTGAAGCATATTATGATAGAGAACAAACATGTCAAAGACTTCATCTTTAGTTTTAAGCAAATAAACCCAAACTGCTCTAGTGAAATCATCTACCACAGTTAAGAAATATTTGAATCCTTCCTTACTTGCAACCCTATAAGGACCCCACAAATCAAGGTGAATAAGTTCACCAAGTTTTTTAGTTTTATGCTCACTAAGAGGAAAAGGTTCTCTGCTTTGTTTAGCTTTATGACACACATCACAAGGTGAAATACTGACATTTTTATCAAGATTCAAATCATCTTTTAACACAGACAAAACAGGTTCAGCAGGATGTCCTAACCTATTATGCCAAATAGACTTAGAAACATGAAAACACATACTTAAAACAGCATTAGACTTACTTATAACATTTTTCTGCTCATCAAACAAATACAGTCCATTTGATTCACTACCAGTCCCCATCACACTCTTTCTTTTCAAATCCTGAATATAGCAATGATTCTCATCAAATCCAATAAACAGTTTACTATCCCTAATCAATTTGTGCACAGACATTAAACTAACACAGTAATTTGGCACAACAAGTACATCATACAGAACAACATGATCAGACAGTCTAAGATTACCTACATGAGTAATTTTAGCTAGTGTACCATTAGGATGCCCAACAGTTAAGTTTAAATCAGATATGTCAACAACATCAAACATATTATGAGTAGAAACAGTTAAATGTTGGTTTGCACCAGAATCAATAATCCAAGCAATAGCAATGAGAATAGATTTTAATTTTTCATTTGCACAGAAAAACTTATCAAAGTTTGAATTAAACACAGTGTTGTTATTAAAGACAAATGGCTTACCTGCCATATTAGCTTGCACAGATCCAGTTGGCTTATCCATAATTAAAGACATAAGTTTCTGCACTTGTTCATTAGTGAAAGGCATAGAAGAAGTAGAAGCAGAAGCAGCAGAAGAAGAAGCATTATGCACAGAATTCAAATTTGTATCAATATTAGCATTAAAATTTTGTTTAAAACCATGATTCTGTCTAATTGGATTAGGATGCTTCTTAAAATTAGGAGGATAGCCAACAAGTTCATAGCATCTTTCAATAGTATGACCAATCATATTGCAGTTTTTACAAACAAGATTAGGATTAGGTCCTTTATTCACAAATTTCTTCCTATTATCATAAGCTTTTGCCACAAAAGAAGATATCTGAGGTTTATTAGACACATTATTAGACTGATTAAAACTCTTATGTGACTCTTCTCTAGACAGAATACCAAAAGCATCTTTATGACTAGGTAAAGGATCCTTTGTTAACAAATTACTTCTTATTTGCATATAAACATCATCAAGACCCATTAAAAACTGCATAAGCTTAATCAATTTACCATGTTCATCTGTTTCTTTCTTAGCATCACAAGTACAAGCAGGCATATTAATTCTAGCAGCACAAGTACAAGCAGGCAGTTTAGTCATAGTATCAAATTCTCTCCATAATGAGTTCAACTTATGATAGTACTCAGATAATGATGACCCATTTTGCTTAATATTGTTAATTTTATGCATCAGATTATATATAACAGATCCATCCATTTTATCATAAGTCTCTTTCAATTCATTCCATACATCAGCAGCATTTTCAGAAAAAACTTGACTCAAATACAACTCTTGAGAAATAGAACTAAGAATCCATGAAAGAACAACAGCATTACACCTATCCCATTGCTGGGTCAAAACAGGACTAGCAGCATATGAATTTCTAACAACAGTTCCATCAACAAATCCCATTTTATTTTTAGTTTGTAAAGCAAGTTTCATTGCACTAGCCCAAATCCTATAATTCTCAGTTCCAGTTAATTTGTAAGTGATTATAGGAACACCAGTAGTATCATTAGCATGCAAATACAAAGGACTACCAATATCAAGACTACTAACAATATTAGCAGTATCACCCATTGTAAACAAAACAATAAACACAAGTAATCACACCAAATAAGACAGATAAAACAATTAACAAATAACCAGCAAACAATAAGTTTCTGGAGTTTTATAGACCACTCAATGATTCAATATAATCAAGGGATTAGACTACCACCAGGATTCCTGTCTTCTTAATGAAGGAGGTCAAGGTATGCTGTCAGATCCTATATATCAAATCAGAGCAATCCACCAGAAACGATAGAAAAGAAGACTTACAGTGATTTTGAAGTATGAAGTATAAAGAAAGAAAATCACCAGCAAATCCTCAGCGGAAGCACAACCAGAATCACCTCAACCGATTAATTAGGGTTTTTAAAATAAAAACCCTAACCGAAAATAGAATCGAACCAACAGCCTGAAAACCCAAGCAGATTTAATCAACCTTCTAAATTGACGATCAACAACCAGAACCCTAAATCGATTTTCCCTAAATCGATTTAACAAACAAAAAAACCTAAATCAGAAAACCTGGCTCTGATACCATGTGAAACAAATCAATAACACAAATCGTACCCGAATCTACTCTCTTATTAATAAACAAGCAGTCCTCAATCGAGTGCTGCAAACATACAAAAGAAATTAAGATCGTCCCCCGAATGGATGCGATCAACTAAACAAAGAACACTCTTACAAGTTACCTCACTACACCTCTCAAACGAATACAGAAATAAGATCAAGATGATCTTGATACAGAATACAGAAAGAACAGAATATATAAAACCCTAAACAATTGATCGATCGAATACCCTATTTTTTCTCTCTTACCCTAAACTGAGATATAACATCGTATATATAGGGATTGAGAATAGAAACTTTCAATCTGGCCCCTGCACTTTAGACAATAACATAACAATACCAAAATATATATAAAATAAAAAATACTTTTACCTGTTTACCTGTTTGGCAGAAATAGTCCCTGAAGTAATGAGTTTGCAATATAACAAGTCCCTTTTAACATCCTTCCTCAAACTTATTACTCAGATTTATAACACCACTATAAAACACTAAAAGAATGTAGGTTAAGATGCAAGAATCGAAATATATCTTTGAACTGTTCAACCCTTTCAGCCCATCTAGCACAGGGGTTTCCACCATGACACTACACAAAAATAGACAAGCTATAATCGAGAGGAAATAAGTTAGTGTTATAACAGGTTGACAAGGCTAATCCGTTCAACAAACAGGTTGCGTTCAGGTTGACCTTCCCAGCCTGTTTCCAGCCCACCAACCCAAAGATATAAAAAAATCATAAGATCTAAATATTACATATTAAAAGTCAATTTCCTTTTTCAAACAGGAAGTGATATCCTTACAACACCTTATAGCCCTACACAACAAATGTACATATTTTCCTACAATGTACAACTGTATAAAGGCATGTATTGTTGTGTATGGTTAAAAAGTGTGGTGTGGATATCTATCACTCCCTTTTTGAAACTATTTTAAGCTTTCTTATGTTAATGCCTTGATAGTTGAGTAATTGTAAGAAATTGTGCTTTTGCTTATTCCCTACTGTTTATGGACATTCAAAATATTCTGACTTTCATCTTCCATATTCATTATCAGCCTTTTGGTTCTAGTCCAAGTTGTATATTGGTTGACACGGTTAACCAGATTGGATGTATACATGTGGGATGGGGTTTAGATTTTCAGACTTTTCAAGGATTGACTACATGAGTGATCTTTGCACGCACCAACCTGAATACGACACAATTGACAACCTTAATTTAATGTATTGCCAATGTCTAAACTTAACCCATCTGATCCGATTAAGATAAAATAACCTAATCAGTAATTTTTTATAGTAAATGAGACAAAATTGCCAACACTACTACA
Source organism: Erigeron breviscapus (assembly GCA_034093135.1). Lineage (NCBI taxonomy): Eukaryota > Viridiplantae > Streptophyta > Magnoliopsida > Asterales > Asteraceae > Erigeron > Erigeron breviscapus. Next base: position 197,513,469 of record CM067167.1, on the reverse strand, counting down.
AAACAAAGGAGGGAGGGAAATGGGTACATGATAGAAGATTATACTCTTGTTCACTTACTCATCTTCCCTTTGACTTTTTGACTTCCTTTGACAAGGATGGAAAAGGGGTTTTAACTTACTCCGAAGTACTAGGTGTGATAAATAGCCGATAAGATTCAAAGCTCATCATGACCTTGAGGTTGGTCCTTGTTTGCTGTTTCTAATTTATCTTTTAGTTCCTGAAACATTTCATAAGCCACCCAAATTGTTGGGAAAAACGGCCTCGAAGAATCCCCAACAACACAGTCAATGAGAACAGTAAAAAATATGAACACAAGAATATACGTGGAAACTCCAAAACCGGAGAAAAACCACGGGCCTCCAAAGAGAAACAGATTCCACTATATGAAAAATTGTTACAATCATATAGACTAATCTCTTAAGCCTACAGCCCCACCCAATACACTTGAAATCAATAGATCCTACACCGTAAAACAAAGACCCGGCTTATCTTCTATACATAAGAAAGCACCCCTCTTTAGTTTCACTCAGACCCCTCACAGACTTCCTTCAGTATTATTGTGACTAGCTGACCCCCATCAGCACCCGGTATTATTTGTGACTTGCAGCAACCCGCTGCCCACACAAAGAACACACACTTGGCTTCTTTTCTCTCTTCTCTCGTCCGCACTTTGTTCTTCTCCTGCATACTCAATATATATGAATTTACATACACATGCACCTAGAAAGCAAACATATGACAAAAAAACATACAACATACATGTGGGGCCCACCCACATAATTAAAGAGAAAAAACAAAAAACTAATAGGGACCACTGTGAATTATTTGTTCAAACCTAACAAATCCTCCCGTGATCAAATAATTAACAGTCACTGAGACTACCACCGGAACAACCACCGGCACCGGTACCGTTGTCTTGACCGACAACCATTGTCTTCACCGACAATCCATTGTCTAAACCGACAATCATAATTCTAACGAATTATCATACTCCACCATAAAGAGTATCACCACTCAGAATAACCCATTCCAAGCATTTCATTTCGGCCATGTCGAAAAAACCTGCTGAAAATTTATGGTGCAACTTCCCTGTTTAGCTTTCCCTGGAAGTTCATCAGCCATCGACATCCTTTCCACCACACACCTTGCATAAACTGCTAAACCAATGCCCGCGTGCAATTGTGGACCAGCTAACATCCCTTTCCATGATGGTGCAGACACCATGAGGATATCACATCTCAACAGAAATCACCGTTCACCATGAGATCACCTCTCAACAGAACTCTTCATTCACCGTGAGAACCCTTGTCAGCTGCCTTGTTGGAGCAATTTGCCGAACCCGCTCCCACTGGACATCTTGTCTTGCCCAGCATTCCCTGCACTTCCATCATATTTTTTCCACAGTACTAGTGTTGTTTGTGTCTTGCAAATCTCACAATCACCTTGTGTCTCACTGCCCACGCAAACCAACACTCACCATACCAACCTCATTAGACTGAACTTCAAACATCGTACCCGTATCTCAAACAAAGTATTGTATACTAGAAAAATATGACACCAGCCAAAACACCAGGCTCACATATAATTCTACCGTGTACAAAACAAACCAATAGAAAATTCGTTTTTCTGATGTGGAAGCTCAGACAAAGCTGCAACCACAGAGCATACAACGAATATCTAAAACCAAGATACCTTATACGATACCGAGACCTCCACCAAAACCTTGACCAGCCTTGGCTAACCATAGCTCTTGATACCACTTGTTGGGAAAAACGGCCTCGAAGAATCCCCAACAACACAGTCAATGAGAACAGTAAAAAATATGAACACAAGAATATACGTGGAAACTCCAAAACCGGAGAAAAACCACGGGCCTCCAAAGAGAAACAGATTCCACTATATGAAAAATTGTTACAATCATATAGACTAATCTCTTAAGCCTACAGCCCCACCCAATACACTTGAAATCAATAGATCCTACACCGTAAAACAAAGACCCCGGCTTATCTTCTATACATAAGAAAGCACCCCTCTTTAGTTTCACTCAGACCCTCACAGACTTCCTTCAGTATTATTGTGACTAGCTGACCCCCATCAGCACCCGGTATTATTTGTGACTTGCAGCAACCCGCTGCCCACACAAAGAACACACACTTGGCTTCTTTTCTCTCTTCTCTCGTCCGCACTTTGTTCTTCTCCTGCATACTCAATATATATATATAATTTACATACACATGCACCTAGAAAGCAAACATATGACAAAAAAACATACAACATACATGTGGGGCCCACCCACATAATTAAAGAGAAAAAACAAAAAACTAATAGGGACCACTGTGAATTATTTGTTCAAACAACTAACACCCAAATATCATCAGAAGACAGAACATAGTAAGAATAACAGGTCAAAATAGTAAGAGAATTGTACCTTTAGTCTTCCTTCTTGACAAAGGGCCGGAGTAGTTAACAATGCTGAGTATCTGCAATGAAATATTATTTTCACAAGGTCCACTACTTTCAGGGCATCAGAGATAGTGTCTGTGCTTTGTGTGTGTGTGTGTGTGTGTGTGTGTGTGAGAGAGAGAGAGAGAGAGGGGGAGAGAGAGAGAGAGAGAGAGAGGACTTACTCGCAACGGCTTGGTTCATCTATATCAGCAACTTCAACTTTTGATCCGCATCTTAATCTGACCTGTTATAAGTTATAACAAAACCTACATAAACTTTGGGTGTGAACAAATGGATAAATTCCAAAGCTATTTAGAGCTAGATAGATCTCAACAACACTACTTCTTATATTCACTTATCTTTCAGGAGTATATTTATGTACTTGCTCATGATCATGGTTTAAATAGATCCATTTTGTTGGAAAATGCAGGTTATGACAATAAATCCAGCTTACTTCTTGTGAAACGTTTAATCATTCGAATGTATAATATGACTTCTTAGTTCTATCTGTTAAGGGATGAAATCTATTTTCTATTTCTTAGTCAGATGGCTCGTTTATCATTTTCCTTTGTTTTTCTTTTTGCAGATCTTAGTTATTGCTGATTACTTGTAATAAGCATTGCACTATTGATCCGATCCTAAGCAGTAAAACAATACGGTTTACAAAATTATATAAGTTGGATAACTAAATTCATACTACTTGACACAAAGCATTACTGAATCATTACCAATGATCTTGAATAAACTTGCAACATTGAAGAGATTAATTAAATACCGTTAAGCTTCTATTGGGTCCATTCCAGCATTTATCTCCATTTGTAAAGAGCATGATTCTGTATGACTCATCAAATTTGTCCCATTGCCTATAAGAGTAGACACAAAAACGTTTTAAGATGTTATAAACTTATAATTAAATGATTTGCAGTTGAACTACTACTAATGGGAAGATAGACATATTGACTGCTAACTTCTGGTTCCTCAATAAAGAAATAAATAGAGATGAGTTCAAACGAAAATAGATGGGAAAGTGTGAAATGCCTACCCCAGTCTAGTTGTACTGTGCCCCTCCTCTTGGGTGGCTTCTTTAAAAGGACAGACCTTGTAAACATACCTGAAGTGGTGAAAAGCAAATGAGAAGTCCTAATTCAGAAAAGGACGATCAAAGAAACGCAAAATAAATCATTAACATATCTGAGAAAATGGAGGTGGCAACGTTGACCCATTTATATATGAATGGGCCAATTCTGGTACATTTTCATCTCTAATTTGTGGAAAAAATTGCTTGACGGTAATGGTTCAAATGGGTAAATGACTGCACCCGATGTGTTTATTCAATTCATAACCTCCTAAAACATTTTATTGAAAAAATGAATATTATTGAAATAAAGCAATTTATGTGATTGTCTTTAACAAACTTCCTTAAAAAAAAGGTCTGGACATAAATGTCTCGGCTCAATCCAACTTGTTTAAAACTTATAAGATACCCATTTTGACGTGTTACCCACCTACCCGTCCATTATACCACCTCTAACAAAGACAAAACAGAAACCAAACACAAGAGAGATTAGGGATGTGAAGGTTATAACTTGTTCTCTTTTATCTCATAACATTGACCATATAATGAATAGAACTCCTTCTCTGGTCCTACAATATCAACACACATCATTATAAGCGGCTTCTATTAAGGAAGAGGCAACTTACTTTTCAGTTAGGTTCTAGAATTTAAGAAAATAAACTTACCAAAGTCATATGCTAGTTTCTTTGTTAAGCTCGATATCCTTGATTGTATTTTAGATAATTTCGCGTTGGTATCATCATATTCCTTCCGTACATTTTCATACTCTAACACAAGAAATAACCAACAAATTATGCAAATTTAGTCAAGTTTATATTCAAACGAACAAAGACCTTTGATTTTACCAGATGTATCCACAGGAGTCTGAAACGGGTTAACAGCATGTAGAAACTTCCGCACAGTTTCTTGAATCTTCTCCAACCAAGATAGACTGCTTGTGCTTTCCATGTGTAAAGCATGTCAATTTTAAATCCACTATGAGGCTATGACCAGGTAATGACAATCGATTACAAAGGTGACATGTGGGTGCAGGGTGGGTGTTGGGGGGGGGGGGTTTATAGAAACAAGAAGGCTCGGTCGGGTTCACCTTCATTTCTCCATTACTAAAATATACTTTTTTACAAATAGTTACAATATTAGTAGTAGTCTATAATGTTGCATAAAAACGATATAGGAGGTAGCATGCAATTAAATATAAATAACCTTGAAAGACTCAAGTTTTAATCCATTAACCCGTTCTTCATTGGATTAATTTCTATATATTTAACCCGAACCAATTTAGACCCATATGTAAGTTAACAAGTCAAAGCTGCCACCCTTAACTACCAAGAATGATTACAAAGAAGCAAGAGCTGTTATGCACCTGACATGTGTTGGAAATTTTATATATGTGTAGGAAGAAAATTTGCAAGTTGGCATATGTTTCTTTGTCCCACATTGGAGGGTGATAGAAAGATTTGATGGTTTATAAGGCCAAGTCTCACATGGACTACCAAAAGAGTTGGTTGGGCCTAGACTTGGGCCATGCCCACACGCGCGCCTAGCCGTGGCTGTGGACGTCGAGACGCGAGGTTCGCGAATTGGCGCGATTTAGGCGCACTTGGCACTTCGTACACCGCGGTTGAGCCGCATTTATTTTGGCTCGGGTCAACAAGTCAATGGTCAACTGCAGCACCCTGGATCAGTTCTAGAAGGCTTACATATGGGGTGACTAACTTCATTATTGGAGTCATTATCACTTGGTGTATTATGACTCATGCATGGGGCCTTTCTTTTTGACTGATTAGAGAGTTGGTGTAGTGCAGAATGACTCAGCTCCACTTCATGGAATTGGCAAGACTTGATTAGCCTGGTCCTATAAATAGGACTCATGAGGAAAGGGCTAAACACACAATAACTTCATCTCCTCATTCTTACTATATTCTGCAACTTTTACAGTTCGTGTAGTTCTTGTTTCCAAGTAATCAACTTTGCGTTTATTGCTTATTTCTTAGCTGTAGAAATAAACAGTATTCTGCATTAAATCCTGGGGGTTTACGCTGAAGCTTACAGCCGTTAGAGCGCGTAATTTCCTTTAAGGACAGGTGTTGTATCCGTGCAGATCAGTGTATATTGTTTCATATCTTCATTATTCAGTATCATATTATTTGTAATATTTCAATTACCCTCGTGATAATTATTATGTGTAATTATCATATTGTTTGAAAGCTAATATTTTCAACAACATGTCAATTTCATCATCTGACTGGTATTTGTGTGTATCCCCGAAATCATCATCAGCTCCAGCTCCAACATCATGTGTGTGGTCTTCAGTGTCGTCATCCTCATACTTTGGATGGTCTTCCTCGGTATCATAACCACTGTATTCCTCATCATGTGCATTACCAGATGTCTCATCATACTCATCATCGTCATCATGATCCCTAACAGAACCTGAGTGGCTGAGTCTTCATCTTGCTGCTCAGTCTTTTTTCCTGTCCAACGCGAACCAATGGCACGACCTAACTCTTCCCTTGATAATGGCTCGGTATCTTCAGATGCATCTTCTTTCTGAAAAGACAACTATGAATAAAGAATTGCACACGTACAAACAGATTACATAAAAGACATTACATAAGGATATAAGGTATATAGATGTTTAATCGGAAAAATAGAAGTTAATATATTAGTAATAGTGACTGGTGGGGATTTCAATATCAAGCCGACATAAAAAGTCTCTTGGTCCCTTTACATTTTGAGGCCGAAGCTCATTTGACGTTGAAGCAGAGAGATAATACAAGGCAGTAAAAGAGACACTTTCCAAGATTCCAAGATACTTGATCCAGCTAATACAGTACTGACTAATATGGAATCATACACTAAGGGTAACAAATCCTAGGGAAGACTATAGATGATATATACATCATCTTCTAATAAATTCTATGTTAACAAATGAAATATACAAGAAGCTAATGACTTTAGGAGGAGGTATGACAATTTTCGTGCATAAAGTTTGGTATATATATTTACTGCTAATTTTCTGGATGTGATATTGGTTATTTTTTCTGTACAAACATGTATAGGTTGATACTTAAGGAAGGAGCTAATGAAGCTTCACATACAAGTAAATGTCGGATTTGGAAGTTGTTGTGGTAAAATTATGTAATGTGTTAAACTTATGTGATGTGTTAAACTTATGTTATGTTAAGTAAGGATTTGTGTTCTGTTGTTGTTTGCACTTAACTTGAAACAAGACGTTTAAAATTTATTATAACAATTCCAAAAATATAAACACCATAATGTTGATTTTAATTATAGTCAAATCAAACAAAACACAAGCATGTATATGTTTAAGCTTTAGCAAAAAGGTCACCTTATAAAAGACCTGATTCAGTATTTTCTGGAACAACAATTGAAATTGTTGTATTATACTGTCGAAAAAAACTAAAAGTTAACCCAAACATAAGATAATAATATATACATAAAGTATACTACATACCCAGGATTTAACCCAGTAGATGCATTTAAAATGCTAATGTCACCAGCCAAGAGAATTAAAGTGTTTACAAACCGAGTTACCACCACATAGTGTACTGTAAGTCCCCTTGAATCGCATCGTTAATAGTTTGCTCCAGCTATTTAGGGATGCGGAATCCCTCTCTATAACTTGGTGATTCACAACGAGCCTCTAGATTATCTGCTGCCTCGCAGATCTTCTTTAGGCTAGCGGAACAACTATTGACGACTTAACCTGCACTATATGCTTGATATTTCGACAAATGTTCAACCCTAATCTCTGTTAGGGTTCGGTATTTATAGGAAAACACCCGATTGGACTTCAGCGAGTCAGCCTCCCAAATCCAAGCCCAGCCCGTCACTTTTACGAGGTTGTATTAGTGATTGGCCTCGTATTTGACCCTGCAAATACGGGGTCGTATTCCTATATGAAATGCGAGGTCGCATTTCACACTTAGCAGATTTATACATTCAATACTTAAACTTAATCTAGTATTCTATGCATAATATGAAGTTCATTAATGACAATCACATTACAAAGACATATTACAATATAAGCCCAAACAATCTAGACTGCTATTGACATAGACGTGCACTTACAGACTCCCCCTTGGCAATAGCTTCTAGACGTTAAAATATGTCTTCGTCTTGTCTTTGTCATAATCTACTTCCTCTTCTGCTTCTGTTTATCAGCCTTCTTCGTCTTCTGAACTTCCTCCGAATCATCTGCAGCCTTATAGAAATCACAGTCTGAGTGTAACCAATCTTCAAGCATATCACTGCATTCCATTCGGGTTTTCCCCTTTGGTGAGAAGATAGTATTGGCGTGCGAAAAGATGATAAAATGAACGGTTATCGATGGTCTAACAAAATATCTTATTATAGTAAATGTGGAAATGGTTAAACGTTAGAAAAAAATATTACTACGAGTAATTAACATCATACGCGTGGTCCCCGCGAGTTTAAGTCGAGTAAATTTAAACCTAATCTGTTAGTTCAGATAATGCAGAGAGCGGCCATTCCTGACAAAAAAGATTACACCCATCTCATGATCTCACACCCTTGTTGGGTTGTTTTCCTTAGCCCTTGAGGAAAGCCCATCAAATAGGCCCATATCCAAGAGTTTCTTTGACTCTTGTTGACTTCAGGTTTTAAGGCATCATATGATGAAAATGGGCAGCCACTATCAACAACACAACAATAATAGAGAGTGAAGAAAAAGAGAGATTGGAGATTCCCGTTTTTTCTGACAGCAGTTCACAAAAGCTTCATCCTGAGAGATTGAACCGTTGGATGGTTCCCATTTTTGGACAGCAGCTTCACAGCATCTGGGCCAACATTTTGGACCGTTGAATTCGTCTCAAGAGGTCCGAAGGCTGAGTTACAAGGACTGGAACATAGGGCAGAAAATATGGTGATTAATTATGGGCTTGTTGATCTTGAATGTTGACTTTGAATGTTGACTTTGAATGTTGACTTTGAATAGGTTAAATACTTCTTTTTACATACATTAAATACTCCTCTTTTTGGTCTTTGTTTTGTAATGAGTGTTTTCCATGTTCACTATAACTTGTGCTCTGATACCAATCTGTCACACCCCACCTAAGGCGGAATAGTGTGGTGTGAACAATATTGAAATCACAAACACAAATTACAATAAACGACCTCTAAATGAGACGTTTTCGAAATATGTATTAATAATACTGATATGTTTGATACAAAATATGAACCGAGCTCACAATAAAAGACAGGAGATTTTATAAATAATATCAGCTATAATAATGCTGTCAAATCTCTATCTGTAATCTCCATGTATTTGTGACTCCAATAATATGCAACCTAACATATGCTCCGGATATACGAATTCCTGAGAAATACACGCTAAAATACGTCAACATAAAGTTGGTGAGCTCATAGGTTTAACAACAAGATTTACCGTGGACCACAAGATTTCCCAGATGATAATGTACATATACAATATCATAAAACAGTTATATTCAATAAAATGTCATGCTTATGCCTTGAATCGATACCTTAACAATATAATTTACCCCTCTTATGATGCCTTTGGCTATTACATCACGCTCGTATTCAAATATTAAATGTCCGTTGTGCCATAGCGCGACTATGCCGGACCGGGGTGTCAACCCCAAATAGTACTATTTATAATATCCGCGCTGTAGTTTCTCGATTCAAGTTCTCAGGGGATTTTAAATTAGCCAATCATACAAGTACATAAGCATACATAAAAACACTTGTGTCCGATTTAAGAGCAATGTATTCTCATCCCAAAAACAGTTAAAAAGGGATCCATGAAACTCACCTTATCAGCAAGAGAGTTGAAACAAGTATGAGATGACCGAGCAAGACAAGTAATCCGTATCACGAAAATCCTAAATACGATTTAAGAGATCTTATATTATAGATTCAATTCTAGAATACTTATTTATTACAATGTTATTATTGATACGCTTGTCAACGTAATTTATTTATTTTGAAACTCATTTAGTATTTAATTTAATACGAAGAGAATCCATGTATTTCAAGAAGTCAAATATCTTAATTTGAATCAATACTCAATGTATTCGAAGAATGAATACGAGAGTGTATATATATACTTATTTATAGAATAGACTAGATTTTAGACCCGTGTCCAACACTGGACACGGTTTACGATATTATCAATATTAGATCTTCATACATTTAAGTCATAAAAGCTTATAATTTTGAAGATATACGGTTCTAAGTGTTATACTTTGCAAGTTGTAGTACAATAATCATAGTTCGTCACTATCATTATTAGCTGAGACATATTGATGGATTGTTTGTCGTAGTCATTCCACAAGCACATGCTATAATAATTTTCTATTATAGAACTTTTTGAAACCAGTTGTACTCATTATTATTATTAAGAAGGGATTTTCTAACTTATGCCCTAAGGGCACACCTAAAATGCATTAATTATATGAATCTTCTTATTGAAACTAACAATTTATATTAATTTTATTAATCTTTTTCTTTCTACCATATCTACCCTTATATTATTCCCTCCTAATTTTTTCCCTCTACTAATTAAATATCTAAAATTCCCTCTAAAATTATCCCAATTCACTGATAATTTGCCGCCACTTAAAAAATCCATCCATATGTAAAGTCGACCATCCTTATATGTAATTTTTTATTTACATAGTAACTAAATACTTTTTAACTCCATCCTTATATGTAATTTTTTATTTTTATTACAGATGAGTGGGCATATTTTTTTTGATCTAAATGAGCTTCCTGTTGAAGAAGATGCTATTGGAGAACAAAGTCTAAACAATAATACAATTTTTGAAGAACCATTTGTTGGTCAATGTTTTCTAAGTGAAGAAGAGGCTCTTGTCTTTTATCAAAGTTATGCGAAAAAGAATGGGTTTTCTGTTCGAAAAGGGAGGTTCGTGAACAAGAAAGGAGAAAGGAAAAGACGTGATTTTTTTTGTCATCGAGAAGGAAAAGCCGAGCCTAAGAAAGACTACACCAAAAAAACAAGAAACAGAGGCTATGTAAGATGTGAATGCAAGGCCCACATACGTATAACATTGAGAAGAATTAACGAAATTTTTCCGGAAGAATGGCAAGTCACTAAGTTTGTTGCGGAGCACAATCATGTTTTGTTGTCTACTCAAGAGGTTCGATTTCTTCCATCTTACCGTAATATTACATTAGAAGATGAGAAACGTATACTTTTATTAAAAGAGGCAGGTTTGTCCGTTAGACAAATTATGCGGGTGATGGAGCTTGAAAGGAATGTGAGACATGGTGAGCTTTCTTTTCTTAATAAGGATGTCTATAATCTTTTTACCAAAAATTTTAGACTACAATCACAAAATGATGCGAGAGAGCTTTTGGAGTATTGTAAAAATGCTAAAACTGAAAACCTTAACTTCCAATATGCATTTAAAAAGTTTCAAGATCAATTTTCTCAAGCGATGCAATATTCTGCTTCCAAAGAAAATGACACAAGTTTTATCGTCAAACATTACAAAGCAGCTCGATGGCATAAGGTGGTTTGGGATGGTAAGATGGCTGAATGCACTTGCAAAAACTTTGAATTTGTTGGGATACTTTGTCGTCATGTTTTGAGTGTTCTTCTCCATACGGGTTGCTTTGAAATTCCTTCTACTTATTGGTTATCACGGTGGAGTCGAGAAGAGGTTCAACTTGATGAAGTCTCTCATCTACAGCAACAAAGAACTTTGGATGTTTCATCATCTTTTGCAGAAAATACTGATCCCATAACTAATGCAATTGAGTTGGTTCAATGCCCTGTTATCTCGAAAACAAAGGGCCGACCTAAGCAAAAACGGATGAAAGGTGGAAAGGAATTAGCGATACAAGTAAAACGTTGTAGACTTTGTAAGTCTTCTACTCACAACTTCAGCAAGTGTCCGGAACGACATGTTTCTAATGATGCTAATAATGGTCAACCAGTGGCTAAAAGAGGAAAAGTCGATATGCAGAGTGAACTGAATTGTAATCCCATTCTTCATTTTAAATGTTGAAAATGCTTTTTTTTGTTATGCATAATCCCATTTTCCTAACTTGGTGTACTTTTGTTATCAAAAAGCCGATGTCAATTTACATATGGATGGATTTTTTAAGTGGCGGCAAATTATCAGTGAATTGGGATAATTTTAGAGGGAATTTTAGATATTTAATTAGTAGAGGGAAAAAATTAGGAGGGAATAACATAAGGGTAGATATGGTAGAAAGAAAAAGATTAATAAAATTAATATAAATTGTTAGTTTCAATAAGAAGATTCATATAATTAATGCATTTTAGGTGTGCCCTTAGGGCATAAGTTAGAAAATCCCATTATGAAAATAATGATGTATTAAAATATAAAATACTTGTGATCATGTACTTGACATTCAAGTATATGTATTTGATTATGATGCGAACCCATAACACGCATAAGTTTATTTTCAATCACCTGTCCTATGATAATTAGATAACAATTAGGATTTGTTTTCATATTCTTTGATAACAATTAGGACTCTTGATTTGAGTGACAATTGTAACTTCAAACATTAATACGCAAAACTAATATATAAAAAAGGAGAAAATTATGTACCTTTTTGATTGAGAGATATAATGAATCTTGAATGGAGTTCATATTGATTTGAATTTAGTATTAAAGTAACCCTCTGTTGTAAATCGTTTTGTGTTTAGGATAAGGATGTTGTATATCGTCATCTATTATTATGTTTGGGATATGTATCTAGAGTTCAAATTGTGTTTATATTAAATATTAAACTAAATATTAATATTTATAATTTATAAAATCTAATCTAATATTTGTTAATAAGTCATTAGGTTTTGAAATAATTTTTTGTAGACAATATTTCATATGTTGAAATTTTTTTAATTAATAAATGATTGTAAATTTTAAAAAATTCTCTCAAGTTATGGCTAAAAATAATATAAATTAAGTATTCAAGGGCTAAAAAGTGTAAATTATTGATGGAAAACAAAAAATGTAAATTAATGAGACTTTTTCTACATATTAGATAGAATATCTTGAATGTACTTTATATTGATTTGGATTTAGTATTCAAGTAACCTCTGTTGTAAATCGTGTTTTGTTCTGTGATCGTCCCATGTTCTGTGATTCCTATTGTGTTTAGGATAAGGATGTTGTATATCGTCATCTGTTATTATGTGTGATATGTATCTAGAGTTCAAATTGTGTTTATATTAAATATTAAACTAAATATTAATATTTATAATTTATAAAAATCTAATCTAATATTTGTTAATAAGTCATTAGGTTTTGAAATAATTTTTTGTAGACAATATTTCATATGTTGAATTTTTTTTAATTAATTAAATGATTGTTAATTTTAAAAAATTCTCTCAAGTTATGGTTAAAAATAAATATAAATTAAGTATTAAGGGCTAAAAAGTGTAAATTATTGATAGAAAACAAAAAAGTGTAAATTAATGAGACTTTTTCTACAAATTAGATAAATATCTTGAATATAATATTGATTTGAATTTAGTATTCAAGTAACCATCTATTGTAAATCGTGCTTTGTTCTGTGATCGTCCCATGTTATGTGATTCCTATTGTGTTTAGGATAAGGATGTTGTATATCGTCATCTGTTATTATGTTTGGGATATGTATCTAGAGTTCAAATTGTGTTTATATTAAATATTAAACTAAATATTAATATTTATAATTTATAAAATCTAATCTAATATTTGTTAATAAGTCATTAGGTTTTGAAATAATTTTTTGTAGACAATATTTCATATGTTGAATTTTTTTAATTAATTAAATGATTGTAAATTTTAAAAAATTCTCTCAAGTTATGGCTAAAAATAAATATAAATTAAGTATTCAGGGTTAAAAAGTGTAAATTATTGATGGAAAACAAAAAAGTGTAAATTAATGAGACTTTTTCTACAAATTAATATAAATACTAATATAATAATATATTTGGATAATGATTATTAGGATTTTTAATTTATAGTTAATCTAAATGATGACATAAGTGAAAGTCAATTTGATGAAATTGAACAATTTGATTGGTTAATAAGTCATTAGTTCAACTGTCTTATAGTATATATTAAGATACCTTAAATGGCAAGAATTATAATTAATACGAAATGTATTAATTATAAAGAAAACGATACTCTGAGAGTACTTGAAAACTAATACGACTTCATGCCCGGATAATTGTACGGAGGGATCAAGTAGGGATGAAGCACGGTAGGTTAGGATCTTGAGCTTTAGGGCCATTCGTTTATCCAACCAATTCCGACTTACAACCCGCTATTTCCCCCTATCTATACAACAAAAGGCCTGCGATCATGAAGTACTTAATAAAAAGTTATTATTTGTAGATATATATAAAAGATATATATTTTGTCCAAAAAGCGAAATCGAAAGTACGAAATACATAGATATAGAATACGTAATACGTATATAGGATATACATATTAACAAGTTAAATATGTAAGGATAATCATAAATATAAGTATTTGTATAACTTATATAAGTTTTGTACAAGTTTAAATAACAAAGTGATTACTTAGACGTTTTATGCGTATAAAAGTCAATTAATACGTATAAATGTATAATTCAAGTATAATACCATTTGACAAGCATTTCAATACATAGCATGTAGATATATGATCATAGTAAGTATAGTATTTGTAGGAATACTTATATAAGTTTTGTACAAGTTTAAATAACAAAGTGATTACTTAGACGTTTTATACGTATAAAAGTCAATTAATACTAAATGTATAATTCTTATAATATTATTTGACAAGCCTTTCATAATACATAACACGTAGATATATAATCATAGAAGTAAGTATACTAAGGTTTTATAGGAATACTTACTAGTAAGGAGAGTGATTTATTTTGATAGAAGATAACAACGTCGTGCGGTTTGATTCTTCGTACGGATTCAAGACAACATTGGTTGAGCTTAAACCGTAGATATGGTGAGGGTTTTAATAAGATATACTTGAACTTTAACAAGAATTGATCTCGGAATGATAGGGATTAAAGAAGAAGAAGGGTGATTGTGTGAATTAGCAAATTGGAATGAAGGCTTAAGGTTGCTATTTATAGGAAAAGAAAATGAAGATATTTTGGAGGTGGTGTTTAGGCCGACTTTAGGAGGGGGACAAGGAACAAGGTGGTTTTTGATGGATGGGAGGTGGTGATGTGGTGGCAAAAGGATGGCACTTGGTTAGGGAACATAGTTACTAGTTAGTTAGGTTATGTCTCTTAGTTTGTCTAATAACTAGTTTCCTTTCTTTTTTCTTTCTATTAACCACGAAATTTAACATATATTTAGGGTTATTAGGGCTTCCATTAGATGGTGATATGATGGCTATATATCGACTTGTGTACAGAATCGTGTCTTAGTTATGGAACACGATTACAGTATATTTAGGCTTTGTCCCTAGATATTTACTAGCTAGATTTCTTCCCTTTCTCCTCCCTATTTATATTTAGAATAAAGACTTTTCGTAGAGTACTGATCTTTTATTTTGTTTATTAATATGTTATTACAGT
>CM067167.1:197385751-197497371 GCA_034093135.1 Erigeron breviscapus | reverse complement strand
GAACAAGCATTCCAATTGTTAAAGGACAAATTGTGTGATGCACCCATATTGAGCTTGCCCGATGGAGTCGATGATTTCGTTGTATATTGTGATGCATCTGGGCAAGGATTGGGTTGTGTCTTAATGCAACGGGATAAGGTGATAGCATATGCATCAAGACAATTGAAGGTGCATGAGAAGAACTATCCGACCCATGACTTAGAATTGGGAGCAGTGGTATTCGCTTTGAAATGTTGGAGGCATTACTTGTATGGCACCAAGAGCGTGATCTACACCGATCACAAAAGCCTTCAACACATTTTCACTCAAAGTGACCTGAACATGAGGCAAAGAAGGTGGCTTGAGCTGTTGAGTGATTATGATTGCGTTATCCGGTATCATCCGGGTAAAGCAAATGTGGTAGCCGATGCTTTGAGTCGAAAGGAACGTTTGAAGCCAAGACGAGTTAAAGCCATGAGCTTCACTGTATTAAAGAGTGTCCGTGACTCCATTATCGAAGCTCAAGAATTGGCAACTAGACCGGAGAACTTCACCGATGAAGCTTTACACGGTCTAGAAGAACAGTTTGATAGGAAGAACGATAATGGTTTGTATTTTGTTGATCGATTGTGGATTCCCATTCTTGGAGTATGGCGATTGAAATTGATGGATGAAGCTCATAAGTCGGCTTATTCGGTCCACCCGGGTTCCGACAAAATGTATTTTGGATTGAGAGACTTGTATTGGTGGCCGGGAATGAAGACGGACATTGCTAGGTATGTTAGTCAATGCCTCACTTGTTTACAAGTGAAAGCCGACCACAAGAAACCACCGGGTTTACTAGTCCAACCAGTAACACCGGTGTGGAAATGGGAAGAAATTGCTATGGACTTCATCACGAAGTTACCTAGGACGAGTAGTGGTCGGGACACCATTTGGGTGATAATTGACCGGTTGACTAAGTCGGCACACTTCTTAGCCATCCGGGAAGATGATAAATTTGACACCATGGCACGTTTGTACATCAAAGAGGTGATATCCAAGCATGGAGTGCCGATTTCCGTGATATCCGATCGGGATGCCCGATTTACTTCAAAATTTTGGAAGGCATTTCAGAAATCTATGGGTACTCGTCTCGGTTTGAGTACGGCGTTCCACCCGCAAACTGATGGTCAAAGTGAAAAAACGATTCAAACGTTAGAAGATATGTTGAGAGCTTGCGCCATTGATTTTGGTGGTAATTGGGATGTACATCTTCCTTTGGTTGAATTCTCCTACAATAATAGCTATCATGCTAGCATTGGAATGACTCCATTTAAAGCATTATATGGGAGAGATTGTAGGTCACCGCTAGCTTGGGCAGAAATTGGTGAAAGCCAACTCGTTGGGCCCGAAATTGTTATTGAAACGACGAAAGTGATCTCACAAATCAAAGAAAAGTTAAGAGTGGCCCGAGAACGACAATTGAAATATGCTAACGTTAGACGACGACCTCTTGAATTTGAAGTCGGTGATTACAATGAATAAATCGTTTACAATACATCTACGATGATTACGGATTACAATCAACGAGACGACTCTTGATAATCGAATAATATGGTGGACTTACGGACTGAGGTTTGCGCATACCTCAGCCTGCCGTGAATGAAATCTGTTGCAACTAAAATCATTCCCTAAAACCGAAACCTAAGAACACTATATATAGGCTAGAAATGGGCTGGGCTTCAAACTCGTGGGCTTCCAAACGCGTGTAAACAGTAACACGTGTTTGGTCTAAACACGTGACACTATTCACACGTGTTTAGTCTAAACCAGTGTCACTATTCACATGTAGCAAAACAGCCCATTAATTGAGATGCATCGGACACAAATTGTGCACCAAAACGTGCACTTACAACGTTTTTCCTTGTTACTACCGTTACTCAATTACCGTCTATATTTCCATAACACATATGGGCCAATATCATAATCACATAATATGGGCTTAATTCTAGAAGCCCAATATAACATTATATTTAACCCAATTTACCGATAAATGTACGCAATTATGTCAAAGTTTCCATTTATTGAACTAGTTACTCAAATTACATACACGGTCAAACGGGTAAAAATCACAAATGTTACATTATTCCCCCGTTAAAGGAATTTCGTCCCGAAATTCGAATCTAACTAGACTCGTTAAACAAATGGGGATATTTGGCTTTCATGGAATCTTCACGTTCCCATGTAAACTCGGGTCCACGTCGAGCTTGCCATCTTACTTTGACAATCGTATATCGGGTATTCTTTAACTTTCTAGTTTGTCGATCTAGGATTTCTATTGGTTCTTCCACAAACTTCAACGCTTTATCAACATGGATTTCTTCGAGGGGCACGTGAAGTGTTGGATTTGCTAAACACTTCCGAAGATTACAAACATGAAAAACATTATGAACTCCACTCAATTCTTGAGGAAGTTCTAATCGATATGCAACCGGATCTTGAACGGGCCAATGTACCGTGGCCCCAACTTGCCACGTTTCACAAAACGAACCACACCTTTCCACGGGGACACTTTCAACAAGACATAATCACGTCGAAAGTTTGATCTTAGAGTTCATAAACTCTCCTTTTTTGTAAGTATTTTTATAAAACCTTACTATACTTTGCTCTATGATTTTAGAAATATATGTTATGTATTGAAATGCTTGTCAACTTAATTTTATACTTAATTGATACATAATTGCATTTAAATACGGTAACTATCGCTTTTATATATGAATATTGAAATATTGTTACTATTGCGAAAAATGAATTATTAGCGAAAGTACGAGAAATCGTAAAACTTTTATTAAATCATTTTAAATACTTATTATGGTATATAAACAAGGGCATAGTTATATACCTAACTATCCTAATTCATATAATTACTATTCACCATCTGTGAATTATTTCGTATTTTCGAATTGGTTGATTTATGGATAGAATATATCCTCGATACGCTTTTAACCGCACAATGTTTCCGAAAGTGATTGCACCTTGGGCCTCTTTGGCTTATGCTGGAGGAATGGAAGGTAGTTCGCGAAAAGTTTGCATAAGCAATCACTAAGCAACTTAATTCGCCCCGGTATTCTTCACGACCCAAGGCCAACCCTAACACAACTTGGAAATAAAATGCTGGTTTTTCCTGCCATTTAAGGTATCTCTTCAATTGTAATCAATACATTTTGTATTGATTATAATACATACCATTCAAGGTATCTTTTCATATCTCTGCTATTGAAAACATCTATTCGTTACAAGATTAATACATTCTTCGTATTAATCCTATTATTTAAAAAATACTTCAAAAGGATTTAGAAATATATGTTATGTATTGAAATGCTTGTCAACTTAATTTTATACTTAATTGATACATAATTGCATTTAAATACGGTAACTATCGCTTTTATATATGAATATTGAAATATTGTTACTATTGCGAAAAATGAATTATTAGCGAAAGTACGAGAAATCGTAAAACTTTTATTAAATCATTTTAAATACTTATTATGGTATATAAACAAGGGCATAGTTATATACCTAACTATCCTAATTCATATAATTACTATTCACCATCTGTGAATTATTTCGTATTTTCGAATTGGTTGATTTATGGATAGAATATATCCTCGATACGCTTTTAACCGCACAATGTTTCCGAAAGTGATTGCACCTTGGGCCTCTTTGGCTTATGCTGGAGGAATGGAAGGTAGTTCGCGAAAAGTTTGCATAAGCAATCACTAAGCAACTTAATTCGCCCCGGTATTCTTCACGACCCAAGGCCAACCCTAACACAACTTGGAAATAAAATGCTGGTTTTTCCTGCCATTTAAGGTATCTCTTCAATTGTAATCAATACATTTTGTATTGATTATAATACATACCATTCAAGGTATCTTTTCATATCTCTGCTATTGAAAACATCTATTCGTTACAAGATTAATACATTCTTCGTATTAATCCTATTATTTAAAAAATACTTCAAAAGGATTTAGAAATATCAGAGGAATACTTTATATATCCTACGGATACGTATTACATACGGAAAGTTACATTTTTACCCTACACTTTCAAAGGTATCATTTTTCGTCCTTATACTTTGGACATTTGACAATTTAGTCCCTTAAACTTTTATAACAAAAATTACGTTGACAAGCGTATTAATAAATCCTTATAGTTGTATATCTATATTTGGAATTTAGCACGAATATAAATCAATTCACATTGAAATTAGGGAATACGTAACGTGGCCAGTTGACTCGCTCGTCATCGTTAACTACATCAATCTCTTCTATTTTGCTGTTGAACTATCAACAATAAGGTGAGTTTCGTAAACCCTCCCTACTCAATTGAGATTCGGGCTGAAAAGTGTACACATACGTGTTTTGTTGAACGTTGTTAATTGTTATATGGATTCGTTGTTGTTAAACGTTGGAACGTATGAACATGCCTTTGAAATATATGTAAGTCATGCCGTTATACATGCTGTTGAAAGACACATAAGTCATGTTGTTGTACATGCATTTGGAATATATGTAAGTCATGCTGTAATGATCACGCCTTTGGAAGACATGTAAGTCGTGCTGAAACGTGTTGAATCGTGATATGTGTTGATGTTGTGCTAACGTATACCCTGTTAGGGTTTTCTTGATGTGATTAGGTATTCTAATCCCCGTATATCGTTAACGGTTGTATTCCCGATACGTTTATTCCTTGTTATATGTCCCTACGAACTCACCAACTTTATGTTGACGCTCTTTAGTACACTTTTCAGGTAATCAAGTTAATCAGAGACAGAATGGATGATTATATGCCTGCATTGCTAGGATTGGACTTGCATTAGACTGTCTGGATCCGTGATCCTTATTTCCCTTTAATGGGTTATGCTTAGGATCAACTACTATCGTTTGAACAGTTTCTTTTAAGTATGGATTGAGTGTGTATTTTTGATAAATGTTGATTATTGTAATGTATTTGAATGAGCTTGTGGATTGTTTCAATCTATTGAATGCATATAGTTTGACTCTACATATTTCCCATGTCATGCTGTGCTTTTCTAAGTGATACCCCATGATTCCGCCATGTTGGGGTGTTACATTGAGAGCATTTAATGCTAGAAGACCTTTTTACACGGTTGTTTACTTTAACCGTGTAAAACTATTTCCCTCAACTATCCAGCCGTTGGCTGCTCATTCTCATTTTCCACATTCCAATTTTTTTTCTACCATTCACATTTAATTCTTATACATCTATATTCAATTCTACATCATCAATTCACACATCCAATTCTTCTAACATTCCATCATTTATTATAAGTGAGTTATTTTACATTTACTACAAATTATTTATTATTATTTATATTTAATATTCTTATATATTGTTGTATTATTTGTCTAATTTGTTTATCATATATTTTTGTTAATTAGGTGAATCTTGCTCTTTTGAAGTATGAGTTGATTAATTTCATTATGGACTAAAAAATATTGATACATATGTTTTGATAATTAAGGTAATTATTTTTTCTCAACATTTGTTTAATTTTAGTTATCATTTTTATTCGTGTATATATATAATTGTCCCATGTATCATTTAGTATATAGGAAGTTCATATACCGTAGGTCACCCGTCCGAAATTAATCTAATAGAGATTAATTTCGGATAGTCCCCATTTGGGACTGTTTTTTGAATAATTTGTCTCATTTAGGGTGTGAATGTATATGATGGTTTGATTATTATTTAAGAAAATAACCAGTTTTTAACCGTGTAAAAAACCCTGTTTTGTAGTAGTGTACGACCAAAACAAAAAAATAGTCGCCTACCAAGAAGTCGACTACCAAGAGGGTTTTTTTTATAATATACTTTGTTCATATTTAATCATTATTATTATTATTTAACATTGAATTCTTATGTTATTGTTATTATTATCTCTATTAATTTAGTTTGTTGTCCATTATAGGTTCATCATGACTTCTTCTTCAACAACCAAAAATAAGACCACATTAGTTCATCTTGAAGATCTTAAGCCAACACATGTTAACCACCATCTACGACTCCGTGTTGTGCATGTATGGACTGTTTCGGAGTGGAACAACCCAAAGAAAATCAAAACGTTCGAGATGGTATTTGTTGATGAATTGATATGTACTTTTCAAATTATATATTTTTATTTAGTTTTCGTAATTATAGTCTAAAATTGTTGTTTGTGTTTGTCTTAAGTTTAGATATAACAAACTACAAATTTTTTATTTAACTAAAGTTGAAAAAAAAGGGGTTAACTAGATTCAATATTTATATGGAGTTCATTTTCATATGTTTCCTTCTTTAGTTTTCGTAATTATAGTCTAAAATTGTTGTTTCTGTTTGTCTTAAGTTTAGATATAACAAACTACAAATTTTTTATTTAACTAAAGTTGAAAAAAAAGGGTTAACTAGATTCAATCTTTGATTAATATATTTTTAGACTACCCGTCCATTGGACGGGCCTGAGCACTAGTCTTATATATATAAAACATTTAAATGACAAGTATGATTTTTGCTTATTTAATTCTTTTATGAAAAAGCAAGGACCGTTAAATAAGTTCAAACTTTTAATTATCACCCTTATATCAAAATAATTGTATCATATATAATCGATTTTATTAGTTATATTTATAATTTTTATTATTCACGTTGTAATCTGACAGTTTTTATATTATGATAAACTACGAATAATACTCTAACCATCAATTACTTTTTATTCACGTTCTCAGTTAGTCCCCGTATAAGTTTAATATAATATGAGATACATATGTTTGAACTCATCTAACGGTTCTTTCTCTTTCATAAAAGAATTTAGGACTTTGTTATATATATAATGTAGATATAGATGTAGATGTAGATGTAGATGTAGATGTAATAATATAATATAACTAGTCCTAAGACCCGTACGATATACGGTAGCTATATAGATTGTATTACAAAGAAATTCGAATATGCCTCATATGTGATTCGTGAGTATGAAATAAATTGTAGTTAAAGTAAATCGATGATCGAAACTAAATTATAACGAACAGTAATGATAAATATAATATATGTTTAGTTAGAGTTTTGGATTTACCTTAAATTTTTAGAACCACATCAAAATCAGAACTTATAAGCATAGTGGATGATGACAAATAGCCTTGTGATTTCGGATCGTAAACTCAAATTTTTGAAATCTTCATGTTAATAACTTATTATAATTAATATAAGTAATAGGAGTTGAAGAATTGATAAAGAAAAAGAAACAACTTATTAATGAGAAAACGATCAATCAAATAAGGTTATAATGTCTTTTGTATTAATAAGCCAAGAGTTAGAGTTTAATTCTAAATCTAATAAGAGAATTGAATTTATATACGATTAAAAAAGCTAATTTAACAAAATAAATAAATTAAAAGATCAAGAATAATAGATTGTTTTAGTAGATGCCTATTGCCAAATCGTGTGAAAACACGGTGCTACATCTAGTAACTTTGGTTAATCGAAGACCGTGACCAAACACACCTGGTAATTTGCATAGTACGAGTAATTTGTAGAACAGAAGCAAAGAAAACCCCTTTCTATAAACCTCTACGGGGATTTGTTTTGTGCCCTAGATAGATATAACTAAATATATATAACATAAAATAAAATATAAAATATATCCCGATCACGTACACCACACCACACCACACCTAGATTTCCCTCTAAATTGGAAGAAATACGCAATTGTGTTATGCTGCGTTTCAAACCCTAATTTACTATCAACTGGTAAGATTAATGTATGGCTGGCTGGATGTGTGAAATATCAATTTTCTTTTGCTATTAAATATATCTGCTAATTATTATTATTATTATTATAATTGTTATTTATTACTCCATATTATTATTATTTTTATTATTAATCTTATTTTTATTATTAAATCAAATTGAGCAACCAATTATACTTATTTTAAGCAGCTGCTGTATTCTGAAGAAGAACAAGATCTCAGTGAGGTAATTTTCTCAAATTTACCTGCTCTTTTGTTATCATTATTACTAGGGTTAAGTGCGACGAAATGTAAAAATGTCTATAGTGAGAACCAACTATCAGATTGGATATTGTTTGTTAAGAACTTAGTAAAAATGTTTAAATCATGAGCTGACCAATCAAAAATTTGGCACGTGGCGGCTCATATGGGTTGCCACGTATGTCATATTACATAATTTGGACAATTTATCAAGTTGTTAACATACAATGTCCAAAACCTTAGTTCGTTCCTACTATAGACATTTGGTTATAGTTAGTTACATTTCAAGGTACTTAACCCTTATTACTACTAGTACTACTGTTATTACCATTATATTATGCTAGTAAATGTATATTTATTCTTAAATCTTTTTTTTTTTGTGAGATAAATAATATAATAGTAATAATAAGTAGGATGTATGGTTGCTGGACGGATTTTGTTATGATTAAGTAGTGGAGAAGTAATTTAGAATAGTTGCAGGCGGGCGGCAGTGAGAGATGGCTGCTCCGCAAAATAACAATAACAATGTCGAGATGGAAGCAGCGAAGTTCTTACATAAGCTTATTCAGGAGTCCACTGATGAGCCCACTAAGTTGGCTACTAAATTGCATGTGGTCAGTCCCTTCACTCTCTCACTATTGTTATTATTCAAGTGCTCTTTTTCCTTTAATCACCGAGGATCATAATATCGCTTTTTGTTGTTGTAATGACACAAATTAGCCATTAAGGTTATTTTTTTTGTTTTCTCTCTCTCTATATATGTATATATATCCACTTATATTTCTTTTTATGGGGGGTTCACAGATTTTGCAACACATGAGATCCAGTGGAAAGGAAAATTCAATGCCCTATCAAGTTATATCAAGGTAAGTTATCAACACATGTATGCTTTGCCTTACGTAATAACTTAATAACTTTGTGATGCGGTATAGTCTGACCCTTTATTTTGTTTATCTGAAGGGCCATGGAGACAGTTATAAATCGACACGGACTTGATATGGAGGCTTTAATCTCATCACGCCCACCTCTGACCAGTGGTAGTCAAGCCGGGGAATCCTCTTTTTCCCAAATTGCAGGTATACGTATTGTTACTAGAGCACATTTTTTCTCTCCCCTGTCCTGACAAAGCCAAGTAGCCGTGGTTCAGTAACCTCTTCCACTCTACGTCCATAATTCTTTTTAAACTTCAAATATTACAATTGAACGGCAGGCACTTCACAGCAAATTGCAGTGGAAGATAATTCCAAAAAAACATTGAATCCTGAACAACCAGTGAAAGTGGCAGCGTTTTCAGGCAAACTGCTTCATGGTTCCAGCAGTGCAGGACATGAAAGCTATCAAGGATCTGCAAATCAACTTAACTGTTAGTTCTTGAATTTGAAGCTCTTCATCTGTTCCTATGTTTCTGTTAAATTTCTAGGGATTTTGTATTTCTTGGTAATAGAGTGATGTCTTGCCTTGGTTCTCAAATTCTAGCATTTAAGTAGTTCACTTACCAGTCGCTTCTGCCCTCACTTATAAAACTTATTCATGTTGTTCTACACAGACTGAATTGGTAAAATAACGTTTAGGCTGTTTAGTTAGTGTGATAATGATCACAACTGTAAATAACACATTTACTTCTTATGTTATGTTTACTCAGCTTTCCATAACCTTTTAATTATATATATATACACAATTATGGATGAAGTTTTTGTCTTTTACCCCAAAACAACAACCAATACCAACTTTTTCTTTTGTCCACCTTTACCCCTTCAAATGAAATTTCTTCCTAACCTTTCACCAGCATTATATTACTAACGGTAAACTCAAATTATCTTCATTTTTAATCCATTACTTTAATCTACTTTCATTCTTGACCCTCGACTTTAAAGCAACTAGACGAAATCCCTCGCGATGCGGCGGGACGGTGGTAGCGGTGGTGGTGGTAGCTGTGTGGTATTGGCGGCGACGGGCGGTGGTGGCGATGTGGTTATTGATATAAAG
Organism: Erigeron breviscapus; assembly: GCA_034093135.1. NCBI lineage: Eukaryota > Viridiplantae > Streptophyta > Magnoliopsida > Asterales > Asteraceae > Erigeron > Erigeron breviscapus. The sequence continues at coordinate 197,487,376 of CM067167.1, read as the reverse complement.
GTAATTGATATAAAAATGGTAGTGTAGTTTTTTCAAGAGTTGAGGGATAGATTTAGTATATTATTTAATTAAGGGTATTTTGAAAAGTTAAGGGTATTATGGGTTTTTTAAAGGAATAAAAGTTTATATAAAAAAAGAGTTTTTGTTTTATTAAGTAGTATAGATAGATGGGTTGGTCATGATGCCTTCTTAAACCCTTAATAATCTATTAATATGGTGCAAGTTCAAGGCTCCCAACAACATCCATTTTTGATTTTTTCATCAACTTCTTTTTTTTTCAATTTTATAAAACAACCCTAAAAACTCTGGTATTTATCACTTATATAGAATGTGTGTCTTAACTTGTGGGTAAGCTTAGGAGTTGAGATCTAATGGTATCTAATGCTTTTTATTTACTTTCTACATATGTTTATCTTTCTGCTGGCTTCATTTAGATTTTAACCCAAATTATGTTGAGAATAAACTTAAGAATATTCAGCATTATCTTCCTCCTATTTACGTCCTACTTATTTTTATTGTTACTTTATTATGGATCTTAACTCAAAGATTATACTTATATATGCTTTAGTATCTTACTTATAAGTAACAATCGTAAGTGTTTTTCATAACACTCGCAAAATCTGCTTGAATCGCGGAGATACAATTCTCGTTTAAGTACAAAACATGACAGGAGTGAGACAATGTTTTATCTAGTTGGAGTGATTGGTACTCAAAAGATATTGAACTAAAAGAAAGACAAAGCCTCATTTATTTTTATAATGTTTTTGGTAGATGGTAAAATTTAGTAAAAATATAAGCGTATTTAAATTTTTGTATTTTAGGACATACTTTTATCTTTTTTTTTTTAACATTAAAATAACAACCTATTTCTGAAAGATACATTTTTTAATATCCACCATCTTGTTCATCATGACATTGACTACCAAATATCAGTTGCCACCACCTAACACTGCCAACTACCGTATCAGTCTATAGATTAAGTTAGGTAGTCTTAGATGCTCTGAAAAGATGCAGTATCAGATCCTCGTTAAGTTGAATTCTAGTGTATCTATATTCAAACAAAGTCTACCAGCTGGCTAATGAAAATCGAAGGAAAAACAAAAACACCGTCATCATTCTCACATGTTTTATTTTTCCATGCCTTTAGGAAATTCTATATAAAACATGTCATCATTGTTAACAGATGTCAAATAGTCAAAGAGATGAATAATATAGATCCTGTAAGTTGCTAGGGGTGTGCATCAAACTTTCATTCCTTTATTTTTGGTTACGTGAGTCTCAAACTGAATAAATAAAGTTAAACTTTATACCCCCACAAAAAATGTATGTATAGATAAAATATCGACTACATAAGGTCTAATTAGATAAAAATATATGTATAGATAAAATATCGACTACATATATGTATAGATAAGTTTCAGGTTTATTTCTGCTAAATGTGACAATTGTTAATCTAATAGAGTAAATAAGAGGCATACTGAATTACAACTGCAAGGAACATGGGTTTGTTTTTGAAAGATAGCTTCACTTTTAGAAAATGGTGGTTTGTACAACCTGGGTAAAGTTTTAGGCTTATTTGAAGTTTATTTACACAAAGCTTTTAGGACAGGACACAGGTTCAGTAAGGGCAGCCATGGGAAGGTATCAGTTCAAGTATAGTTTTCGGGAGGGATTGGACTCATTGATGAGTAAATATGACGAATTTAAGTTTGCTAGTAATGTTCCATCACTATGTAACACATATATTATATACATCACTCATATTCTCAAAGTGATTGGTCTTGAGTATCAAGACTAGACATTGAGGTTTGCGTGTCATCATGGAATAAAAGTTGCGAGAATGAATTATGAAAGCTTTGCTATATGTAGTGCAGATCTGCATGCATTTGACTTGCTGACCTTTGTCTGCATTATGAATCATTACAATGTTTGTGCTATTGGTTAAACCACAATTTCTTCTTCACCAATGGTTAATTTGTTTGGTAAACATGTCACGTTAATTACAGCTATCAAGAGTCATGGATCAAATGCAGGCTTTTCTGGTTCATATGAATCACTGGATGTTGGGAACCCAAGATCTATGCAGTTCAGCAGTTTGTATGATAACCAGAGTGCTGCAACGTTGATGCATAAAGGCCCAGGTGGAAAGGCATTGGATCATGAAGCAGGCTTTCAAAATGTGATGTCAAGTACAAGTAAGACGGCTCAGGTATGACTACTTTGTCATTTACCTCTTACCTTTTCTAAGGTCGCCTTGTTATCATCTCTATTCTCACATTAGCATTAAATAATGTTCAGTTAAGATCTTAGTTTGTTGGTATTGTCTTGTTCAGTGTTGTAAAAATCGGCGGGATCGACCGAGAAATCGGGATCGGGGGTTGAAGGTTTGAGTCAGCCGGATTGGACTAAAAATCGGGTCAACTTTGGTCAACAGCTAAAAATTGGGTCAACGTTGGTCAAACTCGGCCGACTCGGGTCAACTTTGGTCGATTTTTTTTCCATTTAAACTCTTAATAAATTCTAAGTTGGTTTAAGTTTATCTTTCTAAACAATTGAGTTTGAACTTTGAAGTATTATTTTTAACGTTTCTAAATAATTATATTCGAGTTTGAAGTGATTTACATATAATTTCATTTATTATTATAAAAACCCAATCCGATTTCTCCCGATCCAATCCTGAGTTTTCAAAAAATCTTGACTTCTCCCTTCGCCAATCCGATTCCGAGTCACGAGTTTCCCAACCTTGGTCTTTTCATGACCTTTGTTTGACAGGGAGGTATCTATAGCAACATTGCTGCATTGGGACTACTTCAAAATGAATCTTCTAGAGATATTGGAAAATCACCCGCTTCACAGGGTTCTCTTGCTGGATCTTCCATGCCTTTCAAGGAACATCATTTAAAACAGCTCAGAGCTCAGTGCCTTGTATTCTTGGCATTCAGGTTGTTTTAATGAACACATTTTACTGTTAACACTGTCCAGTGTCTGATTGCTTAATACGAGTTGACTTTAACATTCTATTTCTGGTTATATATGCCCAATTAACTTCAACAAGCCCCTTTCTACATGCAGGAATAGTTTAATGCCTAAAAAGTTACATCTTGAGATTGCATTGGGGAATGTATTTCCCAAAGAAGGTAACTGTAATTACTGGTGCTGAATAGTTTGACGATTACTTTCTGACAAACCGATTTTCAGCTGCTTTTTCCATTTGAGCATGTTATTGTTCCAATGGTATATAGTATATCTACATTTTTTTTCTCTCGAGATTGCACCACATTTGTGGGGGTGGATTATTGGAGGGTTTTTCAGAAGTCCTAGTTGCATCCTAGGCATTTGTGTAGTTTAGGAGTAGGAGTGGTATAGATTGCTGTTCAAAAAAAGGTTACTGATATATCGTATAAAACAACCTAAAGTTTCACCATCTGACATGCCGTATATTGGCATCTTCACCATCTAAGCATGCTCGTGTTCCTATATTAAATGGTATATCTACGTATTTGCTCTGTTGATGTCATATTGGGGAATTGGTGTAGTTGCTTAGAAGGTTGTAAAAATTGGCCAGATCGGCCGGTTTTTCTGCATTTACTCGGGGTTGGGCGGCCTGGGGATTCGAGTTTGCTGGAATCGGCCCAAAAATAGTCAACGGTCAAGACTCGGGGGAATCGGTCAAATTTGGGAGAAAAAACTCTAGATTTGATCGGTTTCATGAGAGACAAAAATAGGGTACCTGGGGTTTGGCGGCTGAAAGAGGGTGGAGTCGTGGAGATAAGATACCTGTGTAGCTGTGAAAGAGAAGATATGTGTGTGTTTTTAACTTATTAAGGGTGCCCTAGGGTATTTTGGGCCTGTTAGCCCATAACTTTTGGCCTGGGTTTATATTTTTGGTATTTTACTTGTAATTATTAAAGTAATTCGTTTCTTACTATTATTTTGAGAACAATACCATAAAATTTGTTTTGTAGAATCTGTTAATGTTAAAATTTTAATTTTTTTACAAATTATTATTTTTATATATAAAAAACCCAATCCTTTTCCCCCCGATCCGATCCCGGTTTTTCAATTAATGCTGATTTCCCCCAACGTTATCCGATCCCAGATCATAAAACTTGCTTTGTTCGATCGAAAGAAAAGATGGTTCTATTATGTTAGGTGTTGGGTGATCATGGTACCTTTTTTTTATGAAACAACTGAACTGTATGCATATAATGTGGTGTTTCAGATTTATCTAGCAAAGAATACACTGATCAAAAGGGAAAAGATCCATCAATTGGTCCTGGCTCCTCGAGCAGTGGGTTTGTTTCAGAAACAAACCTTTCAAAAGAAGGTGAGAAGCTCGACAGGATGATAGACAAAAATGATCCACTTTCTGGTCTTCATGAACATAGTATAATTCCAAGGAAGTTCGAGGCAAGCATGCAAGCATTTGAAGCAAAAGAAGCACAAACTTCCTCAACTAAAGCAGCAATAGATCCTACTAACATTGCAGGTCTTTTTGATATGCATGATAGCCAAGGAAATCGGCATAGCCAGAGTCTTTTGTCAAGTGTCCCTCTGAGAGAAGGCTGGAAATCTCATTCAGGAATGGAAGGTGATAGGCACATGATAGTCCCCAAGAATGCTAATGTTTTGGAAAAGGATGTAATGCTTGGTGAGAACTATCAATTTCAACACACAGTTTTTAATATGTTTTCCTTTCTCCTATTGTTGATAGGCACTGTTTTCATTTTATGATTAAGAGTTAAATCAGCAGTTTGGCATTTGAATTCTTTGAAGTGTCACATTGTATACTGCTTGTTACATGCTCCATTCCGTAATAATTTTCCATTTGTGAAAACTTTGTACCTTGAATTTTCAGTGTCGTAAAAATCTGATTTTAAGGGTGAGTAATCGCCGACTTTCGCTACAAGGTTAGTCACCGATGCAAGCTGAGTACTATCCGAGTAATTGTTACAAGCTCCACAATTTGGTTAAAATTTGGTAAAACTCGGCAAACATCAGCCAACTCGGTGTTAACTCAGTCAAAAATCAGTTTTAAGTTGTATTTAAACATTTCTTTTAAAGTTTTTATACGTACTTCTATGGTTCTATGAACTATTTTATGGTCTTATGAACATGTCTTATGTATAATTACAATACTTGTATTTAAATTACCAATCCAAGTACTCTCTGCTTAAGGGCTAAGGTCGATTACTCACTCCAAGCTCCCGGGCTGGTTGAGTACTGCAAGTTTTACAACCTTTGATATTTTCATTACAGTTCCATAAAGAATTTAACAAGTACATTTAGTGGTATTTAGTATGTAGATACCTAGTATGGTTTCTAATTTGAGATTGCCAGGTTGTATGTTTAAAAGTGGAAATTGCTGTGTTACATAGTTGAGACTTAGTTATAGTTTCATACATAAGAGTCATTTCAGATCTGACTGTAGTTTTTAGCATTATTTGCTAAATAGAATGTCTTTATTGTAACAGGGGCTGGTCATGAGGATGATACTTCTGAACTTTGTGCTTTGCCGGCATCACCAAAATATACTACGTCTGAAAAGTGGATTACAGATTGCCAAAAGAGAAAAGTTTCCGCTGATTATAAGTGGGCTGTCAAAAAGAAGAAAACAGAACAAAAGATCTCAGCTTGTGTTGAGAAGCTAAAGGTTTACTGGCTGTCTTATAGTATTATTAACGTACTAAAGTGTTTGCTAATTGTACTTGGCATAAATAAAATTGTTTATTATAGTAAAACCTAGATAAAAAATATCTTTAAATTGCTCTTCTGGCTTTCTTGGGATAATTTACATTGATTCTTTTAATGTTCTTATACTCGGCCTTAATATGACAGTGGCGACCAAACTCGTTATCCCAGTTCTAGAGACAAGTCATTTAGCTAGTTTTAGCTGTCAAAGTTGTGCAGTTATCATTCATATTTGACTTCGTGTGGATTTTTCTTTTCTTTTCTAAATGTCCGAAAAGGAACCATTCATGGTTTTTAATAGAATGGTCTATCCACATATTCTCTTCTACGATTATAAATATGGCTTTAAATCTATTTAATTGCAATGGCAATGCAGGAAACAGTTAGCTCTTCTGAAGATATTTCTGCAAAAACCAAGAGCGTCATCGAATTAAAAAAGCTTGAACTCCTAAATCTTCAGCGTCGCCTCCGGAAGTAATGTTTTTATCTATCATATCTAACTGCTTATCGTGACCTTTGAGTCCCTGTATCCTTGAAAGAGATTGCACATGTTCCATCTTCAGTGCTTATGCTGGCTCCTGTTTGGTTTCAATTTGCTTAATATATTTGTTTTGCTGCAGTGAGATCCTGAATGATTTTTTTAGACCTACATCTGCTGAGATGGATCGTGTGAAATCAATTAAGAAACATAGGATAGGCCGACGATCAAAACAACTCGAGAGGCATGAGCAGAAGATGAAGGAGGAGCGTCAAAAGAGAATTCGGGAAAGACAGAAAGATTTTTTTGGTGAGCTGGAACTGCATAGGTATGTATTCGTAATTGGTTTACATTCTAACATGCATATTAGATATTTAAACACTGTTTTTCACAAAAATATGTACTTCTATAGGGAAAGGCTGGAAGATGTGTTTAAATTTAGGAGAGAACGGTTAAAAGGCTTTAACAAGTATGCAAGAGAGTTCCATAAAAGAAAGGAAAGACTTCATCGGGAGAAGATTGATCGAATCCAGAGGGAAAAGATTAACCTTCTAAAAATCAATGATGTGGAAGGTTATCTTCGAATGGTGCAGGTATATTGTGGTTTATCAGTAGATATAAACAAGCATCTACGTTCCCAGAGTGGTTTCAAAAACATTATAAAATATTTTTACAGGACGCAAAGTCAGATCGTGTGAAGCAATTATTGAAAGAGACTGAGAAGTATCTTCAGAAGCTGGGAACTAAGCTCAAAGAGGCAAAGGTTATCAGCAGATGCTTTGAGACGGATATGGGTGTAAATGATGGTAGTGAATTTATTATCGAGAATGAAGATGAAACTGATCAGGCAAAGGTATTTTCTTTTTGGTGCAATCTAATAAATATTACTATGTTACTAATTATTATGTTGGCCTTTACAGCATTACATGGAGAGTAATGAAAAGTACTATCTGATGGCTCATAGGTAATGAAACCACTTTCATCCCTAGTCAAATAAATATTTATGGTTCCTGGTGATGGCTACTCCTTTTTAAGATAGCATTTTGTTCTCCCTTCAACTTTTTGTTTTATCAATTTTTCTCTTTTTGTCGTTATTTTTTATATTTCATCTTGGTATTATAAGATAGAATGAAGTATGCTTTAGAGGCAGGATATGCCTAGTAAGACTGTCTCCAATGCTACTCGTGAGTCGTGCCCTTAGTTGCCATATCAAATCCTTACAAATATCTTTACCCTCCATAATTTTCACCTCAACAGTTAGCACCTACCCATTACATACAGTATTTAAATTGTACTTTTTTTACTTTGGGCCCACCACATCACATGAATCTAGGCAAATTATATGCTCTAAGGGTAAGGGCATCCAAGGGCCTCTAAGGGCTCATCTGCAAGGGTGCCATTGGAGATAGCCACGTGTAAGGAAAAGGCGATTTGTTACTGGTTGTTTTGCCTTTCCCTCTAAAGTATATATAAAATTTCTCAGACTGTATGAGCTCTCCTATGCACTAAGATTTTTTTCCCGAACTTAATGGTATTGACTTTATTTATCTCTCGAACTCATTATTAGTTCCATTCTGCAGCATTAAAGAGACTATAGCAGAGCAGCCAACAAGTCTTGTTGGTGGAAAATTGCGAGAGTAAGCTGTTGAAACATATCTCTAGTTGTAATTGTCGTTTTCTTTCAAAAGTGATTAAATAAACGAAGTATATGATTTGGTCGTCATACTCAGCCGTGCATAAACGTTTTACTTGTTTGTCTTTAGGTACCAGATGAATGGTTTGCGGTGGTTACTCTCACTGTACAACAATCATTTGAATGGAATTCTTGCAGATGAAATGGGCCTGGGAAAAACTGTTCAGGTATCTGGAGGCTAAAAGATGGGGCACACTGATTGTGGTTGCCTCGTTTTGTGTTTTATTTTTTAGCTAGTTTTATGGGATATTGTATTGAGTTAGATATGGTCTGAGGGCCTGATATGTTGTTTTGATAGGTTATTTCTCTACTCTGCTACCTAATGGAAAATAAAAATGATAGAGGGCCCTTTTTGGTGGTTGTGCCATCCTCAGTTCTGCCTGGCTGGGAATCAGAAATTAACTTTTGGGCCCCAAGTATCAACAAAATTGTCTACTCTGGCCCCCCTGAAGAGCGCCGAAGGCTATTCAAGTATGGGATCTGACCTTTAATTTGCTTGAACAATCTGTGTAAAATTGTATTTTTTATTATTCAATAATAGGGCTTGTTTAAATCACTTCAGGGAGAGAATCGTTCAGCAAAAATTCAATGTTCTGTTGACAACGTACGAGTATCTCATGAACAAGCATGATCGACCAAAACTGAGTAAAATACACTGGCATTATGTTATAATTGATGAAGGACATCGTATAAAGAATGCTTCTTGCAAATTAAATGCTGATTTAAAGCATTATCATAGTTCTCATAGATTGCTTTTGACCGGAACTCCTTTGCAGGTTTGGCTATGATTTTAGGCTTTGTTTCTATATACTTTTCTGCAATTTCTTTGTTGTGTTTTCTTTTCAGTCATAGGATGCTTAACATTATAATTTAGGAATCCCATAATATATGGTAATTATCCAACCGTTCTTTGTAATTAACTGTTGCTTTTCTCAATTTGCAGAACAATCTTGAGGAACTGTGGGCACTCCTTAACTTTTTGTTACCAAATATTTTTAATTCGTCAGAGGATTTTTCTCAGTGGTTTAACAAACCATTTGAAAGTAATGCAGATAACTCCCTTGAAGAAGTGAGTATTATATTCATTACCTAGGCACCTTTTGTTACATACACAAGATCTGGAATTCTCGTGGCATCAAGTAAAATGATTTTCTGCTCATTTTTCCCAGGCTTTGCTCTCTGAGGAAGAGAATCTGTTAATCATAAATCGTCTTCACCAAGTGCTTCGGCCATTTGTGCTTAGAAGACTGAAACACAAGGTTCTTTCTGAGTTTATGTCTGTAGTGTCTTGTTAAGTCATTACAATGTTATCATTATCTTCCTACTTGCATGCACATTTTCTATAGTGTCTTGCTTAGTCATTACAATGTTATCAGTATCTTGTAACTTGCATGCACTTTATGTGATCAAGTTCTAGAACAATCACCGGTTCTTTACATTTCAAGCTAACATATCTGTGATCTTTTTCACGGACATGGTTTATCTCTGGATAAAGGATACGCATAAAAACAATTTTGTTGTGTTTAATCATAAGATCTAAAAAAAGCTCATTCAGGATTTTCTTGCATTTCGATATAGGTTGAGAACGAGTTACCTGAAAAGATAGAAAGACTCGTAAGATGTGAGGCTTCTGCATATCAAAAGCTTTTGATGCAGAGGGTAGAAGACAATCTTGGTGCATTTGGTGCTTCAAAGGTTCATTTTGCAATAACCTTAATTTAGTGATCAGATTTTTCATTTCAACCAGTATCTTGATTTGTCAAATGCTTGTGGAGAAGGTGATACATAATATATGGGGTTTAAAACAAGAATACGGATGGAAATGTAACATTGCATGAGTTCACTAGTTCAATTAAGTTGATTTTTGTTGTCATTTACTCATTTATATCTGCGAGGTATTTGGTTTAACTTTGTTTTTCCACTAGTCTCGAGCAGTGCACAATTCCGTCGTTGAACTACGAAATATATGCAATCATCCTTATATCAGCCAGCTTCATACGGAAGAGGTTGGTTTTTTTTAACCCCTTTCTTTTATTTATGATCGATGCTGATGTCCGTTGCTGAATATGATTTTCATCTAGTCATGTCTCAGTATTAATTTGGCACTTTCTCTTTTGGCATACATAGAGTACATGTTTCTGCTTGAGCTTGCATATCATCATTGTTAGAAGGGGACATTTTGTAAAAAGAATAATAAATCACTACATATATGTATTATCATGTGACCATTCTAGAGGTGCAGGTCTAATGTTCTATTACTGCAAAATTTCACCACCTTTATTGTCACCTTGGTTTTAAAAGGCTCGGCTCTTCGAGGTGATTAGGGTCCAAAAGTTTAGGCTCAGAGATTACTTAGTTTTAGGATACTGGAAGTTCTGAAGCTATGTTGAAATCACTTGATTGGTTTTGTTTCTCCCTAAAATCTGCATATCTGTTCAGAGTGCTTGATCTACTTGGACTCTACTGTGTAATTCACTAGCTGGGAAACCAAAACCTCTGAGATTAGTAGAGCTTAGATAGCAGATCTTTAAAATGGAATTTTGCATCTATTGATATCGGTTGAGCTGCAAAGGCTCTTAGTTGCTCTTTACTTCAGGGTGGGGGTGGTGGTGGTGGCGGTGAAGCAGGTTCTGTTTTCTGAAGGAAAAAATTGAGTTAGCAACAGCCAACATACTAGGAGAGGATTTAGAGAAAGATGATGTGTAAAAAGAGGAAGGATTATTCACATCAATGAAAAAAACTGCGAAAATATATTTTTCAATTATTAAAGTTATTTTTTATATAAACACACATCCTGGACACAATTTGCGGTGGGCTTATTCATTCTATTGCTCGATGGTCTAACTATATAGTGTATTTTAATGTTTCTAGTAAACAAATGGTTATAGAATAGCCCAGATGTTCCTGATCCGTCTTTTTTTTTTGGCTATTAATTTACATGTCGATGATTTTATATACTTTCCGGAATCTGAAATTATTGTGGAAATGTCAATTTCGTCCGAGTTATTAATGTTATATATTGATGCTGACTGAAGTTGTTTTACTCGATTTCAGGTTCACGATTTCGTTCCCAAGCATTATCTTCCTAATATCATAAGGTTTTGTGGCAAGCTTGAGATGTTAGATCGATTACTGCCCAAGCTAAAAGCTACAGATCATCGGGTATAATAGATCACCCTAGTTATGTTGAAACTGAACCACACGTAAATAAAATTATGAGATGTGATTTGGTAACTGAAACTTATAATGCACTAGAGATCTGACAGTATCGTGTATATCTTCTACATAGAAATTTTTTATGTTTTTTTAGTTCTTTGTATATATCCATATCTCTGATATGCGTTGGAATCTTGAACTATATTTGTAAGTTAATGCATTGCTTTCAGATGCTTAAATTGAAATCTATATGCAGATTCTTCTCTTTTCAACGATGACTAGGCTGCTTGATGTCATGGAGGATTATTTGTACTGGAAACAATACAAGTACCTTCGCTTAGATGGGCATACATCTGGCGGTGATCGTGGGGCCCTAATTGATCAGTTTAACAAACCCGGATCTCCTTTTTTTATATTCCTGCTCAGGTAATCAGCAACTTAAGTATCCATTGCTTTTCTATTTATGGCATTTTCAGCTATATGTTTGTAAAGCGTAACAATGTGGCTCTACAAAAGAACATTGCAAAAGATGGATCAGTGCTGAACATTTATATATGTGATCCATAGTATTCGTGCTGGAGGCGTTGGAGTTAATCTTCAAGCTGCCGATACAGTCATCATTTTTGACACAGATTGGAATCCACAGGTACTTGATACCACACATTCTTATAATAAATTCATATGACACTGTATGTTGGAATGAAGTCCTTCGTGCTCAATGTTTTTATGTCCCTCCCTTTGGTCAGGTTGATCTGCAAGCACAAGCTAGAGCTCACAGGATAGGTCAGAAGAAGGATGTACTCGTCCTGCGGTTAGAAACTGTATGTAAATTTCAGGACTTCAGTATCGCATATGTTTAAGATGCATTCATTCAAAATTTGCATGCACTTGACTAGCATAGAAGGTTAAAATACTATAGGCAGTTTGTTAAAAATGTTTTAATGATAGGTTAAAACGGTGGAGGAACAAGTTAGAGCGTCAGCTGAGCACAAACTTGGAGTTGCTAACCAGAGCATTACTGCTGGGTTTTTTGACAATAACACAAGGTATCATCATGTTTCCTATGTTTACCGTATGTTACTCTTGATGGTGCAGTATTTTATCTGTATAATATGCATATTTTTTGCATGTAATATTAAGTATGTTCTTATTGCATATAACATTCAGTTGTTGCATAAATATTACATACTTTTAATTAGCATATAACGTGCATAGTAATATAGTATGCATCATGTCTTCTATATGATACATATATTAATATTGTGTGTATAGTTGCATGTATATTATGCGTATCGTCTGCTATATTTATTGCATTTGTACATATTGTTGTAAGGGAGAAATTGATTTGATCTTCACGTAAATTGTATCATAGTGCCGAAGACCGAAGAGAATACTTGGAAGCTCTGTTGCGGGAATGTAAGAAAGAGGAAGCAGCTCCTGTTTTAAATGATGATGCTCTCAATGATATAATAGCCCGGAGGTACGATTTTTGTCTTGGTACTTTGGGAGCCCAAGTATTTTCTCTCTTAATCTTATGATATAGCGAGTATTAAGTAGACATCTTCTCATTGTGAAGATAGCGTATTACATCAGTTATTTATAGGTATAATGGTACCCTAATCTAGATTTAGGTACAATTATTACACAAAGTAAAGATCAAACTAACCCAATTTATAGCATGTATGTTCAGTTGTCGGAAATTTTTTTAAAAATATTTAAGAGAAAGAAAGAGGAAATTTATGAGAGGCCATTACTTTCAATGTGACCGAGATCAAGTTTGTAAAACTCTCTAGGTGGTGCTCAAACGGTCAGGTAGACAAATACCTTGTAACCAGTGGAAGCTTTACGTATGAATTTCGAAATTATACGTATGCCATATAAGATAGGCTAAAGGTAGACATTAAGATAGTTGTTCAAATACTTCAGACCGATTATTGACTAGACCGAGCTGCCGAGCTGGACTGACTCGCTTCGGTTAATGGCCGAGTAATGATTACTTTCCCAGATATCCGACTTCTACGACACCGATTAAGATGAAATTCCTATGATGCCCCATATTTTTTATTTCCGTCCCTCGTATTTTAATTTTTATTATTTCTAAGATGCTTTTAGTTTACTATTCGCTTCAGATCTTTTCTACTATTGTTGCTATCAGATGATATAATAGAACTATACCAGATGTGTGTTATATTAGTAATTACTTTAGTATTCATATATACTACAAAACAAATCCAGATAATCTCTTAATGTGTAATTTTAAGATCATTATCATCAAATTTACTTATTTACCCTTTATAGTTTTCAATATACAAGTTAATCTCAAAGCCATTAGTATCATTTAAATAAATTAAATATAGGGTAATGGTATTTGCGACACCGATTAAGATGAAATTCCTATGATGCCCCATATTTTTTATTTTCGTCCCTCGTATTTTAATTTTTATTATTTCTAAGATGCTTTTAGTTTACTATTCGCTTCAGATCTTTTCTACTATTGTTGCTATCAGATGATATAATAGAACTATACCAGATGTGTGTTATATTAGTAATTACTTTAGTATTCATATATACTACAAAACAAATCCAGATAATCTCTTAATGTGTAATTTTAAGATCATTATCATCAAATTTACTTATTTACCCTTTATAATTTTCAATATACAAGTTAATCTCAAAGCCATTAATATCATTTAAATAAATTAAATATAGGGTAATGGTATTTGCATGGAACCAATAAGCTCTCATCGCATTTCTCAAACAGAATGCTATAGAGCTTAAACTTGATGAAATGTATAAAAGATATCAGATTTCTCATAAATTCATTAATTTACCATTACTCGAAGACTATGGTTAAAAAGCATATCACAAGCACGCCTTGAAAGTTTTCCATTTTGTCGTTCTAATAATATTATTATAAAGGAAAAATTGAAAAATAATTAAAGGAGAGAATATAAAATAAACTAAAATTGATTCAACTACATTGCTTTCTCCAATCTTATTTGCTGGGAACGAAAAAAAACACTTTTTGGGTTAAGGGTTACCCCGATGACTTGTATTACAAGGGGTGTTCACGGTCCAAGAACCGGACCGAACATGTGGAAAACTGGACCGGACCGAAGACCGAAGTAATGCAAAAAGATGGACCGAGAACCGAACATGGTAAGAAGGTTCGGTTCATGTTCGGTTTATACATCGGTTTTCGGGTTCATAGGTTTGGACCGAGACCGAGATTTTGAAGACCCATTTGGCTTAAAATTAAACAAACATTGTCAACACATATGAATGAACGAATGATTACGGTTGTATAGAACAACCATGAGTGTGTGTACATCATAATATCGACACAAGGGTTCTTTTGTGGAGTTTCTTTTTGCTGAAACAAACTGAGAATCAAAAGTGTTGTGTACTTTGTGTCAACATTGTGGTATTACAACCGTGGCATATTGGCATGCTTACTACCTTACTGGCATATATTTAGTAAAACTATGACATACTACTGTGCATATAGTTGCAAAAACCATGGCTTAGTGACATTAAATATAAATACTTCTACGTGGCAAATGCATGGAGAATAATAAACATACTGAGACTAATAATAATAATATGAAAATGTTAATGACTTCGTGCTGGAGATATGAGAAGTGTGCCACCAAGCATAAACTTTTACAATAGTATATGATGTCAAAATAATGGAAACACTACTACTTAAAATTAAATTGTTAACCTTTCTCGGTTTGGTTCCAATGGTGCGTTTTTTCGGTTTTATACACGGACCGAACCGAGAACCGAATTGCAAGAATCTAAAGGACCGTGGACCGGACCGGTTACCTCGGTTATGTTCGGTTTCGGTCCACTGTCGGTTCGGTTCCTCGGGTTTTTCGGTTTGGACCGCAATATGAACAACCCTTTACAACAACCAATAACCGTTTAGTACGCCCTTTACAACAACCAATAACCGTTTAGTACAAGTAGTGTGATTGACTATTACACTGATTCATCTATGTGACAGGCCACAAAGATGTTACTTAGCCATGAAAAATATACCACACCTACTTATAAGCTATATAAGACTGAACAGGAACAAATAAGTACGCAAAAATAAAAAAAAAACTTAATCAGCCATTTCGAGAGATCAAATCATCCGCAATTTCCCAAGCTTCGAGTAATCTTTCCACTCTCGCATTCTTCTTGAACTTGAACGTCTTCAATTTAGATCGTAAGGTCAGTATAATAATGTCACAAAGCACTTCCGGTGGGCGAGTAAGATTATTGAAAGCTCTATTGTTCCGCTCCTGCCATATGTAGTAAGCTATTGCAGCAACTAGAAGACGACCCACCACATTGTTGAAAGCTCTAGATTTTGCACGAGGGATAAGCCATTCTGTGATGGTATCTCAGATTGGAGGGGCTTTCTTCATTCCAGCCTTCTCCCGTACATTAAGCCAAACCTGCCTAGAGTATGTACATTCAAAAAATAGATGGTTATGTGAATCATAATCGGCTATGCATAGAGAATAGCACATCATGTTCATGTCTTTCCTTCTCGCCGGAGTTCATTGCAAGATTCTATCTTGTGTCAATAGCTTCTTGCGTATGATTAACCACATATGAAAGGCATGTCTCGGGATACAATTTGCAGCCCATACAACATGTACCCATGGAACGAATAAACACATGATTCAGATATGTATAATTATGTATAAGTATGTATTTATATATATAGTTATAATTTAATATTACAACTAAATGTCTTTAATTAATAAAAGTTATTGATATTGTTTGCTTTGTGGTACAAATTAGTTAAATACAAATGCATGGTGTTTGCGGTAGTTGTGTTCTACACCTTGACAAGGTATCGTTATATCGGAGTAACGAGTTTAGATCCAACTATAAGTCTATAACTATCGCACAGTCAAATAAAACAAAATACATATAGGAAAATGAAAAGCCTGAACTATGTACAAGGAACCTGCTTGGGGCTTGGAATATTGTGTTGAAAACCTTAAATTCTTTTACTTCATTCAATACCCGCCAACAAAGTAAGAAATAAAATGAAAGGTTATGTTATGAAGTGTTTTTTCATCTAAATAGAATGAGTTTATAGAAGGTTATGTTATGAAGTGTTATTTCACCTTAAATTCTATTACTACTTTTAGTGACATTTTTTTGTAACATATTTTGGTTTTAGATTTCAATGGTGTCCGAATTGATTTTATAAAATAGCATTGATATTGGTAAATTTAAAAGTTTTTTTTTCTTTCCCTTGGGTATTTCAGTTCATGTATATATGAATCCGTATATGATATGCTGACAACCGAATTTGGCGGTTGCATGCAGCAAAAAGTTCAAATGTCATTCTGATATGCATACAGTTTCTTATATGTGATAATTGACAACCAACACATTTAATCACAAAACAAAGATAAATAAATAGTATGGATTGAGAAAAGTATAATCGAAAACATAAAAACGCTTTCTGTATTAACAGAAGTATCCCATTGAAAAACTGGTCTATTTCAAATCATTCTGATAATCTGATTGAATATTTTTGTAATTGCCATCATATTCATTTAATCAATAGGATATTGAAGTTTGGTGCATGATATAATTTATATATGTGGTTAGCTGGTTATATAATAACTAGTTGAAATACACAGTTTCGAGTTGTGTATAGATTTGATCATTTCACTTCATGTTTTACCTGGTTCTATTGGTTTTTGTTTGAACAACTTTAAAATATCACTTGGTATTCATATATATAGTTTTGATGATGACAGTGAGTCTGAAATTGATGTTTTTGAGGAAATTGATAAAAAGAGGCAGGAAGAGGAGCTGGTATATCACTTGAGATCTTTATTTTATTTTGTTAGCCTAGAAGAATGGTATGCTGCATCTCTGAGTTGTCTTTGATTAACACTATTAGTAAATGTGCAGGTTGTATGGGAAAGGTTGGTATCAGAACAAGGGGGTACAAGCAGTGAACTCATATCTCCCCTTCCTTCTAGGCTTGTGACGGAAAATGAGTTGACATCATTCTGTGAAGCTATGAAGGCAATTGAAGTTCCTAAACCTGTGGTAGTGCCTGGTATTGGTGGCAAAAGGAAGGGTGAACTTGGAAACTTAGACGTTCAACATTATGGAAGGGGAAAGCGTGCAAGAGAGGTTAGTTGATGTTGTTCGTATTTTGAAGAGATGGGAATTTAGATTCATTTACTTTTTGTTTGGTCCATATTGGTCTTTCTTTGATCTAAAATGGATCACTTCAGTGGGTGTAGCTTAAAGGGGAACTTGCTAAATGGGCCGAACATGTCAAGGGGCTGATTGAAACCTGCAGTTTGTTTTTAAAGCATATAAAGTCTTAAATCATTTTATAAAGATTTAGATAATGGTTGTATTAATATTGATTTTGTAATCATATATTAGTGCATATATATTAAAAAAAAAAGGTTGCAAAACAGACAAAAAACAGGTTGCAGTGGATTAGCCAACCTTATCTCATCTGTTCTGATAGGTACTGAATAATGACCAGTTTCAACCTGAGCCCCTTATGACGGTTGCCTGATCTGCCCATCTTGCCACCTCTAATTTTATGACGTATTCGTTTTTTTCCCCCTTAATTGTGGCACATGCCATTAGTTTTCTCTTCTCACTTTAGTTATTATATATGATACTTCACTTAGGTGCGTTCTTATGAGGAGCAATGGACAGAAGACGAATTTGAGAAATTGTGTCAAGCTGAAAATTCTGGTTCTCCTAACCGTAAGGAAGAACCGAAAGAACGAGACTTGGCTATTGTAAAGAGTGAATCTGGTGTGGTTATTGGTTCAGAAGGCGCAGGGTCACCAAATGTGAAGAGTGAATCTGGTGTGGTTATTGGTTCAGAAGGCACAGGGTTGCCAAACATACAGACATTGCAACCTACTGCTGATTCCACTGTTCAACAAATGAAGGATCTAAATACACCATCAAAACGGGGTCGTGGAAGGCCCAAAAAGAATCTGACAGGTGTTTCTCTATCTTCAGCTGGTCGTCCGGCTTCTCAAGGACCTGTTGCTTCTACAGCTAAAACTGTTAATCCAGCTGTTAATCCATTAGGTATACAAATTCTTCCTAGCTCTGAGGTGACGACAACTAGCCCTAGATCAAACCCGTATGATACTAATGTGATCCTGGCCGTGCCTCCAGGTTTTCAACCAGCGGCCAGTCATCCTCCTGGTTTTCAACCCCCGGTGACTCCTGGTTATAAGTCAATGACCACTCCGCCTCCAGGCTATCAGCCAATCAGCGCTCCTCCTGGTTATCAGCAAATAACCCCTCCACCCCCTGGATTCCAACCAAAATGCAGCTCTTCTTCTCCTCTGACGGCTTCTCAGGAAACAGATTCTCTTGTATCTTGTTTACCAATCCCAACTCCGGGTCCTAGTTCCCTATCAACCACTGGCATTCATGCTGGATCCCAGTCAACCACCACTGTACCAGCTTCTCAGTCCAAGTCTACACCTCATTCTAACTCCATTGCCAGCACTAATGTTCCTCCTGGAATTCTTTCAAGCCCTGCCTCACCATTGGGTCCAGTCTCTATGCCAATGCTTTCCCCAACATCACCCAACTCTCCGTCTGCTATATCTCCTATAGTCACACCTGGGAGAGGCAGGGGTCGGGGTCGAGGTAGGGGACGGGGTCAAGGTCGTGGTAGAGGTCGTGGCCAAATAGTCGAAAGTGAAGTCGGTGTGCCTCAACGTAGGGGAAGGAAGTCCCCTAATGTGGTATTAGCTATTCCAGGTCTTCGAACCTCTTCTCTTGTCGGCGAGCCAGAAACAAACTCTCTGTTGGCCCCATCTACTGATTCGGAAACAACTGCTGAACAAAAGGTTTCGACCTCAGCAGCTGTAAATGTTGCCAGTAACACACCAGTTTCAGCTTCTCCTGTGAATATTCCTGTAAATCTATCCCACAGACCTGATATAGCATCACCAAGGACACCGGTTCCTATTGCATCCATAGCTACGTCTTCTGTATTAACAAACACTAGTGAGACGTTAATGGATCCGGATGCAGGGACTTTGCAGACACTAGTTTCTGATTCTATTGGTTCAAAGTCCACTGACGTTGGAATTTTGAGCTCTCAAACAGCCATGCCTCTTGTCACTGCTCCGATTGGCTCTCATTCTATGTCTTCTAATCCTGTGTTGAATCAAGGTAGAGGACGAGGTAGAAAGGTGGTTCACAGTGGAATCGAGGCACCCCGTCGCAGAAGAAAGGAGGATGCGGCAGATACTCAGGAGCAAAAGTCTAATGAACCCGTTCAAAAGAGAACACGAGTTTCATCTGGTAGAAAAACTATTGCTACAAGAAGTATGCTACGTAATGAAGCTCAGAAGAGAACTGATCAAGCTTCTATAACTGATGATCGTTCTACTCATGTTTCTTCATTAGCCGAACCATCAGTGAACTCTGCCTCGCATGCGAAAGATCAACCCAACACATCAGCAGAAATTGATGCTAGTACAATAGATGGTAGCCCAAGTACCCAGGGGGAGAATGTTGTGGAACAAAAAAACATTTTAGTGGCAAAAGAATCAGGGAAAAAGACTCGTGACATTGACATTACCAAGTCCAAAGAAGAAATGCATCCCCAGAAATTACCAATTTTGGAGGTGAGTATGCATACATATTACTCACAAATAAAGCTTACATTTGAAAATCAACCTTGCTTCTCACATCATATATTTTTAGTGTAGACAATTCATATGGAATCTCCATTCAAGCTTATTCATTTTTGCTATTACATAGTACTTCTATTCTTGGGACACGAAACTGAGCATTTGTTGTCTTTTCTGAAAAAGGCTCTATAATACATGTAGTCGCCTGTTAAGATTAATTCATCGACCGAGGAGGTCACATGTTGAATTTCCATTTCTTTCTTCAAAAAGCAAAATATAATAGTTGCATATCAAAGCTAAATGAAACTTTTATTTGGGGGATAAACAAAATTAACTGCTTTGCTATTTTTTTTTATTTTTAGAACAACTGCTTTGCTATTATTTACATGCAGGGTAATATGTGCTCTAAGTTAAAAATTTGTTCTGATTGCTGTTTGTTGATTCCATAGTATCTTATAATAATGCGACATTTTACGCATGGCATGGTTAGATTTACTTGCATTAGTTTGTGCCTTAGTGTACCGTTCATGACCTTGTATTCATATTCAGTATTAGTATTGTCCTTTTCGTCTTCAAGACTCCTTTACTAACTTGTTTCTGCTTTCTATCATTGTTGTCACTTCTACACTAATAATATGTACCACAGGTGCAGGGGGAGATGGAGTCTAAACCTGAGTCTCTTGAGATGGGAGAGTCTAAAACTCATAAAAAAGAGAAGTTGTCTCATGTTGAGGATAGTTTTCCTCAAAGAGTGGAGTCCTTCAAATTAGAAGCTGATCATAAGGATCGAGTGGCAGCGCGCAGTGCATTGGAAGACGCTAACACGAATAATAAACTTGATGTTGATGCCGCCATAGATGAACTTTCTGCTGAAAACAAGGTTTTATAATCTCATTGTGTTTGGCTAATTTACCTTGCAACTACATTTATATTTATGTAGGATTGTTCTCGTGTTATTCATTGATTTGTGGATGAGCAGAGTGAAAAAGATGACCCTGTAATCGATGATGGAGGCGTTCTGGAGGCAGTGGGAGCCAACCCTACAGAAAAATCTAATTTACCTTGTCCTGGAGCAAGTGAAGTGGTGCAAGCCGTTGAAAAAACTGCAGTTGAAATTGTTCAGAAGCCATCATCTTCCAATCTACTGGTCATAGTTTGTCCATGTAACTTCTATGTTTCTTATCTATCTTGTATCTTTATGTTCTTTATTGTGTATATGATGATGCAGAGTGATACTGAGAGGGCGGATTCCACCACATCCTTTGAGAAGATAGCAAAGATCTCTCAGGCAACAATTAAGCATGCGAAGGAACAAGTGGCTACCGATCCTTTCATGGAAGTTGATGATGATTCAAACAAGACATCATCAGAGCTTGCCATTACACAGGTAAAGGTTCTGCACACTTCAGTTATTTAGGTCTTTAATCTTTTTGTAAGAGTTGGAGTTTTGGGGTTAGTGTGAGGGTGGTTTTTGTACATCTTATACTTGTATTGTAGTTGTGTTAAGTATCTCTATTAAAGCGGGATGATCAAACTCACTTGTTATATTATAAATCTTAAACGCAGAAATTTCATGTGATATTTGTAACTAAGCTGATTCGTACTTGCTATTACACAGTACTTTCATACTTGGGACATGAAAGTGACCATATGCTGTCTTATCTGATGAAGGCTTGAAATGCAAATGGTTGCTTGTGGCAAAAAATGTCTGAAATACCCATTTTGTTTTTCATGTAGCGAAATAAAATTCCCCTTCAAAGCCAATGAAACTGTTATTCGGGAATAGGAAAGAGATATAAACTAAAATACTTTTCTATTAATTACTCACGCAGGGTGACATGTAATTTAAATTGTAAATTTGTTCTGAAACTTTTCGTCTATTCCATAGTATCGTCTGGTATTGAGATTTTTTTTATATTGTATGATTAGACCTACTTTCAGTGATTTCTATCCGACGACTGCTCACAACCTTGTATTTATGTTTTATTAGTCTTCAAGATACTTTTACTAATCTGTGTTTTAAATTTATCAGTATTCTCCACTTGATATTCTTAACCACCTGTGCAGGTGGAAATGGGGTCCAAGTCAGAGTCTCTCGAGAAAGGTGATTCTGATCCCCCTAAGGAAGCTGAGAAGTCGTCTTTTGGTGAGGATGGTGTTTCTCAAAAAGCCGAGTCCTTCAAAGCGGAAGTTGAGCACAAGGAACAAGTGGCTACCGATCCTTTTATGGAAGCTGATGATGATTCAAACAACACATCATCAGAGCTTGCTATTACACAGGTAAAGGTCCAGTACACTTCAATTATTTACCTGTTAAATCTTTTGTAAGAGTTGGGGTTTTGTGTTTTGTGTGAGGGTGGTTTTTGGACATCTTCTACTTGTATATTGTAGTAGTGTTAAGTATCTCTTAAAATCGCATGATCAAACTCACTTGCTATATTATAGATTATAAAAGCATAAATTTCATGTGGGATTTGTAACTAAGCTGATTCGTTCTTGCTATTACATAGACACGAAGTGACCATATGTTATCTTATCGGATGAAGGCTTGAAATGCAAATGGTTGCTTGTGAAAAAAAAATGTCCGAAATCCTATTTTACTTTTCATGTAGCAAAATAAAATTTCCCCCCAAAGCTGATGAAACTTTTATTTGGGACTGGGAAAGAGAGATAAACTAAAATACCTTTTAATTAATTACTCATAGGGTGACATGTAATTTATGATGGAAATTTGTTCGGATTTTTTTTATTTATTCCATAGTATCATCTGGTATTGAGATTGTTTTTTTATAACGTATGATTAGACCTACTTCCAGCGATTTCTATCCGACGACTGCTCTCAACCTTGTATTCTTGTTTAGTTTGGTCTTTAAGATTCTTTTACTAATATGTGTTTTGAGGTTGTCAGCATTGTCCACTTGATATTCTTAATTGCCTATGCAGGGGGAAATGGGGTCCAAATCAGAGTCTCTCGAGAAGGGAGATTCTGAACCCGATAAAGAAGCCGAAAAGTTGTCTTTTGGTGTGGATAGTCTTTCTCAAAACTCCGAATCCTTCAAAGGTGAAGTTGAGCAAGAGGAACAAGTGGCAGAGTGCAGTGCTTCAGATGATGTTGGCAAGATTAAAATAATAGAAGATGATGCTACCATAATTGAACTTTCTCCTGAAATGAAGGTTCTAAATATTTTAACTTTTTGGGTTTGCTATTACATTTTGTATTCATGTAGGATTTTTCCCGTTCTATTTACTCATTGATTTACGGACGAGCAGAGTGAAAAAGATGAGCCTGTAATCGACGATAGGGGTCCTCTGGAGGCCATGGAGGCTTACCCTGCTGAAGAAATTAATGTATCTTGTCATGATGCAAGTGAAGTAGTGCCACAACTTGAAGAAATTGAAGTTGAAATAGCTCAGGAGGCATCATCTCCAGTTTTGCAGGTCATAATTTGACAATGTAACATTCATGCGTCATATCTATTTTGACTGTATATGCTCTTCTTTATTGTGTGATATGATGGTGCAGAGCGAAACTGAGAGGACAGATACACTGTTTGAAAATGAATCCCCTTCCTCTAAGATGATTGAAAAGATCTATCCAGGAACAATTGAGCATGAGAAGGAACAAGTAGCTACCGATACTGTAATGGAGGAAGTGGATGCTTCCAATGAGGCATCGTCAGAGCTTACTATTACGCAGGTTAAGCTCCAGTACAAGTCAGTTACTTAGGTCTTACTAATTAATTTGTATGAGTTGGAGGTTGGGGTTACTGCATTGGAGTTACATCTTTCGCTTAAGAAATTAAAGTGGCATGATCATGCTTGTCATATCATTGATAATGCACATATTGATGTAGTATTGGTAACATTCTGATACATTCTTGCTATTACTCAGTACTTTTATACCTGTGACACAAAGCTAACCCTAAGTTGTTTTTCCCGTGAAAGACTAAAAATGCAAATGGTAGCTTCTCTGAAGAATGTTTGAATTAGCTATTTACATCCACCTTGGAGGTCATGGGTAGAAATTCCCATTTGTTTCTTCATGCAGTAAAATATTAAACTTTTTGTCTCGAAAAGAAAAGTATTAAACTGTTTTTTTCTTAATGAAGTTGAAATTTTTGTAGATTCTTTTTTATTGATTCCATAATTTCCAATGGTATTGAGACAATTCATGTGTTGTATTGTTGGACTTACTTCTAGCGATGTTTATCTGATCGCCTTTCACAATCATGTTCAGTGTTAGCATTGCCCTTTTGGTCTTCAATAGTTTTTTACTAACTAGTGTTTTGAGTCTGATTATGTTGTTATCGCTTTTACATAATATTTGCTATATGTGCACAGGGGGAAATGGAGTCCAAATCAGGGTCTCCCGAGAAGGTCATGTTTGAACCGAATAAAGAGGTTGAGAAGTCTTCTCACGGTGAGGATAGTTTGCCACAAAGTGTCGAGCACTTCAAAGAAAAAATTGAGCACGAGGAACAAGTGGCAGAGTGCTGTGCTTCAAAAGATGCTGTCAAGAATAATGAATGGGAAGCTGATGCTGCAGTTATTGAACTTTCTGCTGAAAAGAAGGTTCTGGAATGTTATTGTGTTATGCTTTTTTAACTTGCTGTTGCATTTAATTGTATGTAGCTTCCTTATCGTTTATTCAATGATTTATGGATGAACAGCGTGAGAATGAAGACCTTGCAATCGATGATGGAGAAACTCTGCAGTCTTTGGAGGGCAAACCCGCTGAAGAAGTTCGTGCAGCTCTTCATAGAGCAAGTGAAGTAGTGCCAGCTGTGGATGAAATTTTATTTGAAATGAACGAGGTTGAGAAGTCGTCTCATGGTGAGGAAAGTTTGCCTCAAAACGTTGAGCACTTTAAAGCAGAAATTAAGCACGAGGAACGAGTGGCAGAATGCATTGCTTCAAAAGATGGTGGCAAGAATAATAAAAGCGAAGCTGATGCTGCAGTTATTGAACTTTCTGCTGAAAAGAAGGTTCTGAAGTCTTATTGTGTTTGGCTTCTTTAGCTTGCTGCTGCATTTAATTGTTTGTAATTTCTTTCTCGTATTATTCAATGATTTATGGATGAACAGAGTGTGAAAGAAGACCATGCAATCGATGATGGAGGCACTCTGCAGGCTGTGGAGGGCAAACCTGCTGAGGAAGTTCAAGCAACTCTTCGTGGAACAAGTGAAGTAGTAACAGCAGTTGATGAAATTGTAGTCGAAATTGCTCATGGGGCATCATCTTCGGTCCTTCAGGTCGTATTTTGACCATTTAACATCTATGTTACATACGTGTATTCTAAGTTTATGTTTTTTATTATGTATATGATGGTGCAGAGTGAACCTGAGAGGACAGACTTTCTGTTTGAAACTGGGAGGATAGACTCCCAACGAACTATTGTGCATGAAATGGAACAAGTAGCTATTGGTTCTATAACAGAAGATGCGGATGATTCCATCAAGACATTGTTAGAGTTTTCCATTACACAGGTTAAGATCTTGCAGTCTTCAGTTATTTAGCTACTATTTGTTATTAATAGTTGGAGTTATCGGTTTAGTGGGAGGGTGGGTTTGTGTACATCTTCTACTTATGATGACGGATGGATTAAAATGGCATGAGTATGAAGAATGGATTAAAGTGGCATTATTATGAGGAACAGTTTAGAGTGGCATGATCAAGTTTGCTGTAATATCTACTTTGATTTTCTATTCATCTATATGTTGATTTTCTTAAGTAGGCTGTAATTAGTTAAAGTAAAACAATTTGATTTATAATCGTAAGAATGCAAAAAGGAAAAGTTTTAAGGAAGTTAAAATTTAAATGAAATCCATTATACATAATATTAATTATGGTACTTAAATAGCCATCTAATAAATAAAATATAGTATTGTTATATTTTACTTAAGAATGTCGTCCCAAGAAAAACAAAAAGCACAACAAATTTACATAAAAATGACAATGTTGACAATTATTTACTACTCGTTGCAAAATAAGCTTCCACAATGAAAGTGGTACATAGATTTTACTCTTGTATAGATAGTTGCTAAATTACATTTTTACCCTTGCTTTTTGATAACTATGTGAAAAATCCAATAGGGAACAAATTTAGGTGAATCTAGTTTATAATTTTGTGAAGATTTGAAAAACAAGATGGATAGGATAAAAGGTGGGGGAATTGGTCATTTGAATAAGCTTTAGAAAAAAGAGCCATAATACAAAAAGGATGAATAGAGATTTCTACCCCAGCCCCTCATCCATCAAAGCGGTAAACAGATGAGGCTTTTCTTGGACCTGGGGAAGGTGTGACTCTGATATTTGCTCCCTAACTGGTACCTGAATCGTTCCCTGGCCTCCCCCAAAATGTTACGTAGTGATATTCGAACCTGAGAGCTCTTGGGAGGACATCAGGTTTTTTGGCCACTAGGCTACTTGGTGGTGGTTAGCCCCTCAATCATCGAGTAATAATAAATAGGCTGGGCTCGCGCCATATTTTGGTAAAAAGTTTACCACCGTGACGTTAGTGAATGTTATGGTTATACTTGCTAAGTTGCTATGTAATAAATATTCACAACCTTGTATTAGCATTCAGTTATAGTTTCAAGACCCTTTTACTAAACTTGTATTTTTTTTTGTGCTGTTTACACTCCGCTTGTGCAGGGGGGAAGGGAATTCAAATCAGAGTTTGAACCCCATAATGTTACGAAGTCGTCTCAGGGTGAGGATAGTTTGCCTCAAAAGGTCGCGCACTTCAAAGAAAAAGTTGAGCACATAGGGCATGTGATAGAGTGCAAAGCTGCCCAGAATAAGAAAATGGAAGTTGATGCTGCCATAAATGAACTCTTTACCGAAAAGAAGGTTCTAGAATTTTACTGTGTTTGGCTTCTTTAGCTTTTGCTGCTGTGTTTACGTATATGTAGGTTCTTTCTTGTTTTATTCATTGATCTATGGATGCGCAGAGTGAAAAAGAAGACCATGCAATCGATGGTGGCACTCTGGAGGCTAGCCCTGCTGAAGAATGTCCCGTAGCTCTTCATGAGGCAAATGAAGTTGTGCCAGCAGTAGTTGAAATTGTCAAGGAGTCATTATCTCCAGTCCTGCAGGTTGTAATTTGATAATGTAATCATCAATGCTTCATGTTGTGCTCTTCCTTATTGTGTAAATGATGGTGCAGAATGAACCTGAGAGGCCAAACTCCACATTTGAAACCGAAGCCAGTTCTTTTGAAATGATCAAAAAGATTTCCGAGTGAAAAATTGAGCTTGAGAATGAACATGTAGCTACTGATTCCATGATGGAAGATGTGGATGAATCTAACAAGACATCACCAGAGCTTGCGATTACGCAGGTTAAGGTCCAGGACACTTGAGCTATTTAACTCTCTTTTGGGTGAGGGGGTTTGTGTAGAACTTCTTGTATTATTGTAGTTGTGTAGAGGAATTCCATCAAAGTGACATGATTTATACTCTTATATTTATCAGTTAGGGTGTTGGGATTAGTGGAGGCTGGATTTGTATGAACTTCTACTTGTATTGTAGTTGTGATTAAACGGTGTGACATGAATGAAATGGTTCTAAGATACAAACCTTTAGTATTAAGTATGGTAGATAAGAATATAGTGACATAATTTGTGCAATGCTAGATAGACAGTTTTTTGTTTCGTCTTTTGGTAAGGCATTGCTCAAACTATTTTTTTCTGAAAATCATATATTATTCCTTTAGGTGGATTCCGTGACCATAGCAATGTATGAAATTGCAACTATATTGTAGCCTTGTAAAGGTTGTAAAACTCCCCCGAGTCGGCCGAGTATCCAAAATAAACTTCTGACTCCCCACCTCGCCGAGTCAAACCCGAGTCACGAGTTCTCCAACCTTGATACGAACAAAATGATGATGAAGCGTGAATCTATCTAACTAATCTAACGTTTAATTTTCAAGTTTGAATTATAATGTTAATGTTTTTAAACAATTATGTTTAAATTTGAAGTTTGGAATATATTTTAAAGTTCTATTACATATAATTTCAAAAATACTTATGTTTGTATATAAATTTCCAATCCGAGTTCTCCCCGAGTTGAGTCCGATTCTCCAAAAACTCCTGACTCCCCCCCTCGCCGAGTCGAGTCCGAGTCACGAGTTCCCCAACCTGTGCATAACCGGTGATGGTGATGCATGACCCAGCTTTTTAGATTGTGATAATGTTATTTGAACTATTATTGTATTCTCATTAACAAGTCTTTATTTGTTACCTAAAACACTATAAATGCTTTAAAGATAAAGTTTTGACACTATAAATATTTGTCTTATATTATTATGATTGCGGATGCGGATTATTCATAAGTTTAGACATAGTATTTATATATAGAAATAATTAATTTTTTCCGCCATTCGTAAAGAACTAAAATAAATATGTCATATTAAACACCATTGATATATATAGTGTGTTTTGAATGACATCTAACTTATCGTATAAAAGTGTACCACAAGTACATCCTCGTTTATGATATGGTTATTATAATACTAGTATTCAGTCTCGTTCGATAGACGGGTAGATTCAAAACATATGTCTTGTATATTTCCTTTTAATATATTTTGGGATTTTATGATAAGTTGTAGTAACTAAATAAATTGATAACATATAAACAATTATATAATAGTATGTTTAAAAATATTTAATATCACCATGCAATGATAACAAAAAAATATTACCTGTTATTATAAAAAATAAAAAAAATAAACCAAACAAAATATAATTAATGAATAATATAAACAAAAACTTTGGTAAAAGAAAAATATATATAAATTATATGTGTGTTTACATTTAATCAAAACAATATGTGTATCTAAAAAAACATCAAATATAGAGCCTAATTTGAACTTCTAGGTAAAAGCAAATGTTAAATCAAAATCACATTAAGAACTAAAATATCAACTTTGTCTATACTACATAAACAAATCAGATCGATAAATAAATTATCATCTTGAAATAAACCAAACACTATATGTATATTTACTGTAGAGTATGTAATATTTATTGTAGAGGGCTAAAAGATATTATAGATTTATCGCTATATGTGCTTAAGTTTTTTTTTAAAAGAACATATATTTGTGAGAAACTGAAAGTAAGTGTACGATATTCCAAATTTTAGTAGAAAATGATGTATAGTCACTTGTTTTTTGTATAACTTTAAATTTATATTGAGTTTATCTTTAAATCTCATCATTGGACTCTTATCAATTATTTTCCCTATTCCATCTAAAAAAAAACTCAAGAATGCAGTGTAAGAGTTTGTACATTGTTTACTCGTATTGCAACAATAAGTTGTGAAAAGTCCTATCCTTAGATCATCCTCAACTTCGTCATCAATCGGATTTTGAATGATATCCGTTATAATTTCTTCAATGTTTTGAACCTCCTAACATTTATTATTTTCACTAGCATAATCGAGCAAGTGATTCACATCTATTTTTTGTTGATAATGCATACCCGTAATCAAGGTTTCATACTCACAAATGTCTTCTCTAAAATTTACATCATAAAACCTCTTTAAATTAATAAAATACTAATTTATCGATATAATAATATCTCGCTAAATTGATAAAATGTGTTGGTCCCAACATTATTAATTTATAGAGGTTTCATATATTATAATGTCTGAATAACAATCTTCATTTTCCTCTTTTCTCTCCTCGTATTACTTACTTTTGGTAATTTTGTCAAGATTTATCCCTCATGGCCTTCCTATGTCAATTTTCAAAAAGAAAAAAAATATCCTATGTCATTTTTCATTTTTCAGAGGTCATGGGTTCGATCCTCATCCCATAAAAAAAACACATTGCATATTTTTCTCATCAAATTATCTTTAGCAACCCATATATCTTATATATAAATATTTATATATACCATTTATAGCTTTGGTAAAAGGTTACCCCTTGTTAACTTTTATAAATCATAATAAAATAGGCAAATGGCTGAATACCACTTGACTTTACAAACAATGCATCAAGTGCAACAACCAATCACCGACTAGAAATAGCTACCTACTGACTAGCAGGACATTAATGCAAGTAACAAATTACATATTAGGAATTACAAATTAAGGTACTAGGCAGCTTCCACTTCAATGTATCTTCAACTGCAGCTGATCTTCTAAACCGAAAGGTACGAATTTTAAGTCTTACCGTCGCCATGATAACTTGAATCAATTGAGTTGAGGATATTTTCTTCTTTGCAAACAACCCAGAAATCCTTTCCTGCCATATAAAATATGAAGAAGCAGCGATAAGGAGTTTGGAAATAATAACTGAGATGGATCTTTTCCTCCCAAATTCACAAAAAGCGCTTAAAACAGTATTCAAATCAGTAGAAATGAACTTAATCCCAACCTTATCACAGACTCCTTTCCAAACATGAGTAGCAAATTGGCATTCAAAAAACAGGTGACCATGCGAGTCAGGACATAACTCACAAAAGGGGCATGTAAGCTGGACAGCCGACGAAGCATGAACATCCCAATGTTTAAGCTGGTCTTGTGTTTTCAACTTCTGATTACAAACAAGCCAAAGATGAAATGCGTTCTTAGGAATACAATGTGAAAACCAAACCAAATCAAACCACACGACACCATTACTTCTTGGACCTATATCTTCCCAAACCATAGCCACAGAAAAATCATGCAATACTCCATTCCTATCCTTTCAAAACATAGAATCTGTTTTAGTATCATCGATTGCAACCTGGGTGGCGTCTGGAAATTTAAAAAACCAATCAGCCGGCCAATCCAAATTACCATTAACCATAGTGTCCGCCACCATTGCATTTATAGAGAAACCCGCTCTAGAAAACTCACGGGTTGAAAGTTGAGAAGAAAGAGGACTATCAAAACACCAATTATCAAACCATGCACTAAGTGATCGACCATCCCCAATCGAAAACTAGAAAAATGGTCTAACTAACGATCTAGTTTGAAGTAACTTCCGCCAAGACCATGACATGTTACCTCTACAAGGCACTTCCCAAAAGCTTCTACCCTTCAACTTGTAACTGTGAATCCACTTAACCCACAAAGACTCCTTAAAGGCAAGGATGCTCCAAATATGAGAATTAATAAGAGCATAATTAAACGCTTGAATACGACGAATTCCTAAAGCTCCTTCTTTCTTTGGTAAGCAAACTGATTCCCATGCAACCTTTGATTTACCATGCTTCAGATCACCTTGATTCCATATGAACCCACACATAAGCCACTCGATTTCCAGAATTACACGAGAAGGTAGAATAAATACCAAGGACCAGTAAACATGCATAGAAGATATAACCGAATGAATGAGCTGTAGTCTTCCTGCAAAAGAAAGAAATTTAGTTTTCCAATCATTTATCCTCTTCTGAACCCGCTCCACCAGCTCCTTGCAATCTCTATAAATAAGTCTTGTTGATACCAATGGAACTCTGAGATACTTCACCAGAAGCTTACCTTCCTCAAAAGGTAAAATAGTCAAAATAGCTGTACTTTTAGGAAGGCTAGGAGCTAATCCCGACACATTTTTGAGTTCCTGTAGAGACTCCATAATGACCTTTGCAGAACCAACATCACCTCTCAAGAATATAAATAGATCGTCCGCGAAACACAAATTAATAACATCGAGCTTAGAACAATGATGATGGAAGTGAAAATCATTAGACTCTGTAACTCTTTTTTGAATGATAAGAGTAAGGACCTCCATGACAAGAGTAAACAGATAGGGAGATAAAGGATCACCTTGTCGTAAACCCCTTTTGCCTTGAAAGAAACCGTGTAGAGAACCATTGATGGAAATTGAGAATGATGTAGTAGTAACACATTTCATAATCCAATCAATCATTCTCCCGTTAAAGCCAAAACCCTCCAACACTCGTTTCAAAAATCTCTAGTCAGCTGTATCATAAGCTTTCTGAATATCAACTGTTAGGTCGGAAATCGACCAAGTATAATTTGTTCAGAAATAGCTTGAAGTTTAGTGAAGACGTTTGTACAGAATTCTGAGATGTCTCAGAATTCCTTCACTGAAGCTTCACTTCAGTTCAGATCAAGATAAATCTGAAGCATTCATTCTGAGGTCAAAAACTGAAGTATGAAGAAGAGAATCATCTCAGAAGCGAGCAAAGAGTGATTCTACCAGATCGAAGACTGAAGCATCTCAGTGTAAAGTATTTACAACACTTTACACTGATTACGAGAAAGACTTTTTACTTTACATACCTTTACCCAGTTAATAGATTTATCTATTAATAAAAGGTACAAGGTAAAAGTATAGGTTTGGAACATAGTACTATAAGTCACATCAACTGACTTATATACTCTTCCTAGTATGAGCATGTAAGGAATTAGGTTTAATTCCTTAAATGCTCACAACCACATTTGTACGATCTTGTCCACATCATCTTGGACTTGGTCTATAAATACAAAGTCTTCTCACAACTTGCAAAAGGCTTGAAACTTTAGCATTGCAACTTGTGAGATATACTCTAAGTAAAACTTACGAGTATTTCCAAGTTATTTAGATCACTTGTTTTTCGGGATTGTTTAGATACTTACACTTGGGTGTTTATCTTTGTTCCGCAACAATCCTTGTATTTGTTTATATATCAATAAATCAAATACATTAGAAAGGAAACAACGTGTCTCAATGCTACATACTTGATTATACATATATACATCTTTATATAGTTTCTGCCATTTAGTTCTTGTTATTTTCGTTAAGTCATTTGTTTCTTGTTATCCATATCTGGATCGTAAACTTAACTTGTCCATCAAGATTAGTTGTACTTGCCAGTCGGGTTTAGTTAATCATCTATATTTGGGACTCACAATTGGTATCAGAGCCTAAAGGTTGAATTATTTCAATTCATTAACCTTTGATCTGCATAGATGACTGACTTTCAACAAGAACGTCCTGACCCTAATAACACTACTCCACCCCCTGTCATCAACAACAATATACCATCACATAATGTACACGTACACTTTCCAAATAATCCTGTTCCCAAGTTTGATGGGAACAGTGAAAACTTTCAAACATGGAAAGCATGCATGCTAAAGTATATTGCTGGTGTTGAAAGACATTTGCCCGATATCTTAAAAGAATGACCCTTTGTCCCCATGAATGCTTCTACTGTTGTCAGAAATACCGATGGGACTCCTAGGCAGTCACCTAAGGAGAAGGATCATTGGTCTGAGGAAGATCATAGACTTGTAGACCTTGACACTAAGTTACAAAATATGATTTTATATGCAGTTCTTGAAACCCTTATGCCCACTCTTGTTTTACTTGAAAATTCCAAATTAATGTGTGTTAGAAATATAAAATCGTGTTAAATTGTAAA
This sequence comes from Erigeron breviscapus, assembly GCA_034093135.1. Classification (NCBI taxonomy): domain Eukaryota; kingdom Viridiplantae; phylum Streptophyta; class Magnoliopsida; order Asterales; family Asteraceae; genus Erigeron; species Erigeron breviscapus. The sequence continues at coordinate 197,454,338 of CM067167.1, read as the reverse complement.
TTAGCTAATAGTGGAAGGAGTAGTAGTTATAACTAGATCATATGTATAAATACTCCTTCCTTAATCATTTTGTAAGAAGCCTTTAATCATAATTACCAGAGTTACTTCTCTCTAACCTTATTTTCTCTCTCTAAACTCCATCTTCAACCTCCCATCACTCACACACACTAAAACACACACATAACCCTAGAATCCACCATTAAACATCAATTAAGCTGAAATCAAGTATAACAATTGGTATCAGAGCATAATCGGTGAATCCGAACGATCCACAAACAATTTCATAACCGATTTTGTTCGAATTTCTGGAATTTGAGCTTAATTTGATTCTGAAAATTGCTGTTTTTGCTGAATTCGAGGCAGATTAGTGTTTCTAATCATTGATTAAGAGTGGATTAGTGTTTGATTTGATAAATCAGTGGTTAATTTCGATTTACAGGTCGTAAATTGTTGTTTTCATGATTTTCTGTTTTATCTCTGCAAATAGCTATAAACAAGAAAAGTCAACTGTGTAATATTCTTTTGTTTTACTGCTACTGTAGTGGTCACGTGGTGATGTTCAGTTAACTCAAATCTCGAAAAGAAAAAAAGCAGAATAAAACTTCTTTTCATTTTTGAATTTACAATTTTTTTTTACATTTATTAATCAGAAAATAGAAAAGCAGAAAATGAAAAAGAAAAACAACTTTTGTTCTTGAACTTCTCTCTTCAATCTCTTCTTCATTGTGCGTCAAATCGATTAGAAATTCATAAGGTTTTAATCGCAGCAACATTCTGAACATAAAGGTGCTTTCATTTTTCCGATCGGTCAAGTTTTGTGGTTAATTGAAATTCCGGCGAGACTCCATGTTTTCCGGCGAGACTTGTTCGACCGATTAACACCCAGGGTTTGTTCGCGATTCTTCACTGATCATTTTGCAACAAGTTTCAAGTCTTAACTTGAAGAAACAACAAAGATATTGCCAATTTAATTTCTCCGGCGAGATTTCCAGTTTTCCGGCAAGTGTTGTTTTCAAGATTTCTTGGCTAGGATTTGTTCACGGTTTGATTTTGAGTGTATTGGTGGTAGTTTCGAGTTTCAATTCGAAGAAATAAAGGAGTAATCGGCGTTGTATTCTTTCCGGTGATTTGTTGAAATTTTCTGGCCATCGTTTCTGAAAACTCGTATTTGCAGAGATTGATTCACGAGCTGAACTTGTATCTTCACATTTGCCGAGCTAACCGATCAACCAAAATCACAAATTGCCGAAGTGAATTCTCGACTAGCAACATTTTCTCGTGTTTGCCGACTTCAAACTCGGCCAAATCATTCAAGACACCCAAAACCCGCATATGCCGAGCTCACTGCTCGGCATCCAATACAACTCACAACTCTTAGAAATTTTTTCGACCAACTTTTCCAATTTCAACTATCCGCCGAGCTCATTGCTCGGCATACCTTACAAACAGAAAATTCTTACTTCTTCCTTTTGCAGAGCTTTTTGCTCGGCAAAACATTCAACTAAGACTTAGAATTTTTTCGACCAAATTTTTTCTAATTTCAACTATTTGCAGAGCTTTGAGCTCGGCAAATAGTACAATTAGCCAACTTTTCTTATTTCAACTGTTTGCAGAGCATTAAGCTCGGCAAACAGTACAAATAGAAAAAAAAAATTCAAGAATTTTTTTTAAGTCTTTTCCAAATCAATTTTATCACTTACCTTTGGAATGAGGTGAGAAAGGGCTAAAAGAAATGAAAGCCCTCCCCAAAATTCTCAAAAAGCCGGGTCAACACGTTTCTATCGGATTTTATTTGTTGATTTCTCGATATTGAAGAATACTTCATGGACCCAGTGAAGCAATGCACATCTTTACCTAACCACTCAAGTATTTCTTAACAAATGCTTGTTTTATTCTCACGGAGATTTTCACATTTCTATTAACTCTTCATTTGGAAGACGTTGATATTGAAAAAGGGAGACACTCTGCTCCGGTCCCCGACTTCATTTGATCACTTATCGAGTCTAGAGCGTACTTGAAATATATTTCATTTGATTAGGACACAATGAGTCTTTATATGTCTTTGTGACATCGCATATCTTTGTGATATTGCCGGAACATTCGTAGTGATATCATATTTTTGATATTCCACGATGATCGAATGAAAATCCTACCAATGCTAACATCATTTCCAACGTTGAACGTAGGTCTCACATTTTCATTTTATGAATTTGTTGAGTTAACGAGAAGTCTATGTGACCTCGGATTTTATTTCCCAAAAGTCTTTGAGGATAGTAAGACATGGTTATTGAACGCCTTTGTGACACTGACCATGAATTACATTCTTTAAAGCAATCTATCGGTTGAAAAGCCATAGACCGAACCATTTAGAGATAAGCTTTGTGCATTTCTCGATGATAATGGGAAGTTCTAAAAATAGTAATCGTATTTTTAGGCCACACCATTAATCCTTTCGATTTCTGGTTGTGAGAACGGACATTTTTATCCGGATTTCATTTCTCTTCGCACAAACACAAAGAACACAAACACCTTATAAAAATCTTTTTCCAACAACGCAACCTCACATTCTAGTTCACCAATAGGTTCATTGGGAATTGGGAATTGGGAATTGGGTTGGGTTAATTTGCTTGCTTGTTGTTTGTTGGCATCTACCGTTTATGCTATCAATCATTATTGTATGATGAAACCGTTTCACATATTCATCATAAGGGGGAGAAATGATTATATGATTGATAGATAGAGTTCAAGGATATAGGTAGAATTTGATTGATAGATATTGATTGAGGATAATTCATAGTGTTTGGTTGTTCAAAGGATCGTTAGTTTAGGTGAAGAGAGTGAATAATTATCGTACTAAGTTGAGAGATTGTTTTAAGAAAGTTAAAGAAAGATTGATTCGAGATCGAGTATATTCAAGATGATGTACATGGTCGATAATTGAAAGATTTATTGAATAATTGACCATTGTTTGATGATTACAAGAGTTTGAGATTGAATAATGTTTGAGAAGAGATGAAAAGTTTGAGATTGAATAGAGATTGTCGTTTGTTGATGCTACAAAGAAAATTAAGTTGGATAGTTAAGTTTGTTCTTTATTTGAAGAGATTGTTCATTTGAGGGGGAGCAAGAGTAAACTCATGAGTCGTTAAATATGCTCCGAAATGATTGTTTGTTCGAGGGGGAGCAAGAGATTAAAGATTTGTTATTGAATAATTTGCTCACAGATAGTTGTTTGATTGAGGGGGAGCAAATGTTATTTGATCAAAGAATCAAGTGCTCCAAGATGCTTATTGATTCAGAGACAAGTTAGACCAAGAATTGAAGTTTTAAAGACAAAATCAAATTTCCGCATTCCAAAAACCAAGCTTCCGAAATGCCAAGAGATTTCAAAGTCAAAACCAAGCTTCCGCAAAGCCAAAAGAAATCAGAGGTAAATCAAGCTTCCGCATCCAAAAGAATTCAAAGAATTCAACGTCAAAACCAAGCTTCCGTATGCTAATCAAAGATTCAAGTTACTTCTTCAAGCAACATCAAGTTGAAATCAACATTCAAAAGTTCAAGTTGTCAAAGCACAAGAGCTACAAAGATTTCAAAGATGCTTCCAAAGTATTCAAAGTTGCAAGAGAAGATCAAGATTTAATAAGTCATCGTCAAATTTATATGTTTGTTGAGAAGATTCAAAGTCAAGGTTGATACAAGACATTGAAGACAATGAGAAAGCTTCAAAGTCCAATCAACATTGAAGATTTTCAACAAATGGGCTCATCATGTTTATTTAAAAACTGAAGACGATGCAACATTTACAATTCAACACCAAGGGGGAGATTGTTAGAAATATAAAATGGTGTTAAATTGTAAATTAGCTAATAGTGGAAGGAGTAGTAGTTATAATTAGATCATATGTATAAATACTCCTTCCTTAATCATTTTGTAAGAAGCCTTTAATCATAATTACCAGAGTTACTTCTCTCTAACCTTATTTGTTCTCTCTAAACTCCATCTTCAACCTCCCATCACTCACACACACTAAAACACACACATAACCCTAGAATCCACCATTAAACATCAATTAAGCTCAAATCAAGTATAACAATGTGGGAGGAACTAATGACACAGTTTGAAGGCACAAATGAGACAATTGTCACAAGAAAAGTTGCTTTAAACAAAAGATATGAGTCTTTCTTTGCTATCCCTGGGGAAACCTTAACTCAAACTTACATCAGATTCACAAATCTGGTAAATCAACTGAAAGCCCTGGGTGTAACCAAAGATAAAGAAATTTTGTTGGAAAAATTTTGTGACATTTTACCTTCCAAATGGGAAAATTTGATCTTGGTTTTAAGACAAGGAAAAACCTTGCACAGTCACACTCTTGCTTCCCTTTATGGAGCCTTCAGATATACTGAAGAGAACAAAGCTGAGAGAGCTTTGGCTGAGCAAGATGCCAAAAATCATGTTTCTACCAGTTCTGGTATGGTTCAGTATTCTGAACCACATAGTACTGCTCTACTATCTTCTGAGAGTGACATTTCTGACTCAATGAAGAAGATGGTTTCTGAAATGTTAAAGACTGGTATCTCTGGTAATGTTACTCATGATTGTGATGAGAATGACAATGATGATCTGGTTGCCATGCTGGCTAAAACGTTCAATCGTTTTAAGGCCAAATCAAATCGATCTGGCAAACCTTTTGCTTCCAGCGCTTCTATTGACAAGTCTAATCTTGAATGCTTTAAATGTGGCAAGAAAGGACATTTCATGAAGGAATGCAGATCTAGTCAACCATCATCATCACAATCTGCTCCTAACCATTCTATTTTTCAGAAATCTGACGACAGCTATAAGGCCAAATACAAGAAGTTAAAGGCACATATGGCTCTTCTGGCACAAGACAACTCAAGCAACAGTTGTATGATTGCCAAAACTGAAAAATGGGAAGATTCTGATGAATCATCTGATGATGAAGAAGAAGTTAGGGACATGTGTTTCATGGCACAAGAAGATCAAGGTCATTTGGTCAAATCCGATGTTGAATCTGGTCGCTGGGTGGATATTGTAATGAAAAAGGTCAGTAATTTTGGCTTTGAAAATAATGAGGAACACAAACTGGACCTTTTGGTTCATTTAGAGGCTGACATCTCATTTGTTGAGACAGTGCGTTCAGAAAGCCTAAAAATGTTTGAAAATAATGCTTCTGAACTGAACGCCAGTCATGCCAGACTAAAAGAACTGAAAGATGTTCAATTGGCTATAAAAAGTTATCAGTCTATGGTTGCAACTTTAGAATTGGAAAAGGAAGAATTAAAATCCATCTTTGAAAAAGAACAAGCAATTATTAAATCTTGGATGAAAGCACCAAGGCCAGATGCTGCAATTAAAAATACTTTTGCATCACAAAGAGCAGCATATGAGTCTGGTGATCTTCATTTGGCATCTATAATCACTGATTTAGATGCACTTCCAAAGGAAATAAAGCCTGAAATCATTTTTCCTAAAGTTGGCAAGCAGAAAACTGTAACTAATAAAGCCTAGGAACAATCTGAGGGTAAATCTGAAACAGCTCAGACAACTGTTTTAGAAAGGAAGGCTAAATCCAAAAAGCCATCCCCTCAGACTTCATCTAAGGTTCCTAAAGACCTAAAGAAGAAGAAAAATTTCTCCCCCACTGAGCCATCTACCTCAGATTCAGGTAAGGCTCAGGTGTCTAATGAAGAATCAATTTTGTTAAGGTTAGAAAGTCAATTTCAACTATTGGCTAGACAAGTGCAGAGTTGTAATGCACGTTTAAAAAATGTTGAAACTCCTCATCTTCAACCAAAACAAAATACAAAACCCTTTTCCAAGCAAATCAGGCAGAAATCTGAAAAGAAAAAGGTTGAAAACCCCATCAAACCAACTATTTTTTTGTCATCTGAAATAATGACTGAAATCCCCTTTGATCCTTCTGTTCCTTATGAACCAAAGAAATCTGAGACTGCTAAGGGAGAGTCTAGAGAACCCATCCAAAGATGGGTTCCAAAAAGAACTAATCTTTGTTTGTGTGCAGGGAGACCGAAAGAAGAATATATGGTTTCTGGACAGTGCTGCTGGCCGAACCATGACTGGTTATCAGACCCTGCTAGAGGAATATAGGGTGCAAGAGGGGCCCTCAATAGTTTTTGGAAATGATGGTAATGGAAAAACTGAGGGATATGGTGTGGTGAATAATGGTTAAGTCAAATTCACACGTGTTGCTTATGTGAACGGTCTGAAATATAACCTGATCAGTGTCAGTCAACTGTGTGATAATGGCTTCAAGGTTTTATTTGATATTTCACAAGGCACCATATTCAACAGAGATGGAAAGGTGGTACTGATTGCACCAAGGAAGGGAAACATTTATGTCATTGATATGAATCCTTCTACCTCTGAACAATGTTTCTATTCAAAGGCAGATGAAGACACAAACTGGCTGTGGCACAAGAGATTATCCCATCTGAACTTCAAGAACATCAATAAGTTGTCTAGAAAACAACTCGTTGATGGGATACCCTCTATGTCTTTCAATAAAGACAAGCCATGTCCAGGTTGTGAAATGGGTAAGCAGAAAAGAGCTTCATTCAAGACAAAGCAAAGCTTTAGTATAACTGAACCTCTTCACATGCTTCACATGGACCTTTTTGGACCAGTGAATGTTCAAACCAGAGCAGGAAAGAAGTACACCCTTGTTATCGTTGATGAATATTCAAGATACTGCTGGGTGATTTTCCTCAGGTCCAAAAGTGAAGCTGCTGCTGAAATCATTGCTCTCATTAAACAAATTGAGCTCAAGCACAAGCGAAAAGTTTGTCAGCTCAGAAGTGACAATGGCACTGAATTCAGAAATGCCACTCTGGAGTCCTTCTGCACTGAAACTGACATATCTCAGAACTTCTCCTCAGCCCACACACCAGAGCAGAATGGTGTTGTAGAAAGAAAGAATCGCACGCTGATTGAAGCTGCTAGAAGTATGTTGAATGAATATGGTCTTCCCAAGAATTTCTGGGCTGAAGCTGTTGCAACTGCCTGCTACACTCAGAACAGATCTGTTTATGTCAAAAGACACAAGAAGACCTCCTATGAAGTACTCAGAAATAGAAAGCCTAATATTGGATACTTCCATGTATTTGGATGTCCAGTATACATTCTGAATAATTCTAATCAGCTTGGAAAATTTGATGCAAAAGCTGATGAAGGGTACTTCCTAGGATATTCATCAAATCGCAAAGCCTTTAGAGTCTTTAACAAGAGACTTGAAAAGGTTGATGAGTCAATTCATGTTACCTTTGATGAATCCAATTCTGCAATCTTTAAAAATTCCATTCCTGTACCACCCTCAGAAAGTCCAATAAGTTTTGGTGATTCTGATCCTATTGCTGAAACTGATCAGTCACCTGAACCTGCTTCTGAACATCTCCATTCAGAACCTGTAATAAACAAGCCTAGCAACATTCCATTTTATCCTCCAGTCAGTTTCAAACTACCTTCTGAACTAACTATTGGATCAGATGTATATGCTGCTTCTCATCTGATATCAGGCTCCACTGAGCAACCTCATTCTGAAGAATTTCATGATGCAAGTCATGATCTGCAGGAAGAAGAAGAAGCTGAAAATGTATTTTCTGAAGCTCCTCCTGAAGTTACTCATAGAAGTTCTTGCACTGATATCAGTATTCATCCTGGTCAATACTCTAAATGGACAAAAGCACATCCAATCGAGCAAATTATTGGAGAGTCCAGTAGAGGGGTTCAGACCAGAAGAGCCACAAGCGATCAATGCTTAAACGTCAGCTTCTTATCTCTAATTGAACCCAAGAAGATTGACGAGGCTATGCAAGACCCAAGCTGGGTTGAAGCCATGCAAGATGAGCTCAACCAGTTTAAAAGAAACGATGTATGGGAACTCGTTCCTTGTCCCAGTAACCTGAAGAAGGAACCAATTGGGACAAGATGGGTCTTCAGAACAAGATGGATGAAGATGGTCACATCATAAGAAACAAAGCAAGACTTGTTGCAAAAGGATATGCACAAGAAGAGGGAATAGATTTTGATGAAACTTTTGCACCAGTTGCTAGACTTGAAGCTATCAGAATATTCTTAGCTTTTGCAGCTCATCATCAGTTTAAAGTCTATCAAATGGATGTCAAAAGTGCATTCCTGAATGGAGAACTAGAAGAAGTCGTTTATGTGTATCAACCACCAGGGTTCATCAATGAAGAAAAACCACATTGGGTGTACAGACTGAATAAAGCCTTATATGGTCTGAGACAAGCACCCAGAGCCTGGTATGATACTCTTACTAAACATCTTCTTAAAAATGGTTTTAAACGTGGTGCAATTGATAACACTTTGTTCATATTGCATGATAAAAGTGATATCCTTTTAGTACAAATTTATGTTGATGATATTGTGTTTGTGTAACAACCCTCAATTTCCGACTAGGACAATTTACTTAGACTTATCTAGGTATCAATCCTTAGAGGTTTATTAAGAGAATTGACCTTCTAGACATTTCGGCGTAGTGATAATTGCCCTCTAGTTCAATGAAATACCGTAAATGACTAGCTATCTTAGAAATGCCATAAACAATAACAATAATCTTTCAAGACAATCCCAATCTATAAACTAGTTCTAATTGAACTTGATGAAATGTCAATAAACCAAAAACTTCATTTTAAGAACTCAAGTTATATAAATAATAATGTAAGACTCACAACTTGTAACAAAATTTAATAAACCTTACAAAATGTCCAACAATTTAATCACCAAGCCAATTAAAGTATATGTGGTCATGGAAATAAAAATTTCTATCTCAAGGATGAATTTATAAACTAATATGTACATAAAAGTGCTTGAATAATAATAAGTATATATATATGTCTAATACAAATACAAAATGTACATAAAACGACTTAAGTAGCTAAATTCAAAACATAAAAGTATGTATATACATACATATACACACGACATACATATACATATACTAAGACAACTAATCAATTTATATGAACAAGCAAATACATATTACATCTATAAAACATATACCCACTTAAATATACATATACCCACATATACCTACACAATAATTATACAAAAAAAATAATGAGAAACCCTTCATTCCCCCCCCCCCCTTTACACACACACACCTTATTCACTTCTCTCATTTCTCTCTCTTTTCCTCTCAATTTTTCTGCACTTTTCTCTCTTCCTCCTCTCCCATTTTTGGCTCATATAATCAACAAAAAGGCAAGGAAAAATCATCTTAATCAATAATAATGATAAGGGTTAAGCAAGGGTTGTTTCAAGATAAGATTAAGGGTTGTTTCAAGCTTGGATTAAGGGTTATTAGGAGCCTAAATAGGTCTGAAAATTCTGCCCATTTTTCACCTTCAAAACCAAGTTCTTCAAGGGTATAAATCTTCATCTCTTTACTAGATCTATATTGTTCTTGTTTATATTCAAAGGTTTTATCAAAAGTTTATGTTTTCTTCTTGATTTCTTTGTAATATACACTTGATGAAGGCAAGTTGATAGGATCTTTCTCCTCATGCATATGCATGTCGAAATCTATGAGAAAGATCCAAGGATTCAAAAAGTTTAAGACCCAAAAGTGTTGTCATAGATTAGTAGCTTTTAAAGTGATTTCCTTTTGATAGATCTATATGTTTTTGTATATTTTGAAGAATATAATTCTGAGATTTTTCATTAAAAAGATGTTTTTATGTTGTTGAAAGTTAGATCTATAAAGATTGGTATTGAAAAGTGTTGATTTGAATGAATACATGTTAGATCTAAGAAAGTTGAATCTTGTTATTGGATTATGAGATGGATGGACTTGTATTAAGTGAAAAATATGTTAAAAGAGGTATAATAATCTGGAAATTTGATGTTAAGAGGTATAAAAAATAAAGTATTAATCTTGTAAATGATGAACTCAAGTGTTAATAAAGCAAGAATGGTCATTGGTGAGTTGTTTGGACCCAAATACCTTCTGACAGAATCATTCTCCTGTCTTTGGACGGATAAACTGAACATGTGAGGGCCGTTTCAAGAAAAACTTTCAAAATAAAAGTTGTAGATAAAAGAGTTAAGATTAACTTCCAACTGGAATCACTCAAAAACACTAAACCAAACCAAAGATATGATTTTTCTACCAAAAGTGGTCAAAACTGGATTTTTGTCTTAAGGTTGAGTCAACTTTGACGATTTTTAATTCCTTAACTAATAGGTTTTAGAAGTTTAAACTTGGTGTGAACTGAGTTCAAAGTGTCCCTAACTTAAAATAAAATTGGGAGATTTTTCTTAAATGTACATCATAGAAATCTTTTATAAAATATCTTGAGTCGCACAGCAGCTCTTGTTCTGACCAGTTTTGGTTTGGTAATTTTTAGAGGTAGTAAACAATGTCTAAAAATTTAGCAAAAATTCACATAAATATAGGACACCTATATGTCTCTGTATAAAAATCACCAACGTCTAAATAATTCATCTTAACCAAGAATGACTACTCAACATTTTATGAAAATAAGTGTTAAAACAGAAAATTCCAAGTAAAAGTTCTTCACAACAAAATAAGCTAAAAGTCACTAGATTGCAACTCTAACCAACTCCAACAATCTCGTAACAAAAAGTATTATAAACCTACTGAGAATATGTCAAATAAAAGTTATAAAACTTAACTTGGTTATTAAATGGCAAAGACAAGCCTACAAATCACTAATTCGGTTCATATAAGCACTAACCGAAAGCTTTAATTTGCACACATCACACCACCACCACTATCACGACTTAAGGCACCAAAATATAATGAACATTCTGTAAATAATGAAATAAGGATGAAAATCCATTTTGACGCATTTGAATTGCTTGGAAAATGAGGCAAAAATCACTATTTCGGTAAACGATTTATAAGCTTAGAATCCTCAAAATGAGCGAGACACAAGAGAGGTTGAATTGATATGATTTTTCCCATGATAAAAGTTGCCAAAAAGGCCTGAGATTTTTAGCCAAAAAGTTGTGTGGTGATTTCTAAGAATTTCTATTAATTATTAAATTTAAATGATAATTAAAAAGGTAAATAAATAAATAAATAAATTATATAAATCATGAAATTGGTTAAATAATCACAACCAATGATGAAAGTGACTAAAACCTACTAGAGTAAAATCTTTTTAAGTTAAAGAACAAATGTCATATAATTTAGAAATAATTAAGTAAGTGAAAATCACTAATTAATAACTATTTTTAAATTAATGGAAAAATTACATAAATAAATATATATATCACAATATTCTAAGTTAAAAAGCATAATAATCAGAATATAACCCAAATATAATTAGCCACAAATTATAAAGGCAAGTGAGGTACTTAAAAGTATTTTTAAAGAATTATTTGGTTAATAAATCAAGAAAATGAATAAATAATTAATTAAATAATATTAAATTAAATACATAGTCATAAATCAGGAAGTATTCATAAATACTAATATTATGAAGTTACTAATGTCAAATATTATAATTAAGCAAAGCACACAATGGGAACCATGATAATCAAAGGCAAGTTACCGAAATTCTAACAACTTATAACTACATATATAGTGAAAGTGACCCTTTTTACACCAACACTCTCTTCAACCAAAAAGATGCAAATATTAACAATATACTTGGATCCCAAAATTTATGACAACATAATGAAAGTGACATTTCTTAGTGATGGCTTAAGATAGGAACTTACGTATATTAGTCCTATCGTAGGGATAGTCTTGGCTTGGGATGTGATTGAGGAATATGACGGATATATGATCAAGGAAGCGATAGATGGGAAATTCCCATTTTGGATAAGTGAATATAATATGCGGCATATCAAGGTGAGTCATAGCCCCCTTTCAAACTCTTTTATATGTTTTACTTGCGGGGTGAAAAGCATGATTAATTAAAATGACTTTCTATTATGAAATGATTCTTTGAATCAATGATAATGATATGGGAATTATATTGTATGTTCAACGTGTTATATGTTATATGATGAGCTTGAGTACTGTCAAACGGTGGTCCCCTGTACACTACTATTAACTCATTTGAGGCCTGTAGTTAGAGGGTTGCGCAACTAGGACTTGTCCCCTCATCCACTATTATAGGTAACGGTGGGATGTTTGGTTTGCCTTTGTGGCCACCTTCATCGCCAGTCTGGCCTCGCGGTGCTCTAACTACTATATATTTATGGGCGTCTCCATGGCACGACCCTTGGTTATCTTTATGCACGTGATTGACAGCATGTGCTTATCATTATCTTATCAGTTGGGACTATATATATTTGATTATTGGGACATAACCGGTTTTAGTAGTGGCTCAAGAACAATCTCATCAAATTACGTCATGGTAGTCTTACCATTGACCAAGAGGTATTGATATTATATTGGATGAAAATTGTGGATTGAACATACGGTTTGGGTATTGGACCTTATATGGAATCTTGAAAGTTGTTGAAATTGGCAATATTGAAGTATTGATGACCAAATGGTTTTGGTATAATGAATGATTAATCGATTGATATATTTTTCTGTCACGATAAACGTGACAAATGAGAACTTTATAATTTACCTTGGATTTCTCAACTATTTTGAAATGGATATGTAACGAGGTTTACTTGCAAACCTATGCACTCACCAACTACGTTTTCGTAGTTGACACTTTCTCTTCATGCTTTTCAGGAATTAGCCTTGTCTTGAGGAATTACATGCATCATGATTGTTTGCATTGCACTTTGGAGTCAAAGATCAAACCTTGTGACGGGCAATGGAATCCGCCTTGATCATTGTAGTATATCATCTCATGTATTTGTTATTTGTTTCGTGGACTCAATATCCAAGTATGGTAGACGTATTGTACTCGGGAATTGGTTCACATGCTTGTGCATTGTAAAATTATTTTTATCCAATAAAGCTATGGTGAATGTTATCTATTATCCTTTGCTTTGAATACTCGACTTTCTGTACATCTCAACGTTCCGCCTTAGTTGGGGTGTTACAGTTTGGTTCTACAAATGAGAAGATGTGTGAAATTTTTTCTAAAATCATGTTTTCTGAGTATGAAATGAGTATGATGGGTGAACTGACATATTTTCTGGGACTTCAAGTAAAACAAACTGAAGATGGTATTTTCATAAACCAGGAAAAATATGTCAGAGATTTATTAAAGAAATATCAATTTGATTCAGTCTCATCAAAAGATACTCCTATTTCTGCTCCATTAACTTTGGATTCTGATCCACATGGAAAACCAGTGGACCATACAAAATATCGTGGTATGGTTGGTTTACTGATGTATTTAACTGCAAGTAGACCAGACATAATGTTTGTAACATGCCTTTGTGCTAGATTTCAGTCTGATCCCAGAGAAGCACATGCAAATGTTGTTAAAAGGATCTTCAGATACCTTAAGGGTGTCCCCAGATTGGGTCTTTGGTATCCCAAAGGCTCCAGTCTAGATCTAATGGGTTATTCAGATTCTGATCATGCAGGTTGTAAGATAGACAGGAAAAGCACCACTGGAGGGTGTCATTTCCTTGGTGGCAAATTAGTAAGCTGGACCAGTAAGAAGGAGACTGCATTATCACTATCCACTGCAGAAGCTGAGTATATTTCTGCAGCAAGTTGTTGTGCTCAGATTCTATGGATGAAAAACCAGCTGACTGATTATGGTGTTACTTACACAAAGACTCCAATCTTTTGTGATAACACTAGTGCCATTGCCATATCTCACAATCGTGTGATGCACTCGAAAACCAAGCACATTGATCTCAGGTATCATTTCATTCGTGATCATATTCTGAAAGGAGATATTGAATTGCACTTTATTCCCACTGATAAGCAACTCACTGACGTTTTTACAAAACATTTAGATGTCAAAACCTTTAAACATCTAGTCAGTGAGTTGGGTATGTTAAATCCTTAGACTGGTAATCTTGTTATGAACGCCTCAGTGACACTGATCTGGTTCACCAGTCTGAGCGATCCATGTAATTTTTGCTCGCCTAGCTATCGAACGCCTTTGTGATACTATCTTTGCACTTATTAATTCATGGATCATCACTTCAGGGGGAATGTTAAATATTTTTCTAACTTTAAAATAAACCTTCATTTTTGAAGGGGAACCTTTTTACTCAGAAAAACGTATTTAACTGAAGCACTTCAGAAAATCAAAAATATTTCAGTTGAATTTTATTAACTGAGATGGTTCAGATCTCTTTGGAACTGACCATGCTCAGAATTTGTTTAGTAATCACTGAAATACAACAATCTTTTCAAGATATTTTTCTGATACTTGGTCAATTGTGTGTACACGTGGCCTACTGCATACTATGTTTTTAACTTACGTTGGTCATGCTTATGTGTCATACAAGTTGCGCCGTAAAAGAGAAAGAAATGAGTACTTTTTCTGAAAAAGTGTTGCAGGGTGGGGTCACTCAAACGTCTCTGCATTAAATGCGGACTTGACCCCATAAATTGTTTTTAATTGGAAAATCATTTTATATTCCATCTTAAATTCAAATTCCTTTTCATTCTTTCATTTACTTCGTTTTTCATTTACTTTCCAATCATCAATCTCTCTCATATTTACTCTCAAATTCCTTAACTCTTCATATTCCTTTCACTTTCATCTTTCGATTCTTAAAATGTCTAAATCATCATTTTCTTCGCAACCTAAATCGCTCATCAATTTCAAATATACTCCATCATATGATGTGAAAACATCTGCCACATGGCCAAAGAACTTCACTCCTTCACAAATCCGATTTAACATGAGCAATTTCTTGGCTCAATTAAATGTGAAATCCAAAACGCTAATGGAAAGAATCAATAATTTTTGGGAGAAATCCCCTTTCCATTATGCTCTGACCGCTAATCCTCAGGCATTGTATCATCGATACTTGCTTGAATTCTGGTATACTGCTGTGGTAAACAAAGATGAACAATCCATCTCCTTCACTCTCAATGAGGGCACCAAGCAGTGTGTTATTACTCTTGAGGGGTTCAGAAATTCCCTTCATCTGAACTACCTCAAACCTTCCCAGGTGTTTGCTAAAAGACTCAAAGGAGTCAATTTCAGGGAGGTTCTAGTCGTCACCGGTCATGGCGATATGGAGGATGCTGATGGTAATCTGAAGACCTCCGGACACATATTTATGTCTGGATTTGGCAATTGCTGGAGGTTCTTCTGGACCCAAATTATGGAAAGTCTTGGTGGCAACCATGGAGGGTTGGACCAACTTTCATTACCCCAAGTTGAGATGGGGTATTATATTTGGAATGGGATACAGGCAGACTTTGCTGAGATTCTCTTTTCTCAGCTGGTTACAAAATTAAAAGGAAAGAGAAGTCTGCATATCGCCTTTCCAAGATTTCTGAGCTTGTGTTTCATGGATATTCTTGGTGAAGAATATAATCAAGCTGGACCTGAAGCTTCAGTACCAGAATACAGCAGAGATTTCTCAAAGGCATCCACTGCTGAGAATGAGCCTGAACTCTCTTCTGCTATGCTTCAGGTATTTAATAAAACTGTTTCAGCCACACTAGCTGGTTCAGAAAGGTCACTAAGTGGGCCACAAAAGAATGTGGGACCCGTTAGTCGACCTAAAGATAAGGTTGAGCAAATCATTAAATCTGGTAACGATGCACCTGCTTCTGCAGATGTTGAACCAGAAACTGGTGCGGGTACTAGTGACCCAAACCAAAGCATATCTGACCAGATTGTAAAAGTGAATACTTTCTGGGATGACGATGAGCTACCTCAGGGGAATCTCGATTCCCTTGCTGATTTTGAGTTTGACGAGGGATTATTGGAGGCGAATCAATCTGATTCTGAGCCAGCCGCCATCCTCGCAAACGCCCCTCCTCCTCCCCCAGAAATCCAAATTCAACCTGACCAACAAGATATTAATCCCTATGTTCCACCACCTCCATCTCATCAACATCCATTTTTTCCACCAGGCACTACTCCTGCCTATGTCACCGATCCATCTTTCACTCCATCACTTCAATTTCTTCACCCCCAAATTCACAACATCCCACCACCTATCAATTATGATGCCCCAATAGAGCTGAATGAGCTGGTGATGACTTGCAACAAGGTGAGCTCTGCAATCAGAGAAGCCTTCAAGCTAACAAAAAGAGATGTGCAAGCTTCGGTAGTTGCAAACTTGACATCTTGTGTTCAGCTGTTGAAGCAAGATTTTATGGCTGTTGGAAGAGAAGTGCATGAGTTGGTTCAGAAGCCAAGTATAAATGAAAAAGAACTTGGGGCTTCTATAAGTGTTGGTATTTTGGATAATCTGAAGTCTGAGCTAACTCAGAATCTAGTTGCTCAGATTTCAGAATCCATTTCTGAGAAGGTTGGTGCGGAGGTTAGAATGATGATTGCTGAACTGACCAAAGACACAAATGACAAAGTGGACAAGGCTGTAAATGAAGTAAAAGATTCAGTGTCCAAGCTTGAAGGTTCAGTTCAGAATCAGTCCAAACAGTTAGATCAAATTCTAACTCTTCTGAAGAAAGAAACTATTATTGCTCCTCCTCCCCCTGCTTCTTTCACTGAAGAAGATAGAAAGATGTTGAAGGATGTAAAAGATCAAGAAGCACTGAACCTTAATTCTTCATTCAGATTAAGGGCTCAGTTTGCTACAATGGCAAAGGGTATATGTGATTGCCTAGAACAACAAAGTTGGGAACCACTGAAGGCAATTAAAACTTCAATTGACCTTTATGCTAAAATGCCTTCAGAGATTCCCAAAGGGGGAAGTGTGCCTATTGGTTTGCTGGCTAGTACTCAAGAAATGATTGAAGCAACCAAGAAGCAAACTGAGGTACCATCTGGTAGTGCCTCAGTTCAGGGGGAACAAGTTCAGAAGAAAGACAAGGGCAAAGGTAAGGCTCAAGAAGTAGAAGAACCAAAGAAAAGTTCTAAGGGTTCTGGAATCATTGTTGGTGAAAATGTGGATGAGCATGGTTATCCCTTGCACAATCTTGAGGCTGATAGTAAAAAGTTGGAAGCGTTGCAAAAGCAGGTTTCCAATCAATTTATTATGTGAAGGGAAAACAAAGAAAGGGAAAGGGAACAACATCTGAAGATGGGGACCCTTGATCATATAAATGCTACAGCTCTTGGTTTATCATTGGAAAGATACTTGAAAATCAAAAATGATCCAAGAGTGCAAAAGGCTATTGTTGATATGCTTGAGTATGAGTGTGGGATGAACTACTCTCATCTGGAACAAAAGTTAGAAAGTCTGACCTTTAAGTTGTCCATTGAAGACTTAAAGAAAAATAGAGAAAAATAAATGGCGATCAAAAGGAAGGAAATTCTGGCCGAAGTTCTGAAGGTTGAGAAAGAGTTGCTCAGACCAACCATTAACCCCAAAGTGACTGGACCAAGATCATCAAGAAAGAGTGTTCGTGATGCTGATCTTTCTACCTTCAAACCAATGTCTGATGATGCTATTGAAATTGAAAGAAAATATGAAAGAGATCAATATGAGCATTATATGAAGCATCGATCTCATTCAGCCAAAATAATTGATATGGAAGTAACAAAAGCTGATGGATTGAAGCTTTTTGACTTGGTTGTTAAAAGAGAAGGAAGGGCAGCTGAAGAATACCATCAGGTTTCAGTGCACGAGTTTGGGATTTCTGAGCATAGGGAGATGATTCAGATTCTGAAGGGGAAGCCTAAATCAACCTTGTTTGGAAAGAAGGATCATTCTCCACTGAAGAGAAAACCTACTGAGGCACCTTCTGGTTCAAGGCCTGCCAAGAAGTAGTTTCTTTTCAGTTTATCATGTACTTGTAATATATTTACATTTGTAACAAACATTTCAGTTTGTATATATATGTTGCAAATTGTAACCAATAAGTAGATGGTAAGTTTAAGTTAGAAAACCACAAGTAAAATTCTGAGACATCAATGATCTATAAGATGTACTTAGAAATTTTTTACAACTTAAATAAAAACTTGCATTTCAGACTTACAAACATGTATAGATAGAAGTCTGAGATGCATGCACTATTTCAGAACAAATAGGGGGATTTTGTTAGGTCGAAAATCGACCAAGTATAATTTGTTCAGAAATAGCTTGAAGTTTAGTGAAGACATTTGTAACAAACATTTCAGTTTGTATATATATGTTGCAAATTGTAACCAATAAGTAGATGGTAAGTTTAAGTTAGAAAACCACAAGTAAAATTCTGAGACATCAATGATCTATAAGATGTACTTAGAAATTTTTTACAACTTAAATAAAAACTTGCATTTCAGACTTACAAACATGTATAGATAGAAGTCTGAGATGCATGCACTATTTCAGAACAAATAGGGGGATTTTGTTAGGTCGGAAATCGACCAAGTATAATTTGTTCAGAAATAGCTTGAAGTTTAGTGAAGACATCTGGAACAAAAGTTAGAAAGTCTGACCTTTAAGTTGTCCATTGAAGACTTAAAGAAAAATAGAGAAAAATAAATGGCGATCAAAAGGAAGGGAAACAACATCTGAAGATGGAGACCCTTGATCATATAAATGCTACAGCTCTTGGTTTATCATTGGAAAGATACTTGAAAATCAAAAATGATCCAAGAGTGCAAAAGGCTATTGTTGATATGCTTGAGTATGAGTGTGGGATGAACTACTCTCATCTGGAACAAAAGTTAGAAAGTCTGACCTTTAAGTTGTCCATTGAAGACTTAAAGAAAAATAGAGAAAAATAAATGGCGATCAAAAGGAAGGAAATTCTGGCCGAAGTTCTGAAGGTTGAGAAAGAGTTGCTCAGACCAACCATTAACCCCAAAGTGACTGGACCAAGATCATCAAGAAAGAGTGTTCGTGATGCTGATCTTTCTACCTTCAAACCAATGTCTGATGATGCTATTGAAATTGAAAGAAAATATGAAAGAGATCAATATGAGCATTATATGAAGCATCGATCTCATTCAGCCAAAATAATTGATATGGAAGTAACAAAAGCTGATGGATTGAAGCTTTTTGACTTGGTTGTTAAAAGAGAAGGAAGGGCAGCTGAAGAATACCATCAGGTTTCAGTGCACGAGTTTGGGATTTCTGAGCATAGGGAGATGATTCAGATTCTGAAGGGGAAGCCTAAATCAACCTTGTTTGGAAAGAAGGATCATTCTCCACTGAAGAGAAAACCTACTGAGGCACCTTCTGGTTCAAGGCCTGCCAAGAAGTAGTTTCTTTTCAGTTTATCATGTACTTGTAATATATTTACATTTGTAACAAACATTTCAGTTTGTATATATATGTTGCAAATTGTAACCAATAAGTAGATGGTAAGTTTAAGTTAGAAAACCACAAGTAAAATTCTGAGACATCAATGATCTATAAGATGTACTTAGAAATTTTTTACAACTTAAATAAAAACTTGCATTTCAGACTTACAAACATGTATAGATAGAAGTCTGAGATGCATGCACTATTTCAGAACAAATAGGGGGAATTTGTTAGGTCGGAAATCGACCAAGTATAATTTGTTCAGAAATAGCTTGAAGTTTAGTGAAGACATTTGTACAGAATTCTGAGATGTCTCAGAATTCCTTCACTGAAGCTTCACTTCAGTTCAGATCAAGATAAATCTGAAGCATTCATTCTGAGGTCAAAGACTGAAGTATGAAGAAGAGAATCATCTCAGAAGCGAGCAAAGAGTGATTCTACCAGATCGAAGACTGAAGCATCTCAGTGTAAAGTATTTACAACACTTTACACTGATTACGAGGAAGACTTTTTACTTTACATACCTTTACCCAGTTAATAGATTTATCTATTAATAAAAGGTACAAGGTAAAAGTATAGGTTTGGAACATAGTACTATAAGTCACATCAACTGACTTATATACTCTTCCTAGTATGAGCATGTAAGGAATTAGGTTTAATTCCTTAAATGCTCACAACCGCATTTGTACGATCTAGTCCACATCATCTTGGACTTGGTCTATAAATACAAAGTCTTCTCACAACTTGCAAAAGGCTTGAAACTTTAGCATTGCAACTTGTGAGATATACTCTAAGTAAAACTTACGAGTATTTCCAAGTTATTTAGATCACTTGTTTTTCGGGATTGTTTAGATACTTACACTTGGGTGTTTATCTTTGTTCCGCAACAATCCTTGTATTTGTTTATATATCAATAAATCAAATACATTAGAAAGGAAACAACGTGTCTCAATGCTACATACTTGATTATACATATATACATCTTTATATAGTTTCTGCCATTTAGTTCTTGTTATTTTCGTTAAGTCATTTGTTTCTTGTTATCCATATCTGGATCGTAAACTTAACTTGTCCATCAAGATTAGTTGTACTTGCCAGTCGGGTTTAGTTAATCATCTATATTTGGGACTCACATCAACCTTTAAAGCATACCTTGGGGGACCTCGGTCTAAGTGGTAATTATGCATAAGTTCTTGCGTGAGAAGTATATTATCCGAAATACGCCTTCCAGGAACAAATGCAGACTTATTATCACTAATAAGAAAACTCAATGCACCCTTTATCCTATTAGCAATTATTTTAGTGATACACTTAAAAAGAACATTGCAAAGAGAAATAGGACGGAAATCAGTAACCCGTGTAGGGGAAGGTACTGTAGGAAGCAGATATGATCGTATGATTAAGTTCTTTGAGTAAATCGCTTGAAAACACTAGGAAAATAATAGTAAAACCTTTATGCATGCACCTAAACTAAATGTACATACACATGCATTATTCCACTACAAAAAATTAACTCCCACTTTTGAATTTTGAAGACAAAATTTGGCCCCTCCGCATTCCCAACACCACAACACCCAATAGATGAATAACTAGCTTACACTATCCCAATACACAAAACACATACACTTACACTCAACCTCCCTTCACACTCTAACCATTTCTCCTCTTCCCAACACACACTCATCCATCTTTTCTCTCAAAAACACTCTTTTCTTCCCTCCCTCTTCTCCATTTACGGTTCAAAGAAAGCAAGAAAAAGGCAAGAAAAATCATATCTAATCTATAGTAATAATAAGTGTTTTTAAAGGATAAAGCAAGGATTAATTCAAGATAGGTTTAAGGGTTAGTTCAAGCATGGAATAAGGGTTATTAGGAGGTTAAAGGTCACGAATTTTCTGCACTTTTCCATCTTCAATACCAAGTTCATCAAGGGTATAAATCTTCATCTCTTTACTAGATCCATCTTATTCTTGCTTATTTTTCAAAGATCTTATCAAAAGTTTATTGAAAAACACACTTGATGAGGGCAACGTTGATAGAATCTTCTTCCTCATGCTCATGCATGTCGAGATCTAGAAGAATGATTCAAGGATTCAACAAGTTTAAGACCCAAAAGTGTGGTTTTGGGATTTACATAAGGTTAAGCGGATTAGTTTGAGATTTACATGGTAGGACCATAATTAAATGTAGAGTCATGAATCTACGTTTAATTATGAGAGGACCATGTAAAACTCAAACGACCACTTGGACTTATGTTCAAAAGGATTCCTTTTCAAAAAAAAAAAAGAGAAAAAGAAGAAGATCTTTATTAAATCCATTTTTATGAGCACACGTGTTGCATTTAGACATTCACCTAAGCATATATAACTATCCGAGATTGTCTTTACTTGAGGATTATGCTAGTTTAGTAGGATTTCCCTCATGCACATTAGAAGTGGAATGAACCTAAGATTGAAAGATATTCGTTGATACATGCTACTCTATGTTATAACATGTGAATTTTGGCATGATTTGATTGCAATGTGAAAGTTTATAATGTGCAATGTGAAAGCTTGTAATGTCAATGTGAAAGTTTGGAATGTGCAATGTGGAAATTATGTGAGAAATGCATGCGTAAAAGCTTCATGATTTACGATGTTGAACTTTAAGTAGCATATGCATTTTAAAATAATGTGATTACTATGAGGCATGAAATAATTTTGGAATATGACTTGTTTAAATTATTGGGTAATGAGGTTGATTGTTTATGATTGATTTGAAAGAGAACATGAGCACGACGAGTTGATAGGAAATTTTATGGACAATAGAGATATGAAACTTTTCACCCATAAGGTTCAGCTACTTAAAAACTAGCGCGTGAATATTGTGATGATTAAGTAGTCATGCCTTTCTATTGAGATAATTATTGCGCCCTAAGGTTGATCTATTTAAGGACTAGTGCTTGAAGTTAATGATTATATAGTTGTGCCTTATTATTGAGATAGTTATTATGCTCTAAGATTTGACTATTGAGAACTAGTACCTGCTAGATATGATGATAATGTGGTTAGTCCTTACTACTGATATAGATATTGCGCGTTGAGATTTGACCGCTTGAGAACTAGTGATTGTCTGAGAAATTCATTATGAATTAGAAATTTCCTAAGTATGAAAGTTGTCATTAAGTACCCCTCCAATCCAATATACTCTGAGAATTGTAGTCCCAAGATATGACGCGACTCTATCCCCTTAGATGCTATGCATAACCTTTGTATTCGATCTGAGATGGTGTGAAACATATGGACACGTCGGATGAAGTTGGAGACTTGTGAAGGGCTAGTGGTATTAAAGCCAAATTACGATTCGACGACGCTGGTAGAACACATTACGATATACATTCTAGACGACACATTTTGGGGATTGTAGCTCAGAAATTTGGCGCGATATCTCTATTCTAACACGCATACACGAACAGTTATCTATACTACCTAAGTCGGTGTGACATATATTGACGTCATTGAAAGTTGGATTCCATTGGGCAACGAAAGACATATAAGTGATTTCTTTAACTCGCGCAAGGAGTCTAATTCGAGCCTTAATGAATCTTTTGTTTTATATTTCTATTTCATTCATTCGAACCCAAATTCTATATCCTTGATATTCTTGATGATTCGAAGTAATGATCACCACCACTTCTCTTCAAAAGTTAGTAACCTAACAACATACAACTCACCTACGCAACACTCTGCAATGGCGAAATCGAGTAACTAGTACCCTGCTCTTGCTGCGACATCAAGGGATGCGAATGACGTTGAGACATCAGTTGTCCATAAGTAAAATACCTGGAATGATTATATAGCATAGAAGATGCTATCGGATCATGTACATAACGTAAGACGTGGAAGATATGTTGTGTGTCAGTCAAAGTACAAGGAAGCACAAGAAGAGTATATTTAGCCTTAACTTGGAGGAAGAAATCGAAGGTCCTCCCTATCTATGTTGATCGACCAAAAGGAAAAATTAAGCGGCCAACGAAAGGGAGGTTGTGTGACATGAAGGTCACCTTTGGTTAAGTATAAGGACTTCCTTATAACATTGAGGAGAACACTAGAAATGTTGCAAAATGAAGTTCATGGAGGAAGAAAACCTAGGATAAAAAGATGACTAGGATGTATTGAGTGGCCCTCAAGTTTTGGTGAGTAACAAAAAGGATTCCGAGCTATCCTTTCCTTTTTCGAAACAACCGTGTAGATTGAGATTTGTTACACGAAGGAATAAGAAATTTGGCGAATTGAAGATCGTCAAGGATGGTGAGATAAAGTGAAGAGCAGGAAATCCCTTACATTTTTCTAGAGGAAAAATGTTAAGGGGGTAATCACAACAAGGAAGAAATTCGAACAAGGAGTATGAAACGCAAGATTTCACTTTATCTCTCAATAAGAGTTATTCACTAGCGTCATTGAAAGAGATATGAAGTAGAAAGTAGAGTAAAGGTAGGCGATTTAACCCAAAAGATAAAGTGAAGGCATTGACGCCCTCTACAAGATGTAGTTCTGGTGGCGTTTATCTTTATGTTGCTCCACTCGTTATTATTTGAATATCACTTGGAAAACCTCCATCGAAAAAGACAAGCTATTAGTAGAGAATACCAACTAAGCTGTTGTAAGTCGTCTTGACACTCAGTCAAGCGCCTATTTTTATTGATTATATATAAAATTACCAGGGGTGACGGCCTTTTACCGAAAAAAATACCAACTAAGCTAAGAGAAAGCGGAATACGCCCAACACCCGATGGAGGCTAGCTTTACTAATGAGGAGGAGTATGGTCGATAAGTAGAGGAAGCATGATGACCTGTGATGGTTATCCCCTCAAGGTCAACGGTCATATAGAGGTAAGCTAAGATAAGATGAACTTAGGTGAGAAAAACTTTGCAACAAATGGTGAATCGTCACGGACCATCGACCCACGGAATAGCGCGCCCAAGAAAAGTGAAGGAGGAAAACAACAGGGAATCACTAAGTTAATAGTGAAAACAAATGAGGAATATGACGCTAGAAGTCAAGGAACATACCACCGTGACGATCAAGGAAGTTGATCGTTGAACTAAGTTTCTAACAACCAACAAATTCCGGGAAGAGCTAGTTATGGAACGTTCGAACGAAAGCATGATAAGGATAACACGCATCTGTGATGAGTTAGGATTAAAGGATCCGTATCAACATGATGTGACGAGTACTCCTGAATTAACTTCAAGGGCTAGCGACTGCGCGTGTGTCATTTAAGATGACGATCACTCTAGTAAGAGATGGATCTGAGTGGCGAAACGGTAAGGAGTATGGTTACCCATAAGTGAACGAAAGGAAAATAGAGGGAACCTAATGGTTGAGAAAAAGACGAAGTAACCGATGTTTCATCTAAATTATGTTATATCGAAATTCCTAAGAACATTATGTTAGTGTATTTGAAAAGAAGCATAGCTTAGAAAGCTGAAAATGGACATGAGGCTTTTGAGAGCAAGGTAATAGAAGTTTTGTATAGGTCAAAAGGGACTATGAAGGATTTCATACCAATGAGGACTTAAAGTGTTGGTCTTGCCAAGATGGTGGTGATATGAGCATAAGGATTGTGTAAATCCTATCATGAGGAATGCGTAGGTACAACAAAGAAACCGAAGGTGTTATATGTCCGATGCTAAAGGAGATTTTTCGGTGATGAGTCATAGATGGTAGTCCTTCTACCTTAGAAAGGAAGTAGTTAAAGGTACCATAAAACCATTTGCAAGCCAATATCGGCAAGAACAAGGGGAAATGGGTAACGATACGACTTAACGAATAACAAAAAGGTGACTTGGGAAAAAAAAATAAGGGCGAAGTTGAAGGACAAACGTGAGTACGAGGATTAATATGAAACTATCAATGGTCGATCCATAATTCTCTTCCACGCCTTCAAACAACAAAGACAACATCTGAAAACCCCAAAATGAGGTACTACGAAGATGTACCTTCGAGCTTTTAATACTACTCGACATCCCGGGGTAGCATCACTCTTGTTAAGGGGGTAATCCCTTAACAAGTGATTAGTCACAAACGAAGTCAATGTTTTCAAGTAGCGGCAATCATGTCGAGCGTCAAACCAAAGAAAGATGAAAGTAGGCGAGAAGCCAGTGGAGCGATTCTTTGATTGGGAAAGTAGACGGTACGAGAAAGTATACAAAGTAAAAATGGAAATGAGTAGCCACCAACGATCGATATTCCAACGTTTCTTATCGTTTTTATTGTAGCTCACATTACGAACCGTTTGCTCATTTTACCCCTCCGTATTGATATTCTTATCATCATCCCATTATTTAATATTGCTCTAGGCAAGATTGGCAGCCCAAAACGATTACATACGACTAAACTCTAGTCGTCTCAAGAAGTGAGCGATATTCGTAACCTTTTTCTTTTCAAACTTTCTAATCACGAGGAATGTTAGGGCACCAAGCAATGGATTCCCCCAACTACGGAGATCAAAAGCTTGTAAGTAACTAAAAAGGTCATGATTAAACCTAGATGAACTCTCACATTTTGTACGTCTCCGTGAAGCTATCCTTATCGTCAATCTATTCATTTTATCACCGTGTGAACAAGCGAACTTCAAGGACGAAGTTCTTGTTAAGATGGTAATGATGTAACAACCCTCAATTTCCGACTAGGACAACTTACTTATATATATCTAGGAATCTATCCCTAGAGCTTTATTAAGAGAATTGACCCTCTAGACATTCAGGGCATGGTGATATTTGCCCTCTAATTAAATAGACTGCCAAAAGGTAGCTAGTTGCCTTATAAATGCCATAAACAATAACTATAATTATCCAAGACAATCTCCAAGTGAACACATAATGACAATTCTATAAGAATGTGATTTAAACCACCAAGCATCTGAGAAACCAAACAGGTCAACAACTCAAATAATAACAATATAGAACAGAAATTTTAATTCGAGAAGTTAAGTTATAAAAATAATTGTACAAGACTCACATGTTGTGATAACAACCAAAAACCCTTATAAATGTCCAACAATTCAAACACCAAGCTAATTAAAGTACATATGAGCACAAAAATATAATGACCATCTCAAAATTTTATTTATAAACCTTATGCAAACAAAAGTGTTGAGTGTAAATAATAATAAGTATATTTATGCCTAATATAAATAGAAGATTATAAACAAAGAGTTAAGTAACAAATTAAAACACAAAATATGCACATACATACGTATATATATATACATACGGTTATATATAGATATAGATACACATAAATTTGCCTTGAAAACACTAGGAAAATAATAGTAAAACCTTTATGCATGCACCTAAACTAAATGTACATACACATGCTTTATTCCACTACAAAAAATTAACTCCCACTTTTGAATTTTGAAGACAAAATTCGGCCCCTCCCCATTCCCGACACCACAACACCCAATGGATGAATAACTAGCTTACACTATCCCAATACACAAAACACATACACTTACACTCAACCTCCCTTCACACTCTAACCATTTCTCCTCTTCCCAACACACACTCATCCATCTTTTCTCTCAAAAACACTCTTTTCTTCCCTCCCTCTTCTCCATTTACGGTTCAAAGAAAGCAAGAAAAAGGCAAGAAAAATCATATCTAATCTATAGTAATAATAAGTGTTTTTAAAGGATAAAGCAAGGATTAATTCAAGATAGGTTTAAGGGTTAGTTCAAGCATGGAATAAGGGTTATTAGGAGGTTAAAGGTCACGAACTTTCTCAACTTTTCCATCTTCAAAACCAAGTTCATCAAGGGTATAAATCTTCATCTCTTTACTAGATCCATCTTATTCTTGCTTATTTTTCAAAGATCTTATCAAAAGTTTATTGAAAAACACACTTGATGAGGGCAACGTTGATAGAATCTTCTTCCTCATGCTCATGCATGTCGAGATCTAGAAGAATGATTCAAGGATTCAATAAGTTTAAGACCCAAAAGTGTGGTTTTATGTTAATGTCTAGTAAAAGTGACTTTTGCTTGAAAAATGAAGATATATTTGCATATATTCATTAATATATTTCTGGCCATTTTCATGAATAAACTCAGTTTGATGTTGCAAGAAAGATTTAATAAAGGTTTTGCTGTTAAAATGGTTAGATGGTCACATGCATTCACTTTTTGGATGAGTTTTGCAAGAACTAAGTTTATTGATTTTTGTTTGGTGAAAGTTCAAGTATAGATGATGCATGATTATCTTGAAATTGTTTGAAATATGTATATTTGATGTTAAGAGATACAAAATAAAGTGATAATCTTGTTAGTGGTAATTTAGAGGCTAAAACAAGCAACCAACACCATTGGTTAACCAAAACACTTTCTGACAGAATCCATCTTCTGTCTTGGAACGGATAAACTGAGCATGTGGGGGCCGTTTCAAGAAAAACTTTCAAAATAAAAGTTGTAGATAAACACGTTAAATTTAACCACCAACTGGAATTACTCAAAAATACGGAACCAAACAAAAGATATGATTTTGCTACGGAAACCGGTCAAAACTGCACTTTTGTCTGAATATTTTATCAAATTTAACAATTGTTATCTCCTAAACCATAAGGTTCCAGGAGGTCATACTTGGTGGAAAGTAAGTTCAATGAGTCCTAAATTTAAAATAAAATCATGGAATTTTTATTAAGAGCATAACCCAAGGAACTTTTAGAAAACAATTGGGTATGCAAAACAGTGGCTGTTTTGACCACTTTCATTTATAAAAATATTTAGAGGTAGTAAACATTCTTTATAAATTAAGCCAAAAATTACAAAATAAGTGGACACATATAGGTTATTGTATAAAAATCAGGAGAGTCCAAATAATTCGGTTTAACCCCAAAACAGTAGCCAACATTTCATAAAAATGTGAAGTAAAAACAGAAAATTCTAAAGTAAACTAATAATTTGTGTAATGGGCTAAAAGATACACTAAGGACCATAATGGGCTAACCCGGCCCAAATAATAAACCCATTGAACCACAAATCAGTAGGCCCACTTGGCCCAATAACCCATATAGCCCAATAACCAATATGACCCATCAAGCATATAGCCCAAATAAGGTTAAGCCCAACAACTAACTTGAGCCCAAAACATTTAGAAGCCCATGACACTTAGGCTCAATTGGTGACGACCCATAACACATAAACAAATTTCATAAACCCGAATAATCATAAGACATATCGAGAAATATGTGAGTTAAAGGATAAGCGTAATCAAAGTGACACAAAAGAATAACTAGGTGGAATAAACATAAGTAATTACGTTAACCAAACTATAAATTGACATCACAAATGCTAATTCATATTAAAATCGGTTACACATCCAATAATGAATAAGAATAACATAACTTAACATGGCATTTCTATATGATAACCTTAGATAGGACCTTATTCGCCTTAGTTTCGCGTAGGAATGGTCTTGGCTTTGAAATGCGAATGAGGAGCGTAAGGAATATATGATCAAGGAAGCTATAGATGGGAATTATATTGTATGTTCAACGTGTTATATGTAATATGAGCTTGGGTACTGTCAAACGGTGGTCCCCTGTACACTACTATTAACTCTTTGAGGCCTGTAGTTAGAGGGTTGCGCAACTAGGATTCGTCCCCTCACTCACATCAGTGGCGACAGGTTGATTGGCTGCCTACGTGGCCGCCTTCAACGGTGTCGGTCATGGGGTGCTCTAATCTACTTTATATATTATTGGTCGTCTCCATGGCACGACCCTTTTATTATCATTTTTGCACGTGATTGACAGCATGTGCTTCTATTATTATCTCTTCGGGACATATTATCATTATTATTATTTTGACGTAAAATGGTCTTAGTAGTGGCTCAAGACAAACTCATCAAATTATACCTTTGGCCAAGTGTTATTGATATTATTTATGGTTGGTTATTATGGATTGAACATACGGTTTGGGTATTGGACCTTATATGGAATCTTGAAAGTTGTTAAATTGGCGATATCGAAATTTTGATGACCGAATGGTTTTTGGTGTGATGTATGATTAATAGATATATATTTTTCTCTCACGATGAATTCGACAAATGAGAACTTTATAATTTTCCATGTACTCTCAACTCTTTTGATATGACATTATGGTATTTGAAAAACTTGATGGTTTGATATGGGAATTATATTGTATGTTCAACGTGTTATATGTATATGATGAGCTTGGGTACTGTCAAACGGTGGTCCCCTGTACACTACTATTAACTCTTTGAGGCCTGTAGTTAGAGGGTTGCGCAACTAGGATTCGTCCCCTCACTCACATCAGTGGCGACAGGTTGATTGGCTGCCTACGTGGCCGCCTTCAACGGTGTCGGTCATGGGGTGCTCTAATCTACTTTATATATTATTGGTCGTCTCCATGGCACGACCCTTTTATTATCATTTTTGCACGTGATTGACAGCATGTGCTTCTATTATTATCTCTTCGGGACATATTATCATTATTATTATTTTGACGTTAAATGGTCTTAGTAGTGGCTCAAGACAAACTCATCAAATTATACCTTTGGCCAAGTGTTATTGATATTATTTATGGTTGGTTATTATGGATTGAACATACGGTTTGGGTATTGGACCTTATATGGAATCTTGAAAGTTGTTAAATTGGCGATATCGAAATTTTGATGACCGAATGGTTTTTGGTGTGATGTATGATTAATCGATTTATATATTTTTCTCTCACGATGAATTCGACAAATGAGAACTTTATAATTTTCCATGTACTCTCAACTCTTTTGATATGACATTATGGTATTTGAAAAACTTGATGGTTTGATATGGGAATTATATTGTATGTTCAACGTGTTATATGTATATGATGAGCTTGGGTACTGTCAAACGGTGGTCCCCTGTACACTACTATTAACTCTTTGAGGCCTGTAGTTAGAGGGTTGCGCAACTAGGATTCGTCCCCTCACTCACATCAGTGGCGACAGGTTGATTGGCTGCCTACGTGGCCGCCTTCAACGGTGTCGGTCATGGGGTGCTCTAATCTACTTTATATATTATTGGTCGTCTCCATGGCACGACCCTTTTATTATCATTTTTGCACGTGATTGACAGCATGTGCTTCTATTATTATCTCTTCGGGACATATTATCATTATTATTATTTTGACGTAAAATGGTCTTAGTAGTGGCTCAAGACAAACTCATCAAATTATACCTTTGGCCAAGTGTTATTGATATTATTTATGGTTGGTTATTATGGATTGAACATACGGTTTGGGTATTGGACCTTATATGGAATCTTGAAAGTTGTTAAATTGGCGATATCGAAATTTTGATGACCGAATGGTTTTTGGTGTGATGTATGATTAATAGATATATATTTTTCTCTCACGATGAATTCGACAAATGAGAACTTTATAATTTTCCATGTACTCTCAACTCTTTTGATATGACATTATGGTATTTGAAAAACTTGATGGTTTGATATGGGAATTTTGCCGGCCATGTGGTTTGGGTATATTGATATCTAACAATATGTTTTCTAAGTATTGAAATGATTATGTGATGAAATTTACTTAAAACCTATGCACTCACCAACTATGTTTTCGTAGTTGACACTTTTTCTTCATGCTTTTCAGGATTTAGCATAAGCTTTGAGGAATTATATGCATCATGATTGTTTGCATTGCACTTTGGAGTCAAAGATCAAACCTTGTGATGGGCAATGGAATCCGCCCTGATCATTGTAGTGTATCATTTCATGTATTTGTTATTTGTTTCGTGGACTTAATATCCAAGTACGGTGGACGCATTGTACTTGGGGATTGGTTCATATGCTTGTGCATTGTAAATTCTTTTATCAAATAAAGCTATGGTGAATGTTTATCTATTACCCTTTGTTTTGAATACTCCACTTTCTGTACATCTCATTGTTCCGGCTTAGTTGGGGTGTTACAACATCAATTACCATTTCATCAGCTTGAGCTCCTGATAACTGTCTAGAAAACAAGCCATCTGAATTAAAACATTGCACATTACCTTTTTTGCCCAAAAAATCCATATAATGTGAAACAAAAGCATGTGAAACATCCTCACCATCCATAATGACACCATCAGAATTCGCAATAGAGTTGATACGATTCCTTGCGGCCTTAGCTTTAGCCACATTATGAACATATGTCGTATTTGAGTCACCTACTCGAAGCCAATTAACCTTTGCTTTCTGTTATAGGAATCTTTCTTCAGTAATAAGCGCCTCATTAAAAGCATGCAAGCAAACCGCTTCTTTCTCCCTTAATAACAGATTTGAGGGATCAAGTCCATAGCCTTTTGTAGCTCATCAAGTTCCTTACGTAAATTTGAAACATTAGAATGCAGATTGCCTTGATCGTGCAATAGCTTCCTCAAAGGTTTCTTTAGCAATTTCAGTCTTTTCACCACTCGAAACATTTGAAAACCATCAAACTCCTCCTTCCAAGCACTAGAAACAACCTGTTTAAATTCAGCATGATGTACAAGAAGGTTAGTAAATGTAAGTGCACATTTGTGTGACAATTAACAATGTAAATAGTTTATCGTTTTGTTTATCGAGTCTGTAATTGGACATTAGATATGGACATTATGTTTTGGACTTTATTGTTTATTTACTTGTTTATCTAATGTTGGTACATGATGAATATGCTAAGCTCATTCGAACCTAAGTCTCATTCGAACCTCAAGCCTCATTCGAACCTCAAGTCTCATTCTAACCTCAAGTCTCATTCGAACCTCAAGTCTCATTCTAACCTCAAGTCTCATTCGAACCTCAAGTCTCATTCTAACCTCAAATCTCATTCGAACCTTAAGTCTCATTCGAACCTCAAATCTCATTCTAACCTTAAGTCTCATTCGAACCTCAAGTCTCATTCTAACCTCAAGTCTCATTCGAACCTCAAGTCTCATTCTAACCTCAAGTCTCATTCGAACCTCAAGTCTCATTCTAACCTCAAGTCTCATTCGAACCTCAAGTCTCATTCTAACCTCAAGTCTCATTCGAACCTCAAGTCTCATTCTAACCTCAAGTCTCATTCGAACCTCAAGTCTCATTCTAACCTCAAGTCTCATTCGAACCTCAAGTCTCATTCTAACCTCAAGTCTCATTCGAACCTCAAGTCTCATTCTAACCTCAAGTCTCATTCGAACCTCAAGTCTCATTCTAACCTCAAGTCTCATTCGAACCTCAAGTCTCATTCTAACCTCAAGTCTCATTCGAACCTCAAGTCTCATTCTAACCTCAAGTCTCATTCGAACCTCAAGTCTCATTCTAACCTCAAGTCTCATTCGAACCTCAAGTCTCATTCTAACCTCAAGTCTCATTCGAACCTCAAGTCTCATTCTAACCTCAAGTCTCATTCGAACCTCAAGTCTCATTCTAACCTCAAGTCTCATTCGAACCTCAAGTCTCATTCTAACCTCAAATCTCATTCGAACCTTAAGTCTCATTCGAACCTCAAATCTCATTCTAACCTTAAGTCTCATTCGAACCTCAAGTCTCATTCTAACCTCAAGTCTCATTCGAACCTCAAGTCTCATTCTAACCTCAAGTCTCATTCGAACCTCAAGTCTCATTCTAACCTCAAGTCTCATTCGAACCTCAAGTCTCATTCTAACCTCAAGTCTCATTCGAACCTCAAGTCTCATTCTAACCTCAAGTCTCATTCGAACCTCAAGTCTCATTCTAACCTCAAGTCTCATTCGAACCTCAAGTCTCATTCTAACCTCAAGTCTCATTCGAACCTCAAGTCTCATTCTAACCTCAAGTCTCATTCGAACCTCAAGTCTCATTCTAACCTCAAATCTCATTCGAACCTTAAGTCTCATTCGAACCTCAAATCTCATTCTAACCTTAAGTCTCATTCGAACCTCAAGTCTCATTCGAACCTCAAATCTCATTCTAACCTTAAGTCTCATTCGAACCTCAAGTCTCATTCTAACCTCAAGTCTCATTCGAACCTCAAGTCTCATTCTAACCTCAAGTCTCATTCGAACCTCAAGTCTCATTCTAACCTCAAGTCTCATTCGAACCTCAAGTCTCATTCTAACCTCAAATCTCATTCGAACCTTAAGTCTCATTCGAACCTCAAATCTCATTCTAACCTTAAGTCTCATTCGAACCTCAAGTCTCATTCTAACCTCAAGTCTCATTCGAACCTCAAGTCTCATTCTAACCTCAAGTCTCATTCGAACCTCAAGTCTCATTCTAACCTCAAGTCTCATTCGAACCTCAAGTCTCATTCTAACCTCAAATCTCATTCGAACCTTAAGTCTCATTCGAACCTCAAATCCCATTTGAACCTTGCTCATTCGAACCTCGTTTCAGCTGAGGGTCGTTTCACGTAAAGGCCCAGCGGGCTTCACATGCTGAGGGTTGTTTGGGGCCCAGCCGAAACGAGGCTCGTGCTAAGACACATATATATGGAACCCTAGTTCGTGTTTTAAAACAACAACATAGACTCACCTTGCCGAAACTCTGCCGAAACCGATTTCTCATTGCTTTAAGGTAGATTACACGTTTTTGATAAACCAAAAAGCTAAACCATACACAAAATCGTGATAGTATTATTGAATAGGTTATCTTGGAGGGTTCCACACTCCAACATAATCATAGCATTCCTGTAACGATCTAGTTACCAGGAGACTTACAAGTGGTATCAGAGCCTCGGGTTTTCTAACCAAAGGTTCATGACTGTTTTTTGATATTACAGTTTGTTTCGGATTGTTTTGCATAAAGCTTTTTGCATTACAATAAAAAACAGCCATTTTTGTGTCAAAAACCTATTTTCGGCCGTGACATAGTTTAGGGTTCTAGGTTTTCTCTCGAAAATTTAGGATCTAAAAGAGTCAGTCCCGATTTGAACCTCAAGTTCATTCGAACCTCAAGTCTCATTCTAACCTCAAGTCTCATTCGAACCTCAAGTCTCATTCGAACCTTGAACCTCGTTTGAACTTCAACATCGTTTGAACCTTAAGCCCGTTTGAACTTCAATCTCGTTTGTACCTTAAGCTCGTTTGAACTTCAACCTCATTTGAACCTTATCCTCATATTCAACACTTAACCAATTTTAGAAATGGCAGCTAATTACCAAGCTCTCATTAACCAACTAGTCCTCATGGATCATGAAACTGGCCGGACCAACGTACCTCCAAAGTAGCTAAGTTTGGAGAGATACTTCAATTGGAAAGGTCGTTTTGAATCATATTGTCGACTAATGGATGTTAGGATGTGGAATTGCATCATTAAGGGTTATACTTTTCCTACGATGGAGCCAGATGCAGCTGATAAAACTAAAGAAGGCGAATCAAGTGAGCCCAAATATCTTAAGTATGAATAAATGACTGTAGAAGCCAAGAAGGATTATGAAGCTGAGAGTAGAGCTTTAGGATCACTTACAATGGCTTTACATGGTGATTACTTGCATTTATT
Organism: Erigeron breviscapus; assembly: GCA_034093135.1. Lineage (NCBI taxonomy): Eukaryota > Viridiplantae > Streptophyta > Magnoliopsida > Asterales > Asteraceae > Erigeron > Erigeron breviscapus. The sequence continues at coordinate 197,419,580 of CM067167.1, read as the reverse complement.
TGAGAAGTATGAAACGTCTAAAAGTCTTTGGGATGCTCTAAAAGAACACTGTGAAGGAGATGTTGATCTAAAGAAGAGAAGAAAGGAACTTATGAAGAAACAATATTATGTGTTCAACGGACTTAAAGAAGAGACTTTGGATGAAACCATCAAGTGTTACAGTCATCTTTTTTTTTTGGGTAAAGGGTTACCCCGATCAATATTATATCACTTTGAAATGGTTTAGTACAAGTAATATGGCAGAATACCATATTAATTCATATACATGACATGCCATGTACATGAGAACAATGCTAATCCTAACAAGACTTAATAACAATACAATGATAAAGCGGAAATAAGGAAAAAACAACTCCTATCAACCTAAAACATAGCAAACAGAAACTTGCTATGTCAGTCCAATCCTCTACGTTGTAGATGATGAAGCATTCCACAACGAATCGGGCAGTTTCCATCGATTGAGCAGCTCACCACCTTGAATGCCTTGCTTGAATTTAAGAGAGGCAACTTTAAGTCTAACATTATAAATGATAATCTCTTGCACCTGTAAAGCAGTCTTCCTTTTGTTGGAGAATAGTCAAGAGTTTCTTTCCTGCAGATGAAGTAAGATGCAGCTGCAAGAACCAGTTTGCCAATGATGCTTTTAACAGTACATTGCTTAGCCAATGGGGTCAGCCATGTCACTATGTCGTCCCATTTTGCTATGATATGTTCCATTCCAGCCAAGCCTTTGATGCCATTCCATACCTGTAAAGAGAAATTGCACTCAAAGAAAAGATGTGCATGAGAATCCCGATCATGTTGACATAGAGGACAACACATCAGGTTCAGATTATATTCACCACCAGCTTCCCAAGGTTTCAGTCGATCTTGAGTCTTCAGCTTCTTCCGAAAAACCAGCCATAAGTGAAAAGAATATCGAGGTACACAATGAGAATACCAAACAAGATCAACCCATGAGACTTGTTGTTGTCTCGATCTGATATTTTCCCAAACAGCAGATGAGAAGAAGATGGACTGGTTATCCAAATCATGCCATTCTAATGTATCTTGATGGTCGACATTAATCTGCAGAATGTGAATGTGTTAGGACCAGTTCACCTGGAACTGGCCAGTCACCAGTTCACACTGACCAGTTCACCAGTTGCACCTGGTGACCAGTAAACTGGTGACCAAGAAGATTTGTCGAGAAATATATTGAAGTCCAGTTGCACCGTACAGTTAACGCAACTGAAGACTTCCTCCAGTTGAGAACTGACCAAGTTGAAGAAACATTCCAGTTGAAGTCGAAGACAACAAATGGAAGAAAGAGAATGGCAATGGCAGCGAAGCCCAGTTGACATTCTAGTCAGTTACAAACTGGAGACCTTCAGTGGAAAGCCCTTACAAAGCTTTACACTGATTACGAGGAATTGACTTGTATACTTTATGTACCTTTACCCGGATAATAAGCCTTATCTTATTATTTAAGTATTAAAAGGTACATAAAGGTGGTTGTGTAAAGTCACTGTAACATGCGACTTTACAACACTTTTTAAGGAATTAAATGCTATTCCTTAAATGCTTCCAACCACATTTGTACGGCTAAAGTTAACATCCCAATGTTAACTTTGCCTATAAATACAAGTCATTGCACAACCAAGAATTCAAGTTATTTCATAAGTTATTTCACATACAAACGAATAACTTCATACTTTGCAAACCTGCAATATTCTTGGTGAACTTGTGCAATATTCTCTCAATCGCTAAAAGGAACATTTCACTACTTTAAGTGTTTCGATTGTAGAAGAGAAATTCCGAGTATAGATCAATTGTATTTCATAGGTTGTTAGGATATTTACATTCGTGTATTATATTGGTTCCGCATCAACCTTGTAATTTGTTTAATATCAATAAATAAATTACACTTTGAAAACTACATATTGTCTCATCAAGATTGTTTACAAGTTATTTGTATTATTGCATTGTTCTTTACTTATTGTCTTTTATATAAATAATCTATCTAGAACTTGGTATATACTTATCTAACTGGTCGTCTCCAGTTTAGTAAGTATATTGCAAAGTAACTCCACCATCGACATAGAGGTGTCTTCAGTAGTACCATCTAACAAGTTGGGACTTACAAGTGGTATCAGAGCAGAAGGCTAATAAACTTGCCTAGATCTGCAAAGATGAACACTACTGAAGGTGGAGATGGTTCTGGTTCAGGTGAAAACCCATTGAACAATAATTCACAACCTTTTCAAAACGTTAACACCAACCCTCCTCCTCCTTCTGCCCCAAACCACGTCCATGTACATTACTCTAACACTCCTGTTCCAAAATTTGATGGAAACAGTGAGACATTTGGTACATGGAAAGCTAGAATGCTGTTGCATTTTGGTGGTATTGAGAGGTATATGTTGAAAATCCTTAAGGATGGACCATATATACCTATGTCTATTGGGGTGAGTCCTCTTCTTGATCCAACTGGAAGAAGAGGCTCAAGGGAAAAGCCAGAAGACCATTGGTCTGATGAGGATCGCAGACTGGTGGACTTGGACACCAGACTGAAAAACATGATCCTTGGGGCTGTCCCTGAAGACCTAATTCCAACACTTGTGTTGTTTCCCAGTGCCAAGTCTATGTGGGATGAATTAGTGATTCAATTTGAGGGAGGTGATGACACTATCGTCACCAGAAAAGTTGCATTGAACAAGAAGTATGAATCCTTCTTTGCCTTGCCCAACGAAAGTTTAACTGGCACATATACCAGATTTTCTAGCCTCATCAATCAATTGAGAGGTTTGGGTGTAGAGAAGGATAAGGATATTCTTCTTGAGAAGTTTTGTGATATTCTTCCTTCCAAATGGGAAAACATGGTTCTTGTCTTGAGACAAGGTAAAACCTTGCACTCTCACACTCTTGCATCGCTCTATGGAGCCTTCAGATTCACTGAAGATAATAATGCTGCAAGACTTGTGGCTGAGCAAGATGCCATGAACCATGCTCAGAGTCCCAAGATTGCTAATACAATTGATTTGTATTATTGCATTGTTCTTTACTTATTGTCTTTTATTAAGTATTAAAAGGTACATAAAGGTGGTTGTGTAAAGTCACTGTAACATGCGACTTTACAACACTTTTTAAGGAATTAAATGCTATTCCTTAAATGCTTCCAACCACATTGTACGGCTAAAGTTAACATCCATATGTTAACTTTGCCTATAAATACAAGTCATTGCACAACCAAGAATTCAAGTTATTTCATAAGTTATTTCACATACAAACGAATAACTTCATACTTTGCAAACCTGCAATATTCTTGGTGAACTTGTGCAATATTCTCTCAATCGCTAAAAGGAACATTTCACTACTTTAAGTGTTTCGATTGTAGAAGAGAAATTCCGAGTATAGATCAATTGTATTTCATAGGTTGTTAGGATATTTACATTCGTGTATTATATTGGTTCCGCATCAACCTTGTAATTTGTTTAATATCAATAAATAAATTACACTTTGAAAACTACATATTGTCTCATCAAGATTGTTTACAAGTTATTTGTATTATTGCATTGTTCTTTACTTATTGTCTTTTATATAAATAATCTATCTAGAACTTGGTATATACTTATCTAACTGGTCGTCTCCAGTTTAGTAAGTATATTGCAAAGTAACTCCACCATCGACATAGAGGTGTCTTCAGTAGTACCATCTAACAAGTTGGGACTTACAAGTGGTATCAGAGCAGAAGGCTAATAAACTTGCCTAGATCTGCAAAGATGAACACTACTGAAGGTGGAGATGGTTCTGGTTCAGGTGAAAACCCATTGAACAATAATTCACAACCTTTTCAAAACGTTAACACCAACCCTCCTCCTCCTTCTGCCCCAAACCACGTCCATGTACATTACTCTAACACTCCTGTTCCAAAATTTGATGGAAACAGTGAGACATTTGGTACATGGAAAGCTAGAATGCTGTTGCATTTTGGTGGTATTGAGAGGTATATGTTGAAAATCCTTAAGGATGGACCATATATACCTATGTCTATTGGGGTGAGTCCTCTTCTTGATCCAACTGGAAGAAGAGGCTCAAGGGAAAAGCCAGAAGACCATTGGTCTGATGAGGATCGCAGACTGGTGGACTTGGACACCAGACTGAAAAACATGATCCTTGGGGCTGTCCCTGAAGACCTAATTCCAACACTTGTGTTGTTTCCCAGTGCCAAGTCTATGTGGGATGAATTAGTGATTCAATTTGAGGGAGGTGATGACACTATCGTCACCAGAAAAGTTGCATTGAACAAGAAGTATGAATCCTTCTTTGCCTTGCCCAACGAAAGTTTAACTGGCACATATACCAGATTTTCTAGCCTCATCAATCAATTGAGAGGTTTGGGTGTAGAGAAGGATAAGGATATTCTTCTTGAGAAGTTTTGTGATATTCTTCCTTCCAAATGGGAAAACATGGTTCTTGTCTTGAGACAAGGTAAAACCTTGCACTCTCACACTCTTGCATCGCTCTATGGAGCCTTCAGATTCACTGAAGATAATAATGCTGCAAGACTTGTGGCTGAGCAAGATGCCATGAACCATGCTCAGAGTCCCAAGGTTGCTAATGTAATTGAGCGACCTTGTGCTGCTTTAATGTCTGCTGAGAGTGTCCAGGCACACTCGATGAAGGAGATGTTGAACAGTTTCTTAAACTCTGGGCTGACCACTGAAAACAGTGAAGGTTATGATGAAACTGACGATGATGATCTGGTCGCCATGATTGCTAAAACCTTTAATAGGTTTAAGCATAAATCTAAAAGATTTAATGGCCCCAACAATGCTTCCAACCACATTTACGGCTAAAGTTAACATCCCAATGTTAACTTTGCCTATAAATACAAGTCATTGCACAACCAAGAATTCAAGTTATTTCATAAGTTATTTCACATACAAACGAATAACTTCATACTTTGCAAACCTGCAATATTCTTGGTGAACTTGTGCAATATTCTCTCAATCGCTAAAAGGAACATTTCACTACTTTAAGTGTTTCGATTGTAGAAGAGAAATTCCGAGTATAGATCAATTGTATTTCATAGGTTGTTAGGATATTTACATTCGTGTATTATATTGGTTCCGCATCAACCTTGTAATTTGTTTAATATCAATAAATAAATTACACTTTGAAAACTACATATTGTCTCATCAAGATTGTTTACAAGTTATTTGTATTATTGCATTGTTCTTTACTTATTGTCTTTTATATAAATAATCTATCTAGAACTTGGTATATACTTATCTAACTGGTCGTCTCCAGTTTAGTAAGTATATTGCAAAGTAACTCCACCATCGACATAGAGGTGTCTTCAGTAGTACCATCTAACAAGTTGGGACTTACAAGTGGTATCAGAGCAGAAGGCTAATAAACTTGCCTAGATCTGCAAAGATGAACACTACTGAAGGTGGAGATGGTTCTGGTTCAGGTGAAAACCCATTGAACAATAATTCACAACCTTTTCAAAACGTTAACACCAACCCTCCTCCTCCTTCTGCCCCAAACCACGTCCATGTACATTACTCTAACACTCCTGTTCCAAAATTTGATGGAAACAGTGAGACATTTGGTACATGGAAAGCTAGAATGCTGTTGCATTTTGGTGGTATTGAGAGGTATATGTTGAAAATCCTTAAGGATGGACCATATATACCTATGTCTATTGGGGTGAGTCCTCTTCTTGATCCAACTGGAAGAAGAGGCTCAAGGGAAAAGCCAGAAGACCATTGGTCTGATGAGGATCGCAGACTGGTGGACTTGGACACCAGACTGAAAAACATGATCCTTGGGGCTGTCCCTGAAGACCTAATTCCAACACTTGTGTTGTTTCCCAGTGCCAAGTCTATGTGGGATGAATTAGTGATTCAATTTGAGGGAGGTGATGACACTATCGTCACCAGAAAAGTTGCATTGAACAAGAAGTATGAATCCTTCTTTGCCTTGCCCAACGAAAGTTTAACTGGCACATATACCAGATTTTCTAGCCTCATCAATCAATTGAGAGGTTTGGGTGTAGAGAAGGATAAGGATATTCTTCTTGAGAAGTTTTGTGATATTCTTCCTTCCAAATGGGAAAACATGGTTCTTGTCTTGAGACAAGGTAAAACCTTGCACTCTCACACTCTTGCATCGCTCTATGGAGCCTTCAGATTCACTGAAGATAATAATGCTGCAAGACTTGTGGCTGAGCAAGATGCCATGAACCATGCTCAGAGTCCCAAGGTTGCTAATGTAATTGAGCGACCTTGTGCTGCTTTAATGTCTGCTGAGAGTGTCCAGGCACACTCGATGAAGGAGATGTTGAACAGTTTCTTAAACTCTGGGCTGACCACTGAAAACAGTGAAGGTTATGATGAAACTGACGATGATGATCTGGTCGCCATGATTGCTAAAACCTTTAATAGGTTTAAGCATAAATCTAAAAGATTTAATGGCCCCAACAATGCTTCCAGCTCCAGCTCTCTGGATAAGACCAATCTTACATGCTATAAGTGTGGCAAGAAAGGTCATTTTATGAAGGAATGCAGATCTAGTCAGTTGAATAACCAAACTGGCCCCTCTGTCCCTAATTACAATCGGCCTGATGATAGCTATAAAGCTAAATACAAGCAGCTTAAGGCCCAGATTGCCCTTCTGTCCATGGATAAAAAAAAGGACCAGTGCTTAATTGCACAAACTGAAGGAAAATGGGAGTACTCTGATGACTCATCTGAGGATGAAGAAGAGGAAAGGGACATGTGTTTCATGGCCTTGGAAGATCAACAACAGCAGCATGTGGTGAAAGATGATGTCATTTCTGGAAGATGGGTGGACATCATACTGAAAAAGGTATGTGATTATGATCACCAGGTTGACCCTGAATTAAAACTGGACCTGGCTGAATCATTAAGTGGTGATTTGGCATTTGTAGAAACTGTTAGAGCTGATAGTGAAAGATATTTAGACACTATCTTAATTGAACTAAACAATGTCAAACCACAACTGAATGATTTGCAAAGTGTCCAGTTGGCTCTCAAGGAGTCAGTTTTAAAGATTGAGGCATTAGAACTTGATAATCAAAAACTTTCTGATGATTTTGAAAAAGCTCAAAAGATTATCAAGTCCTGGGTAAAAGCATCTGGCAAAAACTATGATGCATTTTCAAGAACTATCGATGCCCAGAAAAATGCATGGAAATCTGAAGATCTGGAGATGGCAGCTCTTATACCAGATCTTCATGCATTGCCTCCAGCTCTCCAGGTTGAAACACCTTATGATCAACCTGAAGCTGTTGAAACTGAAACCAATGAGACCACCCCCATTGAGGTTAAAACTGGAGCCAAACAGGCTAAAGCTCCAGTCAAAAAGGCCACTGTTAACAAGCCTTTACCTCATAAGTCTAAGGAGCCCAAGACCCGAAAGACTAAATCCCCAGTTGAACCAATGTCCAAGGTTCAACTGCCTGAACAAAACAATGTTTTGGTTAATCTGGAAAGGCAACTCCAACTTTTGTCTCGGCAGGTTCAGAGTTGCACTGCCCGGATTAACAATCTGGAAGGAGGTTCACCACCTCCAGTTTTAAAACAAAACATTAAATCACTCCCTTCTGTACCTAAACAAAAGAATGTTCCATCTGGAACAAAATCTGGTAAACATAAGGTGAGTAAGTATCAAATACCAATCGTTTTTACTTCTGCACCTGGAGCTGGTGATAATGCTCCAGATGTAGCCTCCAGTTCAACACCTCAACAATCAACTGTGGCTTCTGTAGAGAAGTCCAGTGGACCCATCAAGAAAAGATGGGTTCACAAAAATAACTAATGATTTTTGTGTGTGTGTAGGGCGATCGAAAGAAGAATATCTGGTATCTGGACAGCGCTGCTGGCCGGACTATGACCGGATGTAAGCCCCTACTGGAAGAGTTCACTGTCCAAGATGGACCGACAGTGACGTTTGGTAACGATCAATCTGGAAAGACTGAAGGATATGGTGTGCTCAATAATGGACAAGTCGAATTCAAAAGAGTTGCATTTGTGAATGGTTTGAAATATAACTTGATCAGTGTAAGCCAACTTTGCGATGATGGCTTCAGAGTATTGTTCGATATTGCACAAGGCACCATATTTAACAAGGATTGGAAAGTGGTGATGATTGCACCAAGAAAAGGGACATGTGTTTCATGGCCTTGGAAGATCAACAACAGCAGCATGTGGTGAAAGATGATGTCATCTCTGGAAGATGGGTGGACATCATACTGAAAAAGGTATGTGATTATGATCACCAGGTTGACCCTGAATTAAAACTGGACCTGGCTGAATCATTAAGTGGTGATTTGGCATTTGTAGAAACTGTTAGAGCTGATAGTGAAAGATATTTAGACACTATCTTAATTGAACTAAACAATGTCAAACCACAACTGAATGATTTGCAAAGTGTCCAGTTGGCTCTCAAGGAGTCAGTTTTAAAGATTGAGGCATTAGAACTTGATAATCAAAAACTTTCTGATGATTTTGAAAAAGCTCAAAAGATTATCAAGTCCTGGGTAAAAGCATCTGGCAAAAACTATGATGCATTTTCAAGAACTATCGATGCCCAGAAAAATGCATGGAAATCTGAAGATCTGGAGATGGCAGCTCTTATACCAGATCTTCATGCATTGCCTCCAGCTCTCCAGGTTGAAACACCTTATGATCAACCTGAAGCTGTTGAAACTGAAACCAATGAGACCACCCCCATTGAGGTTAAAACTGGAGCCAAACAGGCTAAAGCTCCAGTCAAAAAGGCCACTGTTAACAAGCCTTTACCTCATAAGTCTAAGGAGCCCAAGACCCGAAAGACTAAATCCCCAGTTGAACCAATGTCCAAGGTTCAACTGCCTGAACAAAACAATGTTTTGGTTAATCTGGAAAGGCAACTCCAACTTTTGTCTCGGCAGGTTCAGAGTTGCACTGCCCGGATTAACAATCTGGAAGGAGGTTCACCACCTCCAGTTTTAAAACAAAACATTAAATCACTCCCTTCTGTACCTAAACAAAAGAATGTTCCATCTGGAACAAAATCTGGTAAACATAAGGTGAGTAAGTATCAAATACCAATCGTTTTTACTTCTGCACCTGGAGCTGGTGATAATGCTCCAGATGTAGCCTCCAGTTCAACACCTCAACAATCAACTGTGGCTTCTGTAGAGAAGTCCAGTGGACCCATCAAGAAAAGATGGGTTCACAAAAATAACTAATGATTTTTGTGTGTGTGTAGGGCGATCGAAAGAAGAATATCTGGTATCTGGACAGCGCTGCTGGCCGGACTATGACCGGATGTAAGCCCCTACTGGAAGAGTTCACTGTCCAAGATGGACCGACAGTGACGTTTGGTAACGATCAATCTGGAAAGACTGAAGGATATGGTGTGCTCAATAATGGACAAGTCGAATTCAAAAGAGTTGCATTTGTGAATGGTTTGAAATATAACTTGATCAGTGTAAGCCAACTTTGCGATGATGGCTTCAGAGTATTGTTCGATATTGCACAAGGCACCATATTTAACAAGGATTGGAAAGTGGTGATGATTGCACCAAGAAAAGGGAATGTGTACATCATGGATATGGAACCAGCTCCAAAAGAGCAATGTTTCTATACCAAAGCTGATGAGGACACCAACTGGCTATGGCATAAAAGGTTATCCCACCTTAATTTCAAGAACATTAACAAGTTGTCTCGCAAACAACTGGTTGATGGGATACCCCAGATTTCCTTCAATAAGGAAAAGCCATGTCCAGGGTGTGAGATGGGTAAGCAGAAGAGAGCCAGTTTCAAAACTAGGCAAAATTTTAGCATCACTGAACCTCTTCACATGCTTCATATGGATCTTTTTGGTCCAGTGAATGTTCAAACTAGAGCTGGAAAGAAATACACTCTAGTTGTGGTTGATGAATTCACCAGATATTGCTGGGTGGTATTCATCAGATCCAAAAGTGATGCACCTGCTGAAATCATCTCCCTTATCAAAAGAATTGAGCTCAAGTACACTCGAAAAGTTTGTCAGTTGCGAAGTGATAATGGTACTGAATTCCAAAACAAGGTACTTGAAACATTTTGCACTGACACTGGCATTTCTCAAAACTTCTCATCAGTTCACTCTCCAGAGCAAAATGGAGTTGTGGAAAGAAAGAATCGTACACTGATAGAAGCGGCCAGAAGCATGCTATCTGAATCTGGTCTTCCCACCAGTTTTTGGGCTGAGGCAGTTGCAACTGCTTGTCACACCCAAAACCGGTCAGTCTACATCAAGAGACATAAGAAGACTGCCTACGAAGTACTCAGGAATCGTAAACCAAATATTGGATATTTCCATGTATTTGGTTGTCCAGTTTATATACTGAACGATTCCAGTCAGCTTGGAAAGTTTGATGCAAAAGCTGATGAAGGGGTATTTTTAGGCTATTCAGATATTCGAAAGGCCTTTAGAGTTTATAATTATAGACTCCAAAAGGTGCATGAGACAATTCATGTCACATTCGATGAATCAACTGAAGCAATCAACAAGAGACCAAGCCTTGATATTTCTCCAGTCATTCCAATCAACTTTGGTGAAACTGACCAAGTTCATCGGTCAGTTGTTTCACCAGAAGATGCTTCCAGTTACAACAAACTGGAACCAGTCAAGAAGAAGAAAAGCACCAGTGACACATCATTTTATCCCTCCATCAATTTTAACTTACCACAAGAATTGGTGATTGGATCAGATGTACGTGCCACTCCAATATCAGCACCAGTTCAACACCTCAACAATCAACTGTGGCTTCTGTAGAGAAGTCCAGTGGACCCATCAAGAAAATATGGGTTCACAAAAATAACTAATGATTTTTGTGTGTGTGTAGGGCGATCGAAAGAAGAATATCTGGTATCTGGACAGCGCTGCTGGCCGGACTATGACCGGATGTAAGCCCCTACTGGAAGAGTTCACTGTCCAAGATGGACCGACAGTGACGTTTGGTAACGATCAATCTGGAAAGACTGAAGGATATGGTGTGCTCAATAATGGACAAGTCGAATTCAAAAGAGTTGCATTTGTGAATGGTTTGAAATATAACTTGATCAGTGTAAGCCAACTTTGCGATGATGGCTTCAGAGTATTGTTCGATATTGCACAAGGCACCATATTTAACAAGGATTGGAAAGTGGTGATGATTGCACCAAGAAAAGGGAATGTGTACATCATGGATATGGAACCAGCTCCAAAAGAGCAATGTTTCTATACCAAAGCTGATGAGGACACCAACTGGCTATGGCATAAAAGGTTATCCCACCTTAATTTCAAGAACATTAACAAGTTGTCTCGCAAACAACTGGTTGATGGGATACCCCAGATTTCCTTCAATAAGGAAAAGCCATGTCCAGGGTGTGAGATGGGTAAGCAGAAGAGAGCCAGTTTCAAAACTAGGCAAAATTTTAGCATCACTGAACCTCTTCACATGCTTCATATGGATCTTTTTGGTCCAGTGAATGTTCAAACTAGAGCTGGAAAGAAATACACTCTAGTTGTGGTTGATGAATTCACCAGATATTGCTGGGTGGTATTCATCAGATCCAAAAGTGATGCACCTGCTGAAATCATCTCCCTTATCAAAAGAATTGAGCTCAAGTACACTCGAAAAGTTTGTCAGTTGCGAAGTGATAATGGTACTGAATTCCAAAACAAGGTACTTGAAACATTTTGCACTGACACTGGCATTTCTCAAAACTTCTCATCAGTTCACTCTCCAGAGCAAAATGGAGTTGTGGAAAGAAAGAATCGTACACTGATAGAAGCGGCCAGAAGCATGCTATCTGAATCTGGTCTTCCCACCAGTTTTTGGGCTGAGGCAGTTGCAACTGCTTGTCACACCCAAAACCGGTCAGTCTACATCAAGAGACATAAGAAGACTGCCTACGAAGTACTCAGGAATCGTAAACCAAATATTGGATATTTCCATGTATTTGGTTGTCCAGTTTATATACTGAACGATTCCAGTCAGCTTGGAAAGTTTGATGCAAAAGCTGATGAAGGGGTATTTTTAGGCTATTCAGATATTCGAAAGGCCTTTAGAGTTTATAATTATAGACTCCAAAAGGTGCATGAGACAATTCATGTCACATTCGATGAATCAACTGAAGCAATCAACAAGAGACCAAGCCTTGATATTTCTCCAGTCATTCCAATCAACTTTGGTGAAACTGACCAAGTTCATCGGTCAGTTGTTTCACCAGAAGATGCTTCCAGTTACAACAAACTGGAACCAGTCAAGAAGAAGAAAAGCACCAGTGACACATCATTTTATCCCTCCATCAATTTTAACTTACCACAAGAATTGGTGATTGGATCAGATGTACGTGCCACTCCAATATCAGCACCAGTTCAAGCACCTACTTCTCCAGTTACTCATGAAATACCTTCAACTGAGGAATTTCATGATGCCAATCGAGACCTCATTGACTCTGATGAGGATGTAGAAGTTGTTTGGACTGATCCTTCTCCAGATGCTGCTGCAACTGAAGAAGATCGCCAGGTATCTTGCACTGATATTGTAGTTCACCAGCCTAGTCAATACACTAGATGGACTAAAGCCCACCCAATTGAACAAATTGTGGGTAATCCAACTAGTGGGGTTCAGACTAGAAGAGCCACCAGTGAGCAATGCTTAAACGTCACCTTCTTATCTTTAATTGAACCAAAGAAGATTGACGAGGCTATGGCAGACCCAAGCTGGGTGGAAGCTATGCAAGAAGAGCTCCTCCAGTTTGAAAGGAACAATGTTTGGGAGCTTGTTCCTTGTCCACCAGGGTTAAAGAAAGAACCTATTGGTACCAGATGGGTCTACCGAAATAAAATGGATGAAGATGGCCATGTTGTAAGAAACAAGGCCAGATTAGTTGCCCAGGGTTATTGTCAAGCAGAGGGCGTTGACTTTGATGAGACTTTTGCTCCAGTTGCAAGACTTGAAGCCATAAGAATATTCTTGGCTTATGCAGCCCATCTGCAGTTCAAGGTCTTCCAGATGGATGTCAAAAGTGCGTTCCTTAATGGAACATTGGAAGAAGAAGTTTATGTGAAGCAGACTCCAGGTTTCATCGATGAGAAGCATCCTCATTGGGTTTATAGACTGAACAAAGCATTGTATGGTCTAAGACAAGCCCCAAGAGCCTGGTATGATACTTTAACTAAACATCTTCTTAAAAATGGCTTTCAAAGAGGTGCAATAGATAATACCTTGTTTATCTTGAAAGAAAGAGGTAATATCTTATTGGTACAAATTTATGTTGATGACATTATTTTTGGTTCAACTGATGATGCAATGTGTAAAAAGTTTTCTAAAATCATGTCATCTGAGTATGAGATGAGTTTAATGGGTGAATTAACATTTTTCTTAGGTCTTCAGATTAAGCAAACTGAAAATGGAATTTTCATAAACCAAGGAAAATATGTCAGAGATTTGTTAAGAAAATACAAATATGATTCAATCCCATCGAAAAACACACCTATTGCAGCACCATTGAATTTGGACTCTGACCCAACTGGCAAACCAGTTAACATAACTGACTATAGAGGTATGGTTGGTTCACTGATGTACTTAACTGCCAGTCGACCAGATATAATGTTTGCAACATGTTTATGTGCCAGGTTTCAGGCTAACCCTAAAGAATCACATTTGCACGCTGTAAAGCGTATCTTTAGATACCTGAAAGGGTGTCCTAATCTTGGTCTTTGGTACCCCAAAGGCTCAGGATTAGATCTAATGGGTTATTCAGATTCTGATCATGCAGGTTGTAAGATTGATAGAAAATCCACAACTGGTGGTTGTCATTTCCTTGGAGGAAAACTGGTGAGTTGGACCAGCAAGAAGCAGACTTCAGTCTCTATGTCCACTGCTGAGGCAGAGTACATTTCTGCGGCCAGTTGTTGTGCCCAGATTCTCTGGATCAAAAACCAGTTACTAGATTATGGTCAGAAGTATACCAAGACCCCAATCTTTTGTGACAACACCAGTGCAATTGCTATCTCTCACAATCCAGTGATGCACTCAAAAACAAAGCATATTGACATCAGGTATCATTTCATTAGAGATCATGTTATGAAAGGTGATATTGAAATTCATTTCATCCCCACTGACAAACAGTTAGCTGATGTTTTTACTAAACCTCTCGATGAGAAAACTTTTAAACATCTCATCAGCGAACTGGGAATGCTAAACCCTTAACTGGAGCTTTCTTTGTTATTGAACGCGTCAGTGACACTGATGAAGTTCTCCAGTTGAGGAGGTCCAGATTATCTTTGCTCGCCAGGCTATCGAACGCCTTTGTGATACTATCTTGGCACTAATTGATATCTGGATCATCATTTTAGGGGGAAAGACTCAAAACAATTTTCTGACTAAAATTCGTTTTTGTTTGAAAATGCAACTGGAGAACTCTTCAGTTGGAAACTGGTACTGGATTGATCCTCCAGTTACCAGGTTCAGTCTTTGTCTAATTTTTATAACGTTACAAATACTTGGTCAATTTATGTGACACGTGATGATACTCGAGTGTTTTTAAACTACTTGATATCGTGATCTGACGTGTTGAAACCATTTTTAGTACTTGACAACTGTTTGTGTTGGGAAAACAAAAAGTGTGTGGGGTTATGGGTAAAGTAAGCCGTCGTAGCATTTAATGCTGACATGGTAACATTTAATGCTTACATGGAAAATTATATTTTATTTTCAAAATATCTTCGAAAATATTTGGTTTAATAAAATATGATTTGTGGGTTTACATTGGGATCTTGAATCCCCTTATAAATACCCTTATTGGTAGAATCAGAAAGTTTTTAAAGGATTCTCCAATAGGACCCTTATTCACCAGGAACCCACGCAAGATGTATCATGATTACTTGTGTGAGTTTGGTTCACTGATGTACTTAACTGCCAGTCGACCAGATATAATGTTTGCAACATGTTTATGTGCCAGGTTTCAGGCTAACCC
Source organism: Erigeron breviscapus (assembly GCA_034093135.1). Classification (NCBI taxonomy): domain Eukaryota; kingdom Viridiplantae; phylum Streptophyta; class Magnoliopsida; order Asterales; family Asteraceae; genus Erigeron; species Erigeron breviscapus. The sequence continues at coordinate 197,404,572 of CM067167.1, read as the reverse complement.
TAAAGAATCACATTTGCACGCTGTAAAGCGTATCTTTAGATACCTGAAAGGGTGTCCTAATCTTGGTCTTTGGTACCCCAAGGCTCAGGATTAGATCTAATGGGTTATTCAGATTCTGATCATGCAGGTTGTAAGATTGATAGAAAATCCACAACTGGTGGTTGTCATTTCCTTGGAGGAAAACTGGTGAGTTGGACCAGCAAGAAGCAGACTTCAGTCTCTATGTCCACTGCTGAGGCAGAGTACATTTCTGCGGCCAGTTGTTGTGCCCAGATTCTCTGGATCAAAAACCAGTTACTAGATTATGGTCAGAAGTATACCAAGACCCCAATCTTTTGTGACAACACCAGTGCAATTGCTATCTCTCACAATCCAGTGATGCACTCAAAAACAAAGCATATTGACATCAGGTATCATTTCATTAGAGATCATGTTATGAAAGGTGATATTGAAATTCATTTCATCCCCACTGACAAACAGTTAGCTGATGTTTTTACTAAACCTCTCGATGAGAAAACTTTTAAACATCTCATCAGCGAACTGGGAATGCTAAACCCTTAACTGGAGCTTTCTTTGTTATTGAACGCGTCAGTGACACTGATGAAGTTCTCCAGTTGAGGAGGTCCAGATTATCTTTGCTCGCCAGGCTATCGAACGCCTTTGTGATACTATCTTGGCACTAATTGATATCTGGATCATCATTTTAGGGGGAAAGACTCAAAACAATTTTCTGACTAAAATTCGTTTTTGTTTGAAAATGCAACTGGAGAACTCTTCAGTTGGAAACTGGTACTGGATTGATCCTCCAGTTACCAGGTTCAGTCTTTGTCTAATTTTTATAACGTTACAAATACTTGGTCAATTTATGTGACACGTGATGATACTCGAGTGTTTTTAAACTACTTGATATCGTGATCTGACGTGTTGAAACCATTTTTAGTACTTGACAACTGTTTGTGTTGGGAAAACAAAAAGTGTGTGGGGTTATGGGTAAAGTAAGCCGTCGTAGCATTTAATGCTGACATGGTAACATTTAATGCTTACATGGAAAATTATATTTTATTTTCAAAATATCTTCGAAAATATTTGGTTTAATAAAATATGATTTGTGGGTTTACATTGGGATCTTGAATCCCCTTATAAATACCCTTATTGGTAGAATCAGAAAGTTTTTAAAGGATTCTCCAATAGGACCCTTATTCACCAGGAACCCACGCAAGATGTATCATGATTACTTGTGTGAGTTCTGGTTCACTGCCACACTTTCTTCCGATTGTTCCTCCATCAGTTTCACTTTAAAGGATGGAACAATCAAATGTACTTTGGATGTAGAAGTATTGAGGGATGCTCTTCACCTCAATTACTGGAGAGAGGGTGAGTCTCCAGTTGTTTTAGCCTCAAATATCAATTTTCGTCAAGTACTCCTTGAGATGGGTCATAAGGAGTGCTTGGACAATGATGGTGTGTTAAAGACCAAGGGGGCTATGACCATGAAGGGTCTTACACCTTCATGGAGGTATTTCTTTGTACATCTGGTTGAAAGTCTGGGTGGTAGTTCAGGTGGTCTTGACCAGATCAACTCTTCACAAGCTGAGATGGCTTACTGTTTGTGGAAGGGGTTGAGGGTGGATTTTGCTGATATACTGTATAGGAGTCTTGTGCAAAAGCTGAAAGGCTCCAGGGGTGTGTGTATCCCCTTTTCCAGATTTCTATCTTTATGTTTCAAGCAGATTCTGGGTGAAGAAGAGTATAGAAATACAGACTCTCCGTTCACAAGGCCAGATGTTTTGAGGAATCTAGACTCACTAGTATCTGAAGCTGGTGAGGTTGAAATTCCTGAGCAGATGCAGCTGGCATTTGCTAAAACTGGTGCACCTTTGGAAAGTGAACCAGAAAGACAACTGGGCGGGCCTCAAAATAATGAGGGACCCTCCAGTTCGTCTCCAGTTGTGGTTGAGGATAGAACAACCATAACTCAAGCCATTCCTATCACGTCTATCCCTGGTGAAGATGTTCCGGCATCTGATCCTTCAACTGATGAAACCATCCAGGTAACTGGAACTGGTCATCAGGAGCCTGAACATGATGTTCAGCCATCCCTATCATTTATGGATCTAGGCATAAATGAGGATGAGTTTCATCTTGAATCTTCGGATTCAGAAGAAACACAAGCTGATCAAGAAATGGTTGATGCATCTGTACATGCTCAACTCCCTTCTTTCTTTGATCAACCCCTAGAACACCAAGTTTCAGTTTCCCATCAAGATACTCCTACAAATATTTCCCCACAAAGAACTCAATCACCACCACCGTCGCCGTTGGTCATACCTGAGCATTCTCAGCCTGACCAACACATTGTTTCTCCTCAGCCTTCTTTTTCACCCCCTATATTTCCTTCTTCTGCCACTGGGACAACTGGAGAGGCTTCCTTTGTTTTGCCTCCTTCAGTTGAACTGGTGCAGCCTGCTACTGGTCCAGTGACAACTGCTCCTTTGTCACTGGAAGCTCAATTTGTCTCTTTCTCAACCGATATCCAAAACCTGATCAAACGGGTGGAGGGTGTTCATAAGACAATAGAGCAAAATGCCAAGTCTATTTCCAGATTCAACAAGGAAACAATTATAAATTCAAAGGTTGTTGATCTGGGAATCAATAAGTTTGCTGCTAATGAAGACTTGGTATTTAGAAAGTTGAATGAGTTAGTCTCAAGCTGTAACAATTTGTCCACATCTTTGAAGGAAGCTTTTGACTTAACCCATTCAAATGTCAATACATCTATCTCCAACCTCTTAAGCAACACTGTTCGATCATCAGAGGTGGATCTGAAGGAGATAGAAAGGCAGGTCAAAGAGTTGTTTGAAAGACCTGGCCTTAATGTAGTTGATATTGGTCAGCAGGTAGCCTCTTCTGTTGGCCAGATGATTGATGAGAAACTGGCCAGTCGAGAAGATGAACTAGTAAAGAAGGTTATGGCTGAATTTGCCAAGCTCCCACCTCCTAAGATTAATCTGGAGCCTCTGGCACTTGAAGTTAGCCAGTTAAGGGGTGCAGTTAATGCAGTGAACACTCAGTTGGCCTCCCACACTTATTCTATCAATAAATTGGCAACTGAAGTGGAGAACTTGAAGAAGAAAGATGATGAGGTGAAGGAACAAGTGGTTAAAAGTCTAGTTGAAGACTCAAAATTATTGAAAGACTTGAAGACTGGACAGGACCAAACTGCAGCAAATGTATTGGTCCAGTCTCAAGAAATTAACCACTTGTGGAGATCCTTCCGTATGATATGCACTGTTTTCAGAGAGTGCAAGGATATGCAATCGTGGCAGCCTCTAGCCCGTTTGCCCTCTAGCAATGAAGACTGGGCAGCTATTCGTGCAGGTCTCGATGCTGCCAAGGGGGAAAGGGATAGAAGGAATATCCTTGCACCTGGACCAAGACTGCCAGGTCCAGTTAGTGCAAGACAACTGGTTGAAAGGACTGTGGTTGGGACGGATGAAGGTGATGAGCAGGTGATTGAACAATTTGAAGATTGTTGATATGAAAGTTTTTATCAAACCAGGTACCAAACACTTCACAGTTGGGGTTCAACATCTGGATGGACCCTTAAGGCAAACTGAGAATCCTGACGTGCTTTCTTATGGTTACTCGGAACTGGTGGAAATGGCAAAACTGTTGGAGGCCAAGCAACAAAGGAACAAGGTCGAAAGAGGATGGATGTTTGTTCTTCAAAGTCTGCTCAAGTTTAAAGAAAATATTGAAGAGAGACTGAATGTTGATCCTGAAGACAAACAGCCCATTTCTACAGTTGCCAAAAGAAGAAGAACTGGCGAAGGGCCATCTGTTTAAGTTCTTTCTTCATTTTTATCTTCTTGTAATTTGTTGTACATTCTGTTGTAACTTGTGTAAATTTCACTCCTTGTATAAAAGAAGTTACCAGTTTGTAACCACAAGGTAGATAAAAGATTAAAATCTAACAAAACTAAAAGACAAAACTAAGGTATTTATTGATCTATAAAAATACCTTAGATACCTTAGATAGATTTAAATCAAACAAAAGATAGAAATACTTTAGCCCCAACTCTTCTTGATATAAGTGATGGTCGTCTTCTGGGCATGACACTTGCAGAGTATGCCAAAGTCAAGGCTGATCCCAGAATTATTAATGCACTGAAAGAACAACTGGAGATTGAGCTTGACAAACATTATAGGGAGGATGAGGCTGAGTATGATGCCAGGTGTTTGAATATCACAGTGGAGAAGGCCAAAGAAGTTAGAACTGAAGGAATTCTCAAGAGAGCTGAACATGTTAAGAAGGTGGTCAAACAGGTGCTGAATTCACCCAAGTCCAAAGGTAAACCTAAGATGTTGCCAAGAGATGCTGACCTTAGGACCTGGGTGGAAACAACTGAACCCTCAAGTGAAGATATCAAAGCTGCAGTGCATAGTATGAGCACTGGCCAGATCAAACTGGCCAATGAATCTGAAGCTAGAGAGTATTTATCTGAAGTGCAGCAGCGGAGATATCACCCTGGTAAGATTGTTGATATGAAAGTTTTTATCAAACCAGGTACCAAACACTTCACAGTTGGGGTTCAACATCTGGATGGACCCTTAAGGCAAACTGAGAATCCTGACGTGCTTTCTTATGGTTACTCGGAACTGGTGGAAATGGCAAAACTGTTGGAGGCCAAGCAACAAAGGAACAAGGTCGAAAGAGGATGGATGTTTGTTCTTCAAAGTCTGCTCAAGTTTAAAGAAAATATTGAAGAGAGACTGAATGTTGATCCTGAAGACAAACAGCCCATTTCTACAGTTGCCAAAAGAAGAAGAACTGGCGAAGGGCCATCTGTTTAAGTTCTTTCTTCATTTTTATCTTCTTGTAATTTGTTGTACATTCTGTTGTAACTTGTGTAAATTTCACTCCTTGTATAAAAGAAGTTACCAGTTTGTAACCACAAGGTAGATAAAAGATTAAAATCTAACAAAACTAAAAGACAAAACTAAGGTATTTATTGATCTATAAAAATACCTTAGATACCTTAGATAGATTTAAATCAAACAAGTCTCTATAGTTCACACTTGTATAGATACAAGAACTAGAAAAGACTTAGACTATATTTCTAGACAAATAGGGGGAATTTGTTAGGACCAGTTCACCTGGAACTGGCCAGTCACCAGTTCACACTGACCAGTTCACCTGGAACTGGCCAGTCACCAGTTCACACTGACCAGTTCACCTGGAACTGGCCAGTCACCAGTTAGAGGACCAGTTCACCTGGAACTGGCCAGTCACCAGTTCACACTGACCAGTTCACCTGGAACTGGCCAGTCACCAGTTCACACTGACCAGTTCACCAGTTGCACCTGGTGACCAGTAAACTGGTGACCAAGAAGATTTGTCGAGAAATATATTGAAGTCCAGTTGCACCGTACAGTTAACGCAACTGAAGACTTCCTCCAGTTGAGAACTGACCAAGTTGAAGAAACATTCCAGTTGAAGTTGAAGACAACAAATGGAAGAAAGAGAATGGCAATGGCAGCGAAGCCCAGTTGACATTCTAGTCAGTTACAAACTGGAGACCTTCAGTGGAAAGCCCTTACAAAGCTTTACACTGATTACGAGGAATTGACTTGTATACTTTATGTACCTTTACCCGGATAATAAGCCTTATCTTATTATTTAAGTATTAAAAGGTACATAAAGGTGGTTGTGTAAAGTCACTGTAACATGCGACTTTACAACACTTTTTAAGGAATTAAATGCTATTCCTTAAATGCTTCCAACCACATTTGTACGGCTAAAGTTAACATCCCAATGTTAACTTTGCCTATAAATACAAGTCATTGCACAACCAAGAATTCAAGTTATTTCATAAGTTATTTCACATACAAACGAATAACTTCATACTTTGCAAACCTGCAATATTCTTGGTGAACTTGTGCAATATTCTCTCAATCGCTAAAAGGAACATTTCACTACTTTAAGTGTTTCGATTGTAGAAGAGAAATTCCGAGTATAGATCAATTGTATTTCATAGGTTGTTAGGATATTTACATTCGTGTATTATCTTGGTTCCGCATCAACCTTGTAATTTGTTTAATATCAATAAATAAATTACACTTTGAAAACTACATATTGTCTCATCAAGATTGTTTACAAGTTATTTGTATTATTGCATTGTTCTTTACTTATTGTCTTTTATATAAGTAATCTATCTAGAACTTGGTATATACTTATCTAACTGGTCGTCTCCAGTTTAGTAAGTATATTGCAAAGTAACTCCACCATCGACATAGAGGTGTCTTCAGTAGTACCATCTAACAAGTTGGGACTTACAGAATGTTTATAAGAACAGGAACAGATCAAACCAAGCCATGGGCCATTTCGAAGAACCCTCATCAATAATATCAGTCACTTTCGAATTAAGATTAAATCCAGCTCGATTAATCCCGCGTGAATTGATGACAGCTTCTAGAGGGCCCAAAGAACACCAATTGTCATGCCAAGCAAATGTAGAGTACCCGTTACCAATACAACTTTTAATGAATGGACGTATTAAGGGCCTGATTTGGAGTAGTTTACGCCAACTCCATGTCATGCTACCCCGAGGTGCAACGTTCCAGAAACTCCGGCCTTTCAATTTATGCAAATGTACCCAATTGGCCCATAGGGAATCACGATGATTAATGATGCTCCAAATGTGTTTAACCATAAGTGCGTTATTGATTTCACTGATTCTTTTAATGCCAAGACCTCCTTCATACTTTGGTAAACAAATGGACTTCCAAGAAGCCTTAGATTTGCCACGTTGGAGCTCACCTTGAGACCATAAGAAGCCCCGTATGCATTTCTCTAAATCCAGAATGATGCGAGAGGGTAAGATAAACACCGATGCCCAATAGATATGCAAGGATGACAGTACGGAATTAACAAGTTGAAGTCTACCAGCAAACGATAGGGATTTGTTCTTCCAATTACTGATCCGTTTCTCAAGTTTTTCAATTAGGATTTTGCAATCCTTGTACAATAGCCGAGGAGAAATCAGGGGGACTCCAAGATACCAAACCGGAAGCGTACCTTCTTCAAAAGGCAATAAGCCAAGAATAGCCTGCTTTGTATAGCTGAGAACGTTACAAAAGAAAGTAGTACTCTTCATTAAGCTAGGAACCAGGACAGACACCTCTTTAAACATATTCAGCGACTCCATAATGACTTTGACATAGTTAATATCCCCTCTAGATAAAAGGAGCAAATCATCTGCAAAGCAAACATTAATAATTTTCTGCTTAATACACCCATTATGGTACCTGAAGTTAGAATCCCTTGCTTTGTATTGGAGGATTTGTGATAATACTTCCATGACTAAGGCAAAAAGGTAAGGAGACATAGGATCCCCTTGCCTTAATCCGCGTCTGCCTTTAAAGTACCCATAAACATTGCCATTCAAGCTAAGCGAATAAGTTACCGACGTAACACAAGCCATAATCCAATTCACTATTTTAGCATGAAAACCGAAGCCAAATAGGATAGTCCTCAGAAACCGCCAATTAACTGTGTCATAGACTTTTTGAATATCTACTTTAAATGCACACCTTGGGGGTCCAACATCCCTGTGATAGTTATGCATGAGTTCTTGAGTGATTAGAATGTTCTCGGTATCTGCTGACCCGGGACAAACGCAGATTGATTGATCCCAACAATATCATCCAAGCCTTCCATAATGCGTTTAGTTATTATTTTACTAATAACTTTATAAAGTACATTACAACAAGAAATCGGCCTATAATCAGTAACAAATTCTGGGGTGGTCTTTTTAGGCACCAGTGCTATTAGGGTATGGTTAAGTTCTTTAAGAAGCTGCCCATTTTGAAAGAATTTTTGAACCGCAGCTGTGACATCCTCCCCCACAATATCCCATGAGCTTTTGAAAAAGGCAGAAGTATAACCATCAGGACCCGGAGCTTTGTCGTTACTAATATCAAACATAGCATCTTTAATCTCTTCACTAGTAACTTGTCTAATCATATTCATTGCTTTTTGGGAAGTAAGCCTTTTTGAATATCTACTTTAAATGCACACCTTGGGGGTCCAACATCCCTGTGATAGTTATGCATGAGTTCTTGAGTGATTAGAATGTTCTCGGTATCTGCTGACCCGGGACAAACGCAGATTGATTGATCCCAACAATATCATCCAAGCCTTCCATAATGCGTTTAGTTATTATTTTACTAATAACTTTATAAAGTACATTACAGCAAGAAATCGGCCTATAATCAGTAACAAATTCTGGGGTGGTCTTTTTAGGCACCAGTGCTATTAGGGTATGGTTAAGTTCTTTAAGAAGCTGCCCATTTTGAAAGAATTTTTGAACCGCAGCTGTGACATCCTCCCCCACAATATCCCATGAGCTTTTGAAAAAGGCAGAAGTATAACCATCAGGACCCGGAGCTTTGTCGTTACTAATATCAAACATAGCATCTTTAATCTCTTCACTAGTAACTTGTCTAATCATATTCATTGCTTTTTGGGAAGTAAGCCTTTTTGACAAAATCCCATTGTAAGAAAATGGGATGGAGGAACCTGTAGAGCCTAGGAAGTTTGAATAATGGCTCACAAAAGCGTTTAATGCAGTTCCACCCTCAAATACAATGCCATTAGTGTCTTTAATTCTTTCAATCCGACTCAAATGATTTCTAGTTTTAAGAGAATTATGAAAGAAAGAAGAATTTGAATCGCCAACCTGGAGCCATTTAATCTTTGATTTCTGTTTAAGAAATCTTTCTTCATCTAACACGGATTCTAGGAATGCATTTACCTTCGAGATTTCAGATTCCCTAAGATTAGCATTACCCAGGTCTAAATCTACATTCTTTTGGATTTCATCTAGCTCACTCCTAAGAGTTGTAACACGATCATGGAGGTTGCCATTAGCATAGAGCAGTTTACGCATTGGAGTCTTGAGACTTTTTAGTTTGCAAACCACTTGATACATAGAAAAACCTTCAACATGAGCATCCCATGCCTTTGCAACTTCTTCCTTGAACCCGGCTTTATGAACCAGAAAGTTAGCGAACTTGAATGGTTTAGGCTTATCTCTAGTCATAACCGGCATTTTTGACAAAATCCCATTGTAAGAAAATGGGATGGAGGAACCTGTAGAGCCTAGGAAGTTTGAATAATGGCTCACAAAAGCGTTTAATGCAGTTCCACCCTCAAATACAATGCCATTAGTGTCTTTAATTCTTTCAATCCGACTCAAATGATTTCTAGTTTTAAGAGAATTATGAAAGAAAGAAGAATTTGAATCGCCAACCTGGAGCCATTTAATCTTTGATTTCTGTTTAAGAAATCTTTCTTCATCTAACACGGATTCTAGGAATGCATTTACCTTCGAGATTTCAGATTCCCTAAGATTAGCATTACCCAGGTCTAAATCTACATTCTTTTGGATTTCATCTAGCTCACTCCTAAGAGTTGTAACACGATCATGGAGGTTGCCATTAGCATAGAGCAGTTTACGCATTGGAGTCTTGAGACTTTTTAGTTTGCAAACCACTTGATACATAGAAAAACCTTCAACATGAGCATCCCATGCCTTTGCAACTTCTTCCTTGAACCCGGCTTTATGAACCAGAAAGTTAGCGAACTTGAATGGTTTAGGCTTATCTCTAGTCATAACCGGCATTTTTTGACAAAATCCCATTGTAAGAAAATGGGATGGAGGAACCTGTAGAGCCTAGGAAGTTTGAATAATGGCTCACAAAAGCGTTTAATGCAGTTCCACCCTCAAATACAATGCCATTAGTGTCTTTAATTCTTTCAATCCGACTCAAATGATTTCTAGTTTTAAGAGAATTATGAAAGAAAGAAGAATTTGAATCGCCAACCTGGAGCCATTTAATCTTTGATTTCTGTTTAAGAAATCTTTCTTCATCTAACACGGATTCTAGGAATGCATTTACCTTCGAGATTTCAGATTCCCTAAGATTAGCATTACCCAGGTCTAAATCTACATTCTTTTGGATTTCATCTAGCTCACTCCTAAGAGTTGTAACACGATCATGGAGGTTGCCATTAGCATAGAGCAGTTTACGCATTGGAGTCTTGAGACTTTTTAGTTTGCAAACCACTTGATACATAGAAAAACCTTCAACATGAGCATCCCATGCCTTTGCAACTTCTTCCTTGAACCCGGCTTTATGAACCAGAAAGTTAGCGAACTTGAATGGTTTAGGCTTATCTCTAGTCATAACCGGCATTTTTGACAAAATCCCATTGTAAGAAAATGGGATGGAGGAACCTGTAGAGCCTAGGAAGTTTGAATAATGGCTCACAAAAGCGTTTAATGCAGTTCCACCCTCAAATACAATGCCATTAGTGTCTTTAATTCTTTCAATCCGACTCAAATGATTTCTAGTTTTAAGAGAATTATGAAAGAAAGAAGAATTTGAATCGCCAACCTGGAGCCATTTAATCTTTGATTTCTGTTTAAGAAATCTTTCTTCATCTAACACGGATTCTAGGAATGCATTTACCTTCGAGATTTCAGATTCCCTAAGATTAGCATTACCCAGGTCTAAATCTACATTCTTTTGGATTTCATCTAGCTCACTCCTAAGAGTTGTAACACGATCATGGAGGTTGCCATTAGCATAGAGCAGTTTACGCATTGGAGTCTTGAGACTTTTTAGTTTGCAAACCACTTGATACATAGAAAAACCTTCAACATGAGCATCCCATGCCTTTGCAACTTCTTCCTTGAACCCGGCTTTATGAACCAGAAAGTTAGCGAACTTGAATGGTTTAGACTTATCTCTAGTCATACCAGGCATTTTTGACAAAGTTCTCAACAACTGGGTAAGCAATTCGTTTACCTAAAAAGTAGCCATAGAGTGTGTTGTCGTAGCGGCCAATAACCCTCATGACAGACTCCATAGGTAGCAATACATCAGCGTCACCAACTGATTCTGTAGGCTCTAGCTTCCTTAAATTATTTTTCCTCTTTTCTGAATTACCATGAAGCTTGGCAGCATAAGATACTTTTGGTGGTATTACCGGATCAGTCTCAAGTTTCTCAAAGTAAACAGCTTTCTCCGTCTGGCTGACTGTCTCTTTACAACTCATATTTGGGTTTGATGTCCCCTCATGAGGGTTTACTTGAGTCTGATTGACACCCATGTTCGCAAACGAAGGTGGTGGTGGCATATCAGGAATAGTGGAAAATTCCGGGTATTGTTCATTCGACTCTTTTAATATAACCCCAGGAGTTTCTGTAGTAGAAGGAACACTACTACCTAGGGTTTTCGATGAATTATTAGATGTCACAGAGGCTGATTTTACGCCATCATTCCCTTTAGCACTAGTATTAGCCTGCCTTTTCCCTCCACTGCCTTCCTTACCCTTATTAGGGTTAGGGTTTTTTAGGATGCTTCTTGCAGACATTCGTTTACCATCTATGTTTTTGATTTTCGATGCAATCCCAGGGGGGGATATCCTTACTTCCTTGACTACTCTCCATTAACAAATCAGAACCATGCAGCAGATAAACAAAAGAACACGATCTGTAGCTAAATTAAGAACAAACAAAGTAGAAACCCTAATTCTAAAAAAGCGAAACAAAACGAAAAAGCTGAAACCTAAATCAAACGAATGACTAACCTAACTCATATAAGAATCCAATCATGATGAAAGAATCAAATACAAGCAGATTAATGGAAGAATTCAATTAAAATAGGGCAAGTTTTAAGAGGGTTTTGAGTCGCCAGTTTAGGAAGAGAAAAAAGGGTTTTTTTCCCTCCAAGTGTTACAGTCATCTTCTAGTTGAACTTGCATATTTTGGATATAAGCCGGATCAAGAAGAAGTGATTGAGACATTGTTGGATGCTCTTCCAGATAAATGGGAAGGTTATGTTACTTCCATTCAACAAAATCCAGAATTTTCAAACTGGACTCTGGATGAAATTATTAAGAAGCTGAGGGCTCAGGACATGAAGAGGAAAGCCAAGAATGCTGGTCAGAGTGATTTTGTTCAAAGACCTGAATTATATCATGGAAAAAACTGACACCAGCATCAGTAACCAGTGGTGATGTGACTGCATTTTTCAGTAGAGAAAATGAAAACCAAGGTTTGATCGTGAAGTCTGATAAGAATGTCAGCAATGTATCTTCTCCAGATGGTGCTATTAAGAAATATAAGGGAAATCATACTGTTAGTTCTCCTAGTAGAAGTTACAACATGCCTATGAATAGTCGATCTGCTGAAGGACATCTAGGCATGCACGCGTCTTTTTGTTCTACTCAAGAAAAGATAATTGGAGGAAAACTAGCTGATACAGATCTTGCAAGGGAAGATTACAAACAAGTTGATCTAGATGATTTAGAAGAAATGGATTTGAACTGGCAGCTTGCTATGTTGACTTTACGGGTTCAGAGATTTGCTGATAGAACTGGTAGAAAAATGAATGATGGAAAGTTGGGATTTGACAAGTCAAAGGTTAAATGCTCCAATTGTGTGGTTTTGGACGTTTCGCTAGAGAATGTCAGAGACCAAGACGTGACAACCACTCATCAACAGGTAGAAAGAATTTTAATCAAAGTGGATATAACAATCAGTATCAGAATCAGAATCGGCAGTATAGTAATTCTAGAAATCAAAACTCAAGAACAGTTGACAATTCAAGAGCTTTGGTTGTTCAGAGTGATGGTACTTATAACTGGGGTAGTAGTGAAAATACAGAAGATACACATCAAGCTTACTTAGCCGAGATCATATATGATGCTGGAGTGATTGAGACAGACACTATGGATACAACATTTGATTATACATATTACACTAATAGGGATGATGATGCTATAATTCATGGTACTACTGCTGAGGAAGTTGAATAATAAGCAATTCGAGCAGCTGAGTTAAAAGAGAACAATTTAGAAGTTGTTCCTGAAAAAGCTGAAAAATCACAGGATGAAGTCAATGAAGAAGTTAAAGTAGATATACCACAGAATCTGAGTACAGAAGATCTTGTCAACTTTGTAACAAATATTGAGTCACCGGAGCAAAGGTAAGTGTTTCTTTAAACTCTTTCATTGATATATGTAAATTTTATGTTAAATTGTCTAGTGATGTAACTGTCTTAGAGAAGATGTAGAGACACATAAGAACCTTGCAAATGCAGCTACTAGTGATAGAAGTGAACTTAGAACAGAAATAGTAGTGCTAAAAGGTCATGTGAGAGAACATCTAGTAGGATAAAGTCTGAAGAGGATAGATATGAATCTCTTAGTATTGAAGATAATAGATTAATTACTAAGAAAGAGATGTTGGATGAAGCTTATGATGGAAAAGCTAGAGAGTGTGCCTCTGAGAGAGAAAACATAGGCCAAATTAAAGATACTGGATTTAACTGCTAAAATTAATCAGATGAGAGACGTGAGATGCATGATGACTCATTTATCTGAATCAAAGAAACAGGGGAGACAAGCTAATTTTGTTAAAAGGTATTGTGAAGTACCCCCACCCCCTCATCATAACTATGCCAGTTTTCCTAAAATGAACAAACCCATTGAGATTGTCAACATTAATTCAACTGATAGTTCTGACCATGAGTCTGCTTCTACTTCTGAGAAAGTAGAAAATGTTCAACATACCGAGAAAGTTCCTAAGACCACTGAGTCAGAGGAAACAAAGACTGAGTCTATGACCAACCCAGATGTTACTGCTGCTAAATCAAAAAACAATGTTTTTAACAGTAAAGTTTATGAAAATGAAAGAAACCCACAGCATGGTAAAAAGGGTGAAAATTCAAAAAAAGTAACATTTATAGACCCACATACTGAATTTGCTAAGAAAACTTTAAAAGAATTGTTAAATATTGGTTCCAGAAGGAATAACAAGGGAAAAGAAATTGAGACTCAACCTGAACCTGATTCTAGTCAAGTAATCTATTTCACATTTTATGGATATGATAATATATCCTCAGAAAGAGATGTAGCTGGAACGGGTGTCTTACCTAAGTCTAGGATAAATAAAATTTGGTTTGTAGATGAAAAAGTTTCTGATTAGGATAGATATGCAAAATCATTTGAACGAATGTATAGTCGGGAAGAGGTAATGAAAGACTTGAAAGAATTGCTAATCTCAATCCGTTTGGAATACCAATCCCTGGAGTAGCTTATGACCGACTTAAAAAATATCTGGTTAGATCCTGCTTTACTTGTCCTGAAAAAGGTCATGTAGCTAGTAGTTGTCCACTTAAGAAGTCCAAAAATACTAGGAATGTCTCACCAGTCAAGTCTAAGGATAGTGTTGGATCTTTTGGAAGTAATGGGAAGGGTAAATTAGTTGAGAAAGTTAGTTCAAGATAGTTTATGAGTGCATATAAGAAGAAATATTATGAGAATTATGCAAAAAGGCATCCAGATAATATAAATGCACAGAACTATGTGAAATTCATTAATTCAGATAAAGGAATGTCATATGGTAGTTCTAATAGTTTAAATTAGGTTAATGAACAGAAGAAACCATCTCAAGATTTGAGGAATTCTTCTCCCCAAAAGTTGAAATCAAAAAGTGTCTCACCTCGAGATAAATCTGTTAATGTAAATTCCATGTATGACTTAAGAAAATCGTCTCCTTATAGAGTTAAACCCAATAGTGCTTACTATGAAAGTTTAGTAGCTGGAGTTAAGTCGAACTCAACTCCACTATATCAACAACATAGTCCTAGGAAAGGTTATCAACCTTCTCCTGAGAGAATGCCACGATTCCAAGGGAATTCTAGTGGAAACAGCCATAGGAGATCTACCTCAAGAAGTCCTAAGACTTCGCCTAATAGACGTCCTAGTGGTTCTCAGTCTGCCACAGTACCTAAGGCACACTTGCCTCAAGAAGGGTATTGAACTGATATTATGATTGAAGATGAATATGGCAGACCCAAGACTATGAAGGCCAGGAGCAGCTAAGGAAGATCACAAGTTTATGGATTGTCGATTGCGGATGCTCAAGGCACATGAGAGGAGATAAGAAGCTGCTAACTGATTTTGTAAATGTTTTTGGTTCATATGTTGGATTTGCTGGTGCTAATGGTGGCAATATTTCCAGAATGGGAAAGGTTACCGATAGAAAGACAAATCTTGATCACAATAATTCTGTAAATCAACCGGATCACAATTTGTTAAGTAATATGTCTATTTCTAATCAAGAGCAATCTAAATCAGAAAAGGAAACCGTTTATCTTAAACATTTTACTTTAAAAGGTAGTGCTCCAGTGTTTACAGAAAAAGAATTTTTGGTTGATTATTTACCGAGAGTTGTTATCGACAAAGTTTGGAGAGTAGAAGTTGGTAGTCCAGAATGTAACACCCCTACCATGGCGGAACGATGAGATGTACAGAAAGTCGAGTATTCAAAACAAAGGATAATAGATAACATTCACCATAGCTTTAGTTGATAAAAATAATTTTACAATGCACAAGCATGTGAACCAATTCCCAAGTACAATACGTCTACCATACTAGGATATTGAGTCCACAAAACAAATAACAAATACATGAGATGATATACTACAATGATCAAGGCGGATTCCATTGCCCGTCACAAGGTTTGATCTTTGACTCCAAGGTGCAATGCAAACAATCATGATGCATATAATTCCTCAAAGCTTATGCTAATTCCTGAAAAGTATGAAGAAAAAGTGTCAACTACGAAAACGTAGTTGGTGAGTGCATAGGTTTGCAAGTAAATCTCGTTACATATCCATTTCAAAATAGTTGAGAAATCCATGGTAAATTATAAAGTTTTCATTTGTCACATTTATCGTGAGAGAAAAATATATCAATCGATTGGTCATTCATCATACCAAAACCATTCGGTCATCAATGCTTCAATATCGCCAATTTCAACAACTTTCAAGATTCCATATAAGGTCCAATACCCCAACCGTATGTTCAATCCATAATATCCAACCATAAATAATATCAATACCGCTTGGTCAATGGTAAGACTACCATGACGTAATTCGATGAGATTGTTCTTGAGCCACTACTAAGACCCTTTCATGTCCAAATAATAATAATGATAATATGTCCCGAAGATATGATAACAGAAGCACATGCTG
This sequence comes from Erigeron breviscapus, assembly GCA_034093135.1. Taxonomy (NCBI): domain Eukaryota; kingdom Viridiplantae; phylum Streptophyta; class Magnoliopsida; order Asterales; family Asteraceae; genus Erigeron; species Erigeron breviscapus. Next base: position 197,388,459 of record CM067167.1, on the reverse strand, counting down.
TCAATCACGTGCAATAATAATAATGAATGGGTCGTGCCATGGAGACGACCAATAATATATAAAGTAGATTAGAGCACCCCTAGGCAGACCGGATGATATAACACGATTTTAGCTCTGAATTCAATCTAACAATGGCGGTTTGCTAGTGTGTGTTCTTGGTGTGTGTGTGTGTGTTTTGAGAGAGAAATATCGATTAAACTGAAAGATTGGAATTAATTGTGTAAGGAATGAATTGTTTTTTTATGTCCTTGTTATGATTTCTAAGGTATGAGGGCTATATATAGTCTAACAATACAACTATTCTAATTATCACAATTAGCCCCTCAACCTTAGTAATCATTTATCTATGACTTAACAACAAGAATGTCTTCTAATATTAATTACAATTTATCACTATTTTTGGATTTCTAACATTCTCCCCCTTAGTGATTTATTGTAATGAATGATGCACGTGTTATCTTGTCTTGTAGGAATGAAATTGATGAGCCCGGTGGTGAAGACAATTTGGGTGTTGAAACAAGTCTTCAAAGCTTTCTCTTTTGTCTTTGGAGAACTTGATTCAGTCTTGATCTTGGACTTCTTGAAGTTAAATCATATGAAGATTCTCAATGTTCTTTTTGAACAGAGAATAATGAAATCATGTTTGGCTTGAATCTTCGAGAATTGATGAATCATGAATCAGAGTTGTCTTTTGAAGTGCAGAAGAGATGAGTCTTGGTTTTGATTATTCAATCTTCGATTCTTGAGTGAAATTCAACTTTATGATTCTTCGGTTTTAATTCTTGAGAGAATCTCGTCTTCTTGAAATGAAGTATCATGAATATGAACTCTCCCCCTTGATTTATGCATTGGAGTTTCTTGATAAAATGTTGTTGTATGACTTGAATATCTTGAATGAAGTGTGTTTGATGAAGACTCGTTTGAAGCTTTACTTCTTTGACTTGAATCTTCTGACAAATCTTTCAACCTTTTTGAATCTTTGATCTTTGTCACATCAACTCGAACATTTTGGAGAGTTAGCAATTGAATGAAGTTTAGATGAAATTCTTATGAAGTAATCATGCTCCCCCTCAATTCATGAGTATACATCCTTTTGGAGCATCTTTGAATTGTTGAAGTGTCTAGAGTGAAAATCTTTTCATCTTCGGTTTCATTCTTATCTTTAAAATCAATTCAGATACCCCTTAAAATCAAAATCTTAATCAACTAAAGTCTAGAGAAAATCTGAACCTATTGACACATCATGAACAATTTTCTCCCTCTATACACAATCTTTTATAAGCCTAAATCCATTTGAAACAACCAATTAAAAAAAATTTCTCAACATAGACTCTCATTCCATTTCTATCATCAACTTATGCCTTTGAAAAGGATAGAGAGAAGGTACTTTCAGAAGACAAATATTGATGGAACAAAGACTCTTATTCCATTCTTGACATTTGAAGACAATACCAAGACAATACCAAATTCATCTCCGAAGCAAAAGCTCAGTTGACAAAGACTATGAATCAATCATAATATTTTCTCCCCCTCATAATGACAAAATTGTGAATCAATGTCATTATGTACACATTTGATTGATTAAATGTCTCAAGGAATAAGAAAACATGGAGAAATGTCAACCATCAAGGCATCAACCCAACCTAGTAGCCCAACCCAAGAAATCCTATGGGTGACTAAAATGTAGGATTGAAGTTGTTGGTACAAACGTTATATCATGGTGTTGGTGGTTTCTGTGTTTGTGTGGAGAGAAATGAAACCAGATAAGAATGATCCGTTTGCATGTTCAAAAATCGAAAGGATTAATGAAATGACCGATAGAAATGTATAACATTTTTCGGATTTCCTATGTATCATTGAGATATGCACAAAACAAGTCTCTAACATAGTTCGGTCTGCAGCTTTTCAACCACGAGATTGCTTCAAAGAATATAAATCATGGTTAACACTACCGAAGCATTTGATAACCACAATTTTATCCTTAAAGACTTTTAGGGATAACCAAGGTCACTTAGACTTCTTGTTAACTCAATAATCACATAAATGTAATTATGAGACCTACACGATTTTAGCTCTGAATTCAATCTAACAATGGCGGTTTGCTAGTGTGTGTTCTTGGTGTGTGTGTGTGTGTTTTGAGAGAGAAATATCGATTAAACTGAAAGATTGGAATTAATTGTGTAAGGAATGAATTGTTTTTTTTTATGTCCTTGTTATGATTTCTAAGGTATGAGGGCTATATATAGTCTAACAATACAACTATTCTAATTATCACAATTAGCCCCTCAACCTTAGTAATCATTTATCTATGACTTAACAACAAGAATGTCTTCTAATATTAATTACAATTTATCACTATTTTTGGATTTCTAACAATAAGTAATGTCAACATCAATGAGTATGCAAAGCAATAAGGATGCATAAAGTATAAGTGCATTAGACATAACCAAGCAATGTATGAATGTATATCATGTGTGTCTCTCAACAATCATCAAATGCAGGTATGTGTGACTACATACTTGGGGTCTGTATGCGTTCCGCACAATGCAAGGATACTCACATGTCATCCCAATGACCAATGTGGCATCTCAAAATCATCGATGTATATACGTCTATATACTCGGAGTCATGTACCTATCATCAACAGCGCACACGTTTCCCATACATCGGGGAGCGAACGTCCTCGCACACGTTTCCCACACAACGGG
>CM067167.1:197371807-197384751 GCA_034093135.1 Erigeron breviscapus | reverse complement strand
ATTTAGACTACCGAGTCCTCAACTCTGACTGATCTTGATTGTGTTTGTGACAAGACTGAGGTGTTCAAAAGTTTTCCAAAATCTAATTCTTCCAAACCAAAAGTTGATGTTCCAAAGAGGGTTTACACGGGTAAATCTTCAAAACCTTTTGAAAGAAAGGTGTCTCAGTTTACTAATTACTCCTTGCAAAAGGGTAAGAAGTACTCTAAGAAACCTATTTTTGATGGAACAACTACTTTTGTCTCTTATCTATCCTTTGAGGATAATTCTGAACATATTTCACAAGCAAAATGTCAATTGACTAAATCTAAATGGAAACCGATTTCAAAAGATAAGTCAGTTGAGTCAAAATCATTCAAATATTCTTTTTCGGAACTTTTTGATCTTGCACCAAAACCTGTGAAAGCAGTTGTGCAAAAAGTAAATGATTTTGCTTCGAAAAATCATTTCTCCCAAGATTGGAAGTTTTTCAAAGAAATCAAATGATTTTTCACCATTGCTTCCACGAAAACTCTTTTCAACTAAACCACCGAGTTTTAGTTCTCCGTGGAATGCAACTTCCATTCATCAAATCGATGAGACTTACATTTGGACTTTAAAGAATTCAAAAACTATTGGACCCAATCTCAAATGGGTTCCAAAAGTGATTCCCAAGTGATTTGATGAAAAGTGGCTTATGCACACTTCAGTGTATAACCCGTTCTAAAACCGTGTTTATAATTTCATTCTCTTTAGAAAAATCTAAAAAGATTTTCATTTTCTTATTTTAAAAATCCAAAAAGATTTTTTTTTCATCATTTTTACTTTGTCTTTTAGTTTCTCACAAAGTATTAGGATGAGATGCAAGGCATCGAACGCCTTTGTGTACTGCCTTCGTAGTCTCATTTTTAATGTTTGTGAGTAACTTTCAAACCTTTTACTCACCCTTTTTATGCTAAAACTTTGTTTATATCATGCATATATTTAGGGGGAGTTTGTTTATAAAACCAAAACTTCCAAGTGTTCAAACTCATTTTCCATTTTAAAACACTTTGGATGTTTTTAAAACCATTTTCGATCATATTCAAAGAAGTTCGGTGTTAGATTTGCACATGAGAGTTTAGGCCACTCATTCATACTCCATGATCTTGTCATCGCCGATGAGATCTAACCCCGGAGTTATATTCTCAATCTTAGATTGTAAGGGTTTTTGAGTGTGATGTTGTTTGTGCAAATAGGACATGAGGGAGTAGTCGAAAAGTGAGAGGTTAAGGTGAAATGATGATGTGAGAAAGGGCTAAAAGAAATGAAAGCCCTCCCCAAAATTCACAAAAAGCAGGGTCAACACGTTTCTATCGGATTTCATTTGTTGATTTCTCGATATTGAAGAAGACTTCATGGACCCGGTGAAGCAATGCACATCTTTACCTAACCACTCAAGTATTTCTTAACAAATGCTTGTTTTATTCTCACGGAGATTTTCACATTTCTATCGACTCTTCATTTGGAAGACGTTGATATTGAAAAAGGGAGACACTCTGCTCCGGTCCCCGACTTCATTTGATCACTTATTGAGTCTAGAGCGTACTTGAAATATTCTTTCATTTGTCTAGGTCACAATGAGTCTTTATATGTCTTTGTGACATCGCATATCTTTGTGATATTGCCGGAACATTCGTAGTGATATCATATTATTGATATTCCACGATGATCGAATGGAAATCCTACCAATGCTAACATCTTTTCCAACGTTGAACGTAGGTATCACATTTTCATTTTATGAATTTGTTGAGTAAACGAGAAGTCTATGTGACCTCGGATTTATTTTCCCAAAAGTCTTTGAGGATAGTAAGACATGTTATTGAACGCCTTTGTGACACTGACCATGAATTACATTCTTTAAAGCAATCTATCGGTTGAAAAGCCATAGACCGAACCATTTAGAGATAAGCTTTGTACATTTTCTCAATGATAATGGGAAGTCCTGAAAATAGTTATCGTATTTTTAGGCCACACCATCAATCCTTTTGATTTTTGGTTGTGTTAACGGATCATTTTTATCCGGTTTTCATTTCTCTTCACACAAACACAAAGAACACAAACACCATATAAAAATTGTTTTTCCAACAACGCAACCTTACATTCTAGTTCACCAATAGGTTCATTGGGAATTGGGAATTGGGTTGGGTTACTTTGCTTGATTGTTGTTTGTTGGCATCTACCGTGTATGCTATCAATCATTATTGTATGATGAACACGTTTCACATATTCATCATAAGGGGGAGAAATGTTTAAATGATTGATAGATAGATTTCAAGGTTTAGGTATAATTTGATTGATAGAATTTGTTCGAGGATGATTGTTGTGTTTGGATGTTCAAAGGATCGTAAGTTTAGGTGAAGAGAGTGAATAATTATCGTGCTAAGTTGAGAGATTGTTTCGAGAAAGTTAAAGGATTGATTCAAAATCGAGTATATTCAAGATGTTGTACATGGTCGATATTTGAAAGATTTATTGGAAATTTGACCATTGTTTGATGATTAGAAGAGTTTGAGATTGAATGGAGATTGTTCGTTTGTTGATACTTGTGATAGCTAAGTTTGTTTAATGTCTTGAGAAGATTCATAGTTTGAAGAGATTGTTAATTTGAGGGGGAGCAAGAGAGAAACTCATGAGTCGTTAAATATGCTCTGAAATGATTGTTTGTTTGAGGGGGAGCAAGAAATTTGAAGATAATTCGTTTGGTTGATAAGTTGCTCCAAGAAAGAAATGTTTGATTGAGGGGGAGCAAATGATAATTGATCAAAGAATCAAGTGCTTCAAGATGTTTGTTGATTCAGAGACAAGTTAGACAAAGAAATGAAATTTCCGCATTCCAAAACCAAGCTTCCATAATGCCAAGAGATTTCAAGGTCAAAACCAAGCTTCCGCAAAGCCAAAAGAAATCAGAGTTAAATCAAGCCTCCGCAATACCAAAAGAATTCAAGGAATTCAAAGTCAAAACCAAGCTTCCGCATGCTACTCAAAGTTCAAGTTACTTCTCCAAGCAACATCAAGTTGAAATCAACATTCAAAAGTTCAAGTTGTGAAAGCACAAAAGCTACAGAGATTTCAAAGATGCTTTCAAAGTATTCAAAGTTGCAAGAGAAGATCAAGATTTTAAAAGTCATCATCAAGAATATTTGTTTGCTGAGAAGATTCAAAGTCAAGGTTGATACAAGACGTTGAAGACAATGAGAAAGCTTCAAAGTCCAATCAACATTGAAGATTTTCAACAAATGGGTTCATCATGTTATTTAAAGACCGAAGACGATGCAACATTTACAATTCAACACCAAGGGGGAGATTGTTAGAAATATAAATTAGTGGTGTTTAATTGTAAATAGAGTTACATTTGATTTTATTGTTAAAGTACAAGGGGTCTAGGTGAAACTTATATTAGTCATATATAAACCCCTTGTAACTAATCATGTAACTAAGCCTTAATCATAATTCCATACTTACATCTCTCTAATCTTATACTTTCTCTCTCTAGATCATCTTCAACCTCCCTTTCACACACAAACACACTTTTCACACACAATCCATATTTCCACCATTAAAGCATCAATTAAGCTCATTCTATTCTTAACAGGTATAACATGCATAATTATCAACCATGAGCCCTCCCATAAATTCCCACAACTCAACAAGCGTATGAAGGGGTTTTAACAATCATTTAATACAAAAACTAAGTTCTCATTGTGTCCCTCGTGTCAAAAGGTAGTTATCTTACCTTACAAGATGCACAGCAACTCATCAACGTGAATACCGAGCAAGCTACAAGATTCAGACCACCTATAGCCATACAATTATCATCATAAGAAGCTAATATGACATCTAAATACAACAAATACTTCTCACCATGAACTCCATACCTAAAGATACGATAAAAGCATCAAAACTCACAATTCTCTAAATGAACTCAGCACTGCGCGTCTTTAGAAATCATTGGTTTTCTCAAAGCTTTACTCAACCAATTGAAAAAATGTTTCACCACCTTAAATATACCTCTTTTCTCTAACTATAGCCGTTAGAATCACCTCAATACGATTTTTCATCATTTTTCTATGAATTTTTGAATATAGACATATTGATTTTGTCCTGAATCTGAGCACTTACAGAAATCAGTATTTTTGCCCCCATTCGAAGCCAAATCAAAGAAAACTTATTTCTTGACGAATTTAGTAGACACATAGAGGTTTCCATATATGTATGGCTTGACTCTTGAAGTGCTATAATGAATTACATATGATTTTTGCAAAATGGCTGAGATTTCGGGCCTTCAATGCCCTTTGTTTTGCAAATGATTTCGACCACCAAACATTTTCAACACCCAAAGGTCTTTTCCAGAAATCAAGTAGAAATTAAAATGACCCCAATTGACACTCTATTATCCTCAATTCATTTCATATTCCAAGGATTACACTTTAGGTTACCGAAACGACGAAAAGAAATTAATTTAATAACAATTGATCAACTATGATCAAGATCAGGGATGAAACTCATATTCAACCTATAAAATCATCAAAAATATCAGAATAACTCGTTCATACCTGTAGGAATCTACAAGACACCAATTGATTGCATTAACCGTTACCGATTGACCCGAAATCACCGATTCCAACAACGAAACGCATACAATCATTCAAGACCAGGTATGAACGAATTAGATAGATAAAAATGACTTAAAATCATCATGGATTTCATTCATTACCTTTATGTATAATTCAGGAATCGAAATCAAGCCCTAGATCGCTCCGAATCGAACCGAAATTGAAGTAATTAAGCAAGGAATGCTATGGAGGCTACACCTTCAATTACATACACTATCTCTGAGGAAAATGAGGTATTAGGGCTGCCTAATCCCTAATAAAACCGTTCCCCCTTTTGCACAATTACCAAAGTGCCCTTAACTTAAATTTAACGACCGTTAAGGCTCAAACTAACGATCCGGGAACTCAACCGACCAAACAAGCACCTTAATTACTAACCGACAAATATAATAACACTTTATAATCATTAATAACTAATTCAAGCATTACATTTATCGTGTAGACAACAATAGTTAATTACTTGGGCATTTAAGCAACTAACGGCGTCAAAGTCAACTAACGGTCAAAGTCAAAGTCAACGATAGAAAAGTTTGGGATGTTACAAACATGGATGGAAATGTACACACCTATAAAGCTCGTCTCGTGGCGAAAGACTATACTCAGCTCTACGAAGTTGACTATGAGGAAACCTTCTCTCCAATAACGGACATTAGAGCTATTAGGATTATCTTAGCCATAGCAGCGTACTATGACTATGAGATATGACAAATGGATGTCAAAACTGCTTTCTTGAATGGTTATCTAGACGAGGAAGTTTATATGGTTTAACCTGAAGGTTTTGTCGATCCAAAATATCCCAACAAAGTGTGCAAGCTTCAAAGGTCCATTTATGGACTAAAGCAAGCATCAAGAATTTGGAATAAAAGGTTTGATGAGGAAATCAAAAAGTTTTGTTTTGCTCAAAATCCTGATGAGCCATGTGTATATCGCAAAGCTAGTGGGAGTAATGTTACTTTCCTTGTCTTATATGTAGATGACATATTGATAATAGGAAATCACATTCCAATGTTGCAAGATGTAAAATCCCATCTTGGAAAGTGTTTTGCTATGAAAGACTTGGGTGAAGCAACATTTATTCTTGGAATCAAGATCTATAGAGATAGAAGTAAATGGTTGATTGAACTAAGTCAAAGTGCTTATATTGATAAGATCTTGAAGCGATTCAAGATGGAGAATTCCAAGCGTGGATTCGTACCCATGCAGGAAGGACTTGGCTTATCTAGCAAACAAGGTGCCTCTACACCTGAGGAGGTGGAGCGTATGCAAAGGGTTCCTTATGCTTCGGTTGTGGGATCTATTATGTATGCGATAAGATGCACTAGACCTGACATAGCGTTCGCGCAAAATATCGTTAGCCGATATCAACATAATCCAGGTGAAGATCAGTGGACTGTTGTGAAGAACATTCTTAAGTACCTGCGGGCTACTAAAGACTTATTTCTGGTGTATGGAGGAAATCCTGATGCAGAGCTCAAAGTGACTGGATACTGTGATGCTGGATTTTAGACTGATAGAGATGATACAAAATCTCAGTCGGGATACGTCTTCATTTTAAATGGAGGCGCGGTGGATTGGAAGAGCAAGAAGCAAACCACAGTTGCTATGTCTGCGACAGAGTCTGAGTACATTGCCGCCATGGAAGCAGTCTGGATTAGAAAGTTTATTTCTGGGCTTAACGTGATGCCCTCAAATAACACACCTTTAGATATGTATTGCGACAATACTGGTGCAATCATCATTGCTAACGAACCCGGAGTTCAGAAATGTGCCAGACATTATCATAGACGATATCACTCTGTTCGAGAGCAAATCGAACTAGGAGAAATCAAGTTACTCAAAGTTCACACATATTATAACTTATCTGATCCTTTTACAAAAGCATTGTCAAAAGGAAAGCTCGATAAGCATGTCGAGGGCATAGGACTTAAATTAGCTAGTTATATCATGTAAATCTGTGATTGGTATTTGGATAAAGGATGTTGAACAATTATTATTTAATAAATGAATTAAAGTACTTGGTATGTTTGTTTTCATTTCAATATATAATTGTATCCTATATTTGCATGTTTAAATCCATGAATATTTTATATTCTAAATGTCCATTGTCGATTAATTATATGGGAATATAGTTAAACTAAGACAAATCTGAGTGATTGGTAATATTCTTAAGAATATTGAAGATGGTCCTACCAAACTCACATGATATCCATAAGATGCATATTGGACTACCCCACTTAACGAATCATCACTTTATGGATCGGCGTCATTAAGTGAAATTCGTGAAATGATTGCTTTGCTTATCCTTAGACTCAAGATACAAGCAGGTTATGCATGTATGGATTGCATTTTCTTGATATAGTTCTAACTATCCTGAATAAGGTGGTAACAAAGGGTTATTTTCAAAAATGTAGTGAAATGACATGACTAACACGTGTAGTCAAAATAGGATTTGTTCCTTCAACTAATAATTGAAGAATGATACCATTTGGCGCCTTCATTAATTAATTAAGATGTTTGTATGCGCATACCAAAATGAATTCCAGATGTATCTCGATTAATTTGGTAATCTTAATTAGTTGTAGAAATGAGAAACAAAATCGTTAAATTATGGAATGACTTTGATCCATATCCATAATTAACAAAGGTATCTGAAACAAAGGGATAGTAAACACTGAAACCGTTTCAAAATACTTTAAGAAACTATACTTAAATATTTCCGGGAGCATTGGCGTGTTGCTAGACTCTAACCAATGTTATTGCCTTTATTATAACATGCTCAAGTGGGAGCTGTTGGAATATGATCACGTTAATATAAACGTATGTCCTGAAAATATTTAAGCCTACGGGGTCACACGAAATGACACATATACTCTATGTAAATATGTTCACAAAATGATTAATAAACATTCGTTAAAAGTTAAATAAACGTTTATTAATTAAAAGAGAAGGACTAAAGTGTAAATTAGGAATTGGAGTTGTTTCCTAATTACAAAGAGGGGGGGGGACGGTTTGGAGAGGGGATTTCCTAATCCCTCTCAAACTTGTTCACCAAGTTTTAAACCCTAACAATTAATCCCTATAAATAGGGGTTAAGGGTTAAGGGTTTTTCACACACATACAAGACAATTAGCTTGTAAATCTCTCTTCACTTTCTCTCTTTTCGGTCGACATCAACAAACAAAAGGGTTTTGGGTTTTGCTAATTTTCGACTACAAGGGGTTATACACAAAGGGTTGTAAGTTCGTGATCGGGTACTAGCATACATTCATAGGGGTGTCAAGTGTGCGATCGTAGAGGGGTTTTACTTTAAACCCTAAATAATAATAATTCTCATTATTATTTATCTATTGGAAGCTAAGCTAAAAGGTACACATTCACTTTTACTTTGTTAATTAATTATATTGCATATGATTTATTCCGCTGCGTACTCGTGTAATTGTTTATGATAATAGTTATGAATCCTAACTCTTAAGCCCATAATATATAACATGTATATTGCAACAAGTATTGGACGTCCTTGGGTAATTGAAGTTATGATTAAGTCATAAGAGACCTTAAAGGATTGATCTACATATCTGAAGTGAGTCCTAACAACACCGTCCAAACTAATGTCACATAAATGACTTTTAACAAATATAAATCAAGTGAACTTCCCTCACAGGAAAAAAAACCCTAGTTTCTCTCCCTAGATAGGCGATCTGCTTCTACTTCTTTCTCTATCCTAGATTCGATTAACACTACTGTTATTCTTCTATCATGGAATCCGATTATGAGTTAGGTTGATTAGTGTGTTGTTTTGTTTTTAGGGTTAGGGTTTTTTCGTTTCTTTTTCTTTTTCGCCGGCTCTATTTACCGTCTGATGTTTGTGTTTGGTTAGCGTGTTGGGTTCTATTGGATTACAACTTGATAGGATCTTTGATTTTACCTGGCTATCTAATCATTCATAGGGTCAGCGATTTTTAGGGTTTAATCTAGTCTAGGGTTTTTCTGGTTTTTTGTTAGTTGGCGTCGTGGTTTATTTGGTATTTTGCTGCATGGTGTTTTTTTGTGTATGAAGAGGGATAATGCATTTGTGTTAGGACCAGTTCACCTGGAACTGGCCAGTGCCAGTCACCAGTTTATATTTGCCAGTCACCAGTTGCACCTGGAGACCTGTGAAACTGGTGACCAAGAAGATTTGTCCAGAAATATAATGAAGTCCAGTTGCACCGTACAGTCAACGCAACTGAAGACTTCCTCCAGTTGAGAACTGACCAGTTGAAGAATCATTCCAGTTGAAGTCGAAGACAACAAATGGAAAATAGAGAATGGCAATGGCAGCGAAGCCCAGTTGGCATTCTAGTCAGTTACAAACTGGAGACCATCAGTGGAAAGCCCTTACAAAGCTTTACACTGATTACGAGGAATTGACTTGTATGCTTTATGTACCTTTACCCGGATAATAAGCCTTATCTTATTATTTAAGTAATAAAAGGTACATAAAGGTGGTTGATTAAAGTTGCTTTAACATGCGACTTTACACTGCTTTTTAAGGAATTAAATGCTATTCCTTAAATACTCTCAACCACATTTGTACGGCTAAAGTTAACATCCCAATGTTAACTTTGCCTATAAATACAAGTCATTGCACAACCAAGAATATAACTTCTTCGAATACACTTCGATAGAATTCACTTTGCAAACCTGCAATATTCTTGGTGAACTTGTGCAATATTCTCTCAATCGCTAAAAGGAACATTTCACAACTTTAAGTGTTTCGATTGTCTTGAGAAATTCCGAGTGTAGATCAATTGTATTTCATAGGTTGTTAGGATATTTACATTCTTGTATTATCTTGGTTCCGCATCAACCTTGTAATTTATTTAACATCAATAAATAAATTACACATTGAAAAATACATATTGTCTCATCAAGTTATCTTACAAGTTATTTGTATTATTGCATTGTTCTTTACTTATTGTCATTTAAATAAGTAATCTATCTAGAACTTGGTATATACACACTGCAACTGGTCGTCTCCAGTTCAGTGCATATATTGCAAAGTAACTCCACCATCGACATTGAGGTGTCTTCAGTAGTACCATCTATCAAGTTGGGACTTACAAGTGGTATCAGAGCAGAAGGCTAATAAACTTGCCTAGATATGCTAAGATGAACACTACTGAAGGTGGAGATGGTTCTGGTCAAGGTGAAATCCCTTTGAATAATAATGCCCAACCTTTTCAAAATGTTAATACTAATCCTCCCCCTCTTTCTACCCCAAACCACGTCCATGTACACTACTCTAACACTCCTGTTCCCAAATTCGATGGAAATAGTGAGACTTTCGGTACATGGAAGGCTAGAATGCTTTTGCATTTTGGTGGTATTGAGAGGTATATGTTGAAAATCCTTAAGAATGGACCATATATACCCATGTCTCTTGGGGTTAGTCCTCTTCTTGATCCAACTGGAAGAAGAGGTTCTAGAGAAAAGCCTGAAGACCATTGGTCTGATGAGGATCGTAGACTTGTTGATCTGGACACCAGACTCAAGAACATGATCCTTGGGGCTGTTCCTGAAGATCTAATTCCAACACTTGTGCTGTTCCCCAGTGCAAAATCTATGTGGGACGAATTAGTTATTCAGTTTGAAGGAGGTGATGATACTATTGTCACTAGAAAAGTTGCCTTGAACAAGAAGTATGAATCCTTCTTTGCCTTGCCAAATGAAAGTCTAACTGGTACATACACCAGATTTTCTAGCCTCATTAATCAGCTGAGAGGCTTGGGTGTAGAGAAGGATAAGGATATTCTTCTTGAGAAGTTTTGTGATATTCTTCCTTCCAAATGGGAAAACATGGTTCTTGTCTTGAGACAAGGTAAAACCTTGCACACCCATACTCTTGCATCGCTCTATGGAGCCTTCAGATTCACTGAAGATAATAATGCTGCAAGACTGGTGGCTGAGCAAGATTCCATGAACCATGCCCAGAGTTCCAAGGTTGCTAGTGTACCTGAGCGACCTTGTGCTGCTTTAATGTCTGCAGAGAGTGTCCAGGCACACTCGATGAAGGAGATGTTAAACAGTTTCTTGAACTCTGGCCTGACCACTGAAAACAGTGATGGTTGTAATGAAACTGACGATGATGATCTGGTCGCCATGATTGCTAAAACCTTTAACAGGTTTAAGCATAAATCTAAAAGATTTAATGGCCTCAATAATGCTTCCAGCTCCAGCTCTCTGGATAAAACCAATCATACCTGCTATAAGTGTGGTAAGAAAGGTCATTTTATGAAGGAATGCAGATCTAGTCAGTTGAACAACCAAACTGGCCCCCCTGTCCCTAATTTCAATCGGCCTGATGATATCTACAAAGCAAAATACAAGAAGCTTAAGGCCCAGATTGCTCTCCTGTCCATGGAGAAGGAAAAGGATCAGTGCTTAATGGCACAAACTGAGGGAAAATGAGAGTACTTTGATGATTCATCAGTTGATGAAGAAGAGGAAAGGGACATGTGTTTCATGGCCTTGGAAGATCAACAGAAGCAACACGTGGCAAAAGAAGATGTCATCACTGGAAGATGGGTGGACATCATCTTGAAAAAGGTATGTGATTATGATCACCAGATTGACCTTGAACTAAAACTGGACCTGGCTGAATCATTAAGTGGTGATTTAGCTTTTGTGGAAACTGTTAGAGCTGATAGTGAAAGATATCTTGACACTATCTTAATTGAACTGAACATTGTTAAACCACAACTGAATGATTTACAAAGTGTCCAGTTGGCTCTCAAGGAGTCAGTTTTAAAGATTGAGGCTTTAGAACTTGATAATCAAAAACTATTTTCTGATCTTGAAAAAGAACAAAAGATTATCAAGTCATGGGTAAAAGCATCTGGTAAAACTATGATGCATTTTCAAGAACTATCGATGCCCAGAAGAATGCATGGAAATCTGGAGATCTGGAGATGGAGCTCTCATACCAGATCTTCATGCATTGCCTCCAGCTCTCAAGGTTGAAACACCTTATGATCAACCTGAAGCTGTTGAAACTGAAACCTCTGAGACCACCCCCATTGAGGTCAAAACTGGAGCCAATCAGGCTAAAGCTCCAGTCAAAAAGGCCACTGGTAACAAGCCTTTACCTCAAAAGTCTAAGGTGCCCAAGACCCGACAGACTAAAGCTCCAGTTGAACCAAGGTCCAAGGTTCAACTGCTGAAGAAAATAATATTTTGGTTAATCTGGAAAGTCAACTCCAACTTTTGTCTCGGCAGGTTCAGAGTTGTACTGCCCGGATTAACAATCTGGAAGGAGGTTTATTACCTCCAGTTTTCAAACAAAATATTAAACCACTCCCTTCAATACCTAAACTAAAGAATGTTCCATCTGGAACAAAATCTGGTAAAAATAAGGGGAGTAAGTATCAAATACCAATCATTTTTACTCCTGCACCTGGAACTGGTGAAAAAGCTCCAGATGCAGCCTCCAGTTCAACGCCACAACAATCTACTGTGACTTCTGTAGAGAAGTCCAGCGAACCCATCAAGAAAAGATGGGTTCACAAAAAGAACTAATGATTTTTTTTGTGTGTGTAGGGCGATCGAAAGAAGAATATCTGGTATATGGACAGCGCTGCTGGCCGGACTATGACCGGATATAAGCCCCTACTGGAAGAGTTCACTGTCCAAGATGGACCGATAGTGACGTTTGGTAACGATCAATCTGGAAAGACTGAAGGATATGGTGTGCTCAATAATGGACAAGTCGAATTCAAAAGAGTTGCATTTGTGAATGGTTTGAAATACAACCTGATCAGTGTCAGCCAACTTTGTGATGATGGCTTCAGAGTTTTGTTCGATATTGCACAAGGCACCATATTTAACAAGGATTGGAAAGTGGTGATGATTGCACCAAGAAAAGGAAATGTGTACATCATGGATATAGAACCAGCTCCAAAAGAGCAATGTTTCTATACCAAAGCTGATGAGGACACCAACTGGCTATGGCATAAAAGATTATCCCATCTTAATTTTAAGAATATCAACAAGTTGTCTCGCAAACAACTGGTTGATGGGATACCTCAAATTTCTTTCAATAAAGAAAAACCATGTCCAGGGTGTGAGATGGGCAAGCAGAAAAGAGCCAGTTTCAAACTAGGCAAAATTTTAGCATCACTGAACCTCTTCACATGCTACATATGGATCTCTTTGGTCCAGTGAATGTTCAAACTAGAGCTGGAAAGAAGTACACTCTAGTTGTGGTTGATGAATTCACCAGATACTGCTGGGTGGTATTCATCAAATCCAAAAGTGATGCACCTGCTTGAA
>CM067167.1:197352051-197370807 GCA_034093135.1 Erigeron breviscapus | reverse complement strand
TCTAACAACCAGGGCAACATCGTCTTGCACAACAGCCTGGACTTCAGTATCCATTCTCTGTTCAAATTGTACAACAGATTCAGTATTCTCCTCTTCGAAAATACGAGACCCATCAACATTAATTGTATCACCAGGATGGGTTGATGGATTTACCTGGACTCCACCTCGCATCAGACGCCTATGTGATCTGGGTCGCCTGGAAAGCTCAACATTCGGTTGCACACTTTCTACTGGAGCCACTTGCCTTATAGGTTGTACCATCTCGACAACCTGAACATCTTGGTCTTCACCAGGGCTTCCAACAACTTGTACTCTGCCTGGTGCTACAATCTCTTCCACCTTTTGAAATGAGAGCATGGACTGAGGAATATCTACCTCACCATCTCTTGATTGAAGGTTTTTTAGGTCCCTCAAAAACTCACTCACTGAGAAATGAGTAGTATCATAATCGTACTCATTTCCTAGAGCATTTCTAAACATAAGGGAAAGAAAACGAATAAATGGAACGTGTGGTTTTCTCCCTTTTGCTTTCAGTCTATCCACCAAATCATTGAACAAAATTTGAGCGAAGTCCACTCTTATCCCGAACCATAAACAATAGGCAATCTGGAGCTGGGTTTGATTTATCTGATCAAGACCCCAAGAACTACCTCCCATACACTCAACCAAATGGGTGAAGAAAAATCTCCATGAATCTGTCAATCTGCTCATATAAATTATACCCTTTCTCAACAACTGGCCATGGTCATCAACAATTTCTGTATGCCCCATCAACCTACACACTTCCCTGATAATTCAACTGCAATACAGACCTGAGTAAACTCACTGAGAAACTAAAGGATCTGGTACCACCCCTAAGAGTATAAGAAATTGACGAGGTTTCTTCATTATAGTATGCGGAGTACCAGAATTCACATAAGTAGTCATGATACATTCTCCCTGGATTTAGGGTTAATGCACCATACAAAGGGGATGAGAGAAAGAAAGTATTCAATCTCCCAATGATTGATTGAGCAGAATGAGAACTGGAAAGTTTGGCCATCCAGTTATTCATATTTATTCGAATAGCTTTGGCTTCAAGAGTAATATGTCTCGGTTTAACAACATCATCAACCGGAGCATATTCAGCAGATAAAAGATTTTTTGGTGCCATTTATGATTGATAGATGAAAATGAAATTGAATAAATTTAGGGCTAATGAAGAATTTAATGAATTGCAGTAAATATGAGAGTTTTATGATTGGAAAATATGAAGGAATGAAGAATTGAATGAAGGAAGTAAGATTTGGGAGTAAATGTTCGAAGTAAATGAAATTGAAAGTGAAAGTGGGTATATATAGGAGAGAAATAATGTGGAACTCAAACGATTAATTTGAATTCATCAAATACAATTTTTGATCGGGTTCTGAGATCCGCATTAATTACATCACATCACACATTAATGTGTGATGGTTTACCGCCCACAAAAACTAACAACTTGTTCTTTTTATCTTCCCAATGTAAAAATATCATCATTTCGTTTGAAAAATTACATGCCACGTAGGATTTATAAGATAAATATCTTTGAAAAGTTTGCTTACGTGGCACACACAATGACCAAGTATTTAAAAAATATTGTGACATAATTCAGTCCATCTGAAGGTTGACTAGACACTCCAGTATCACTGGTGGATTAGTCCAGTGAAGCATGTACTGATGGTACACTGGAGGGACACTCCAGTAAAGTACCAGTGAAAACCATTTTGAAAGACTGGTAACCTCAAACATGCACGTCAACTAATATAGACAAATGAGAGGGACATATTTACAAGGAGACATAAGTCAACTCAAACACGCACTTCAACTTATCTAGTTACCAGTGAGAGGGACACATCTACAAAGCACCAGTAATATTTTCTGGACAATTTGTCCAGTGAGAAAATAAATTAATAAATTCCTTTTGAACTTTAAACATTTTTAAGAAAATATATCTTTCAAAGTCTTCCCCCTGGAATGTTGATCCAGAAATAAATTTATGAATCTTTAAATCAAAGATCCTTAGTAGTACACAATGGCGTTCAATACTAAGGTTCCAGATTTAAGGGTTTAACATTCCCAACTCACCAACAAGATATTCAAATGTTTTGACATCCAGTGGTTTAGTAAAAATGTCAGCGAGTTGTTTGTCAGTGGGGATAAAATGGAGTTCAATGTTTCCTTTCACAATATTATCACGAATGAAGTGATACCTTAGATCAATGTGCTTGGTTTTGGAATGCATGACTGGATTGTTTGAGATAGCAATGGCACTGGTATTATCACAAAAGATTGGAGTCTTTGAATACTTAATACCATAATCAAGCAACTGGTTCTTCATCCAGAGTATCTGAGCACAACAACTGGCTGCAGACACATATTCAGCTTCAGCAGTGGACAATGAAACTGAAGTTTGCTTTTTACTGGTCCAGCTGACCAGTTTGCCACCAAGGAAATGACATCCACCAGTAGTGGATTTCCTGTCTATCTTACAACCTGCATGATCTGAATCTGAATAACCCATTAGATCCATGCCTGAGCCTTTGGGGTACCAAAGACCTAGACTGGGGATACCTTTAAGGTACTTCAGTATGCGCTTTACAGCAAGCATATGAGATTCTTTTGGATTAGACTGATATCTGGCACATAAACATGTTGAAAACATAATATCTGGTCTACTGGCAGTTAAATACATCAGTGAACCAACCATGCCTCTATAGACAGTGGTGTTCACTGGTTTACCATCTGGATCAGAGTCCAGTGTCAGTGGTGCAGAAATTGGAGTTGGTTTAGATGGTGAAGAGTTCATATCATATTTCTTTAAAAGATCTCTAACATATTTTTCCTGATTAATAAAGATGCCATCTTTGTTTTGTTTAATCTGGAGTCCAAGAAAATATGTTAATTCACCCATCAAACTCATTTCATATTCAGTAGACATTATTTTCGAAAATTTCTGGCACATGTTTTCATCAGTAGACCCAAAAATAATATCATCAACATAAATTTGTACCATTAACAGATTACCTTGTTCATGAAGAATAAATAAGGTATTGTCAATTGCACCTCGTTTAAAACCATTTTTCAATAAATGTTTAGTCAGAGTGTCATACCAGGCACGTGGGGCTTGTCTGAGGCCATACAGCGCTTTGTCCAGACGATATACCCAATGTGGATGCTTTTCATCAACGAAACCTGGAGGTTGTCTAACATAAACTTCTTCTTCAAGCTTTCCATTCAAGAAAGCACTCTTTACATCCATCTGGTAGACCTTGAACTGATGATGAGCAGCGAATGTTAAAAATATTCTGATTGCTTCAAGTCTAGCCACTGGAGCAAATGATTCATCAAAGTCGACATCTGACTGGCAGTAGCCTTGTGCTACCAGTCTGGCCTTGTTTCTGATTACGTGGCCATCTTCATCTACTTTGTTTCTGAAGACCCATCTTGTTCCAATTGGTTCTTTCTTTCCAACTGGGAAAGGAACCAGATACCAGACCTTGTTCCTTTCAAACTGGTGAAGCTCTTCTTGCATAGCAGTCACCCAGTTTGGATCTTCCAGAGCCTCGTCAATCTTCTTTGGTTCATTTAGTGATAAGAAACTGACATATAAGCATTGATCACTTGAGGCTCTTCTGGTCTGAACTCTACGACTGGAGTCACCTATGATCTGATCAATAGGGTGAGCTTTTGTCCATCTGGAGTATTGACCAGGATTGTTGCTGACAACAATATCAGTGCAAGAATTCAGTTGAGTCTCCTCTGGAGTTGCTTCTGGAGGAGGATCTTGCCAGATTACTTCAGTATCTTCATCTGAGTCATTTAAATCACGATTTGCATCATGAAATTCTTCGTTTGAAGGCATTTCCTGGAGTACTGGTTCAGTTTGGATTTCTGGTACATTCTCAACTGACACTGATACTGGGGGAGTAGTACGCACATCTGAACCAATATTAATTTCAGAAGGTAATTTGAAAATAATAGAGGGATAGAATGGAGTACTACTGGAGAGTTTCTTTTTCTGAACAGGTTCCAGATCGGGATGACTGGAAACTGTGTCTGGTGAATCTTCAATTTTGTCGTTTATTGGATCAGATTCACAAAAGACAATTGGAAGTACTGGGGTGTGTCAAGGGCTGGTTTGTTGTTGATTGCAACATTTGATTCATCGAAAGTAACATGTATGGATTCTTGTACTTTCTCCAGTTTCTTGTTATAAACTCTGAAGGCTTTGCGAATGGCTGAATATCCTAAGAAATATCCTTCATCAGCTTTGGCATCAAATTTGCCTAGCTGACTGGAGTCGTTCAGGATGTAAACTGGACATCCAAAAACATGAAAATAACCAATATTTGGTTTTCTATTTCTCAATATTTCATAGGAAGTCTTCTTGTGTCGCTTCACGTACACTGATCGATTCTGGGTGTGGCAAGCAGTTGCAATTGCTTCAGCCCAGAAACTGGTAGGAAGACCAGATTCAGCTAGCATACTCCTGGCAGCTTCTATCAACGTTCGATTTTTCCTTTCAACCACTCCATTCTGCTCTGGAGTGCGTGCTGATGAGAAGTTCTGGGAGACGCCAGTGTCAGTACAGAATTTCTCCAGAGTTGCATTCTGGAACTCTGTTCCATTGTCGCTTCTTAACTGACACACTTTTCGCTTATGCTTCAGTTCAATCTGCTTGATAAGAGAGATGATTTCAGCAGCAGCTTCATTTTTAGACCTGAGAAAGACCACCCAACAATATTTGGAGAATTCATCTACTATCACCAGGGTGTATCTTTTACCAGCACGAGTCTGAACATTCACTGGACCAAAGAGGTCCATATGAAGCATGTGAAGAGGTTCAGTAATGCTGAAATTCTGTCTGGTCTTGAAACTGGCACGTTTCTGCTTACCCATCTCACATCCTGGACATGGCCTTTCCTTTTTGAAGGAAACTGAAGGTATCCCATCTGCAAGTTGTTTTCTGGACAACTTATTAATGTTTTTGAAATTTAAATGGGATAACCTTTTATGCCATAACCAGTTTGTGTCTTCATCAGCTTGAGTGTAGAAACATTGCTCTGACGGAGAGCTTTCCATGTCCATCACATATACGTTCCCTTTCCTGGGAGCAATCAACACTACCTTCCAGTCCTTGTTGAATACGATGCCTTGAGCAACATTGAATAAGACTTGATAGCCATCATCACACAGTTGGCTTACACTGATCAAGTTATATTTCAAACCATTCACAAATGCAACACGTGTAAACTTGACTTGTCCATTGTTCAGAACACCATATCCCTCAGTCTTTCCACAACCATCATTTCCAAAAGTGATGGAGGGTCCATCAGAAATGGTGAACTCCTTAAGTAGGGTCTTACATCCGGTCATAGTCCTGCCAGCTGCACTGTCAAGATACCAGATATACTTCTTTCGATCGCCCTATACATACACCAGATATTTATCAGTTAGATTTGGGAACCCATCGACTGATGGGTTCACTGGACCCTCCCTTATAGGTCCCTGGGGCAATCTGGTCTAGTTCACTTACTTCAACAGTAGTTTTTGTTGAAAACACTACTGGAGTTGATAGTTTAGAAACCTTTTTCTTTTTCTCAACTGGAGAAATAAATTTGTCTTTCTTTGCAAAAGGTTTAGTATTTTGTCTAGGGCCAGATGAAGTACCCTCAATAAAGTTTAGTCCTGCATTAAAACTTTGAATTTGACGAGTCAGTGTTTGAATCTGGCTCTCTAACCTGGACAAAACATTTTCATCAGATGATACCTGAGCCTTTCCAGTTGTAGGCTTAGGTAGGGGATTGTTCTGAGGCAAAGGTCTATTCTGCTTAACCTTTTTAACTGGAGCAGTCATCTGGACAACTCCAGTCTTAACCTCTGGGCAAGGAACTGGGAGAATATTGGCCTTGGGAGTTACAGGCTCATCATAAACAGTGGTGGGCCTGAATCCCTCTGGTAATCGATCGATTACTGGTATTAATGATGCTACATGAGTATTTCCATCTAAATATGCACGTTTTTTAGTAGGAAATTGATTTACTCCAGCATCATATGGCTTTCTAGTTTCAAGCCATGATTTAATCACCAGTTTTTCTTTTTCTCAACTGGAGAAATAAATTTGTCTTTCTTTGCAAAAGGTTTAGTATTTTGTCTAGGGCCAGATGAAGTACCCTCAATAAAGTTTAGTCTAGCATTAAAACTTTGAATTTGACGAGTCAGTGTTTGAATCTGGCTCTCTAACCTGGACAAAACATTTTCATCAGATGATACCTGAGCCTTTCCAGTTGTAGGCTTAGGTAGGGGATTGTTCTGAGGCAAAGGTCTATTCTGCTTAACCTTTTTAACTGGAGCAGTCATCTGGACAACTCCAGTCTTAACCTCTGGGCAAGGAACTGGGAGAATATTGGCCTTGGGAGTTACAGGCTCATCATAAACAGTGGTGGGCCTGAATCCCTCTGGTAATCGATCGATTACTGGTATTAATGATGCTACATGAGTATTTCCATCTAAATATGCACGTTTTTTAGTAGGAAATTGATTTACTCCAGCATCATATGGCTTTCTAGTTTCAAGCCATGATTTAATCACCAGTTTTTCTTTTTCTCAACTGGAGAAATAAATTTGTCTTTCTTTGCAAAAGGTTTAGTATTTTGTCTAGGGCCAGATGAAGTACCCTCAATAAAGTTTAGTCTAGCATTAAAACTTTGAATTTGACGAGTCAGTGTTTGAATCTGGCTCTCTAACCTGGACAAAACATTTTCATCAGATGATACCTGAGCCTTTCCAGTTGTAGGCTTAGGTAGGGGATTGTTCTGAGGCAAAGGTCTATTCTGCTTAACCTTTTTAACTGGAGCAGTCATCTGGACAACTCCAGTCTTAACCTCTGGGCAAGGAACTGGGAGAATATTGGCCTTGGGAGTTACAGGCTCATCATAAACAGTGGTGGGCCTGAATCCCTCTGGTAATCGATCGATTACTGGTATTAATGATGCTACATGAGTATTTCCATCTAAATATGCACGTTTTTTAGTAGGAAATTGATTTACTCCAGCATCATATGGCTTTCTAGTTTCAAGCCATGATTTAATCACCAGTTTTTCTTTTTCTAATGATCTCAAGATCTTGTTTTTCTTGGATCAATTGTTCAGTTACCAGAATCTGGGCTTGAAATGCCAGTTCAATGTCTTGAAGTTCTTTTAATTTTGATTTTAAGGCGGCCATTTCAGAGGAATCTGTTTCTAGACCATTTAAACTGTCAAATCTAACAGTTTCCACAAAAATTAAATCAGAATTTAGAGCTTCAGCGATGTCCAATTTCAGTTCAGGATTAGTTTCAAGATCATACTCACTAACCTTTTTAATGACAATGTCGACCCAACGACCAGATGTGACATCATCCTTCACCAGATGCTCTTGATCTGCCAGAGCCATAAAACAACAATCTCTTTCCTCTTCTTCATCGACTGATGAATCATCAGAGGGAACCCATGCTTCTTCAGTGGTTGCTATCATGCATTTGTTATTGTCTTCAATCTGTTTAGACAAGAGAGCAATTTGAGCCTTAAGCTTTTTGTATTTCAACTTATAGCTATCATCAGGCTTGTTATAAGAAGCAGTTGGACCAGACTGGGAGACAAACTGACTGGACCTGCACTCTTTCATGAAATGACCTTTTCTGCCACACTTAAAGCATGTCAGATTGGTCTTGTCAGTGGAAGAACTGGGTGCATGTAGTCCAGTGGGCCTATTTGCTCTGGCCTTAAAATGGTTAAACGTTTTGGCCATCATTGCAACCAGGTCATCACTGTCAGTTTCATCACAGTCTGGAGAGATATCATTACAGACTCCAGAATCCATTAGTTCAGACATCATCTTCTTCATAGAAAATACATTCTCAGAAGATATTAATGCCGCACAAGGTGGTGCAGTATTAGTGACCACCGTGGAACTACTGGAAGCATGATTAAAAGAATCTTTTTTTGCCTCAATCCTCTGGGCTTGATTTTCTTCAGTGAATCTGAAGGCTCCATACAATGTTGACAAAGTATGGGAATGCAAGGTTTTTCCTTGCCTCAAGAACAGAATCATGTGAGACCATTTTGTTGGAAGAATATCACAAAATTTCTCCAAAAGTATATCCTTGTCTTTATCTACCCCTAGTCCTCTTAACTGGTTTATGATGCTCATAAATCTGGTGTAAGTACCAGTAACGGACTCATTGGGGAGAGCAAAAAATGACTCATACTTTTTATTTAAGGAGACTTTTCTGGTAACAACAGTATCATCACCTCCCTCATGCTGGTTTACTAGTTCATCCCACATACTTTTGGCACTGGGATAGAGAACTAGTGTGGGAATGAGAGTTTCTGGAATAGCCCCGAGGATCATATTTTTAAGAAGTGTATCAAGATTTACTAATCTTTTCTCCTCTTTGGACCAGTGTTCAAAGTCCCTCACACGATGGTTTAACCCACGAGTGTAAAATAACAAGACAAGTATGAACTAGAATCGGACTAGTATTACTTCAATATAAATATGCAAGAATATAAACAAAGTAATAAATGACTTTAAGCAATATTTAAACAAGTAAATAAAAGGTGGAACACGAATGTAGTTTTCAAGTGTATTTTCTTTATTGATGTATAAACAAAATACAAGATCGTTGCGGAACCTAGATATTACACGTATGTAAGTATCTAAACAATCTTTGAATTACAAGTGATCTATACTTGCTAAATAAACTCCTTTGATCGATATACTTAGAGTTGTGAAGTATAGCTGTTTAGATCGAGAGTATTTAAGCAAGTTCACCAATTTGCAAAAAAGTGATTTTCTCAAAGAAATGACTTTGTATTTATAGGCAACAAAATTCTCCAGTGAATTTGTGCCGTACAAATATGGTTGCATACATTTAATGATCCGACAAGAACATTAAATGTATTGGATAAGGAATAAGGATAAAGTCACATCAAGTGCAAGTGTATCCTTTTATCCAACCACCTTAACACACGTATACTTTGGTAAAGAACAAGTGGGTTGTTCTTTGGAAAGTGTGTAAAGGCTTAAAGTCAAATCCTCGATATCAGTGTTCAGACTTGTAAGGTCTAGAACACTGACAATCTTCCAGTGTACAGATCTGGTAAGACTTTCCAGTGGACTCCGCCATTTGATAAGTCTTCTTTCTTCAGACTTCAGTCAGAATGTCTTCAGTAGAGTAGATCTGGACTGGGGTGAAGACCAGTGAGCTAATCTGTAGAATACTCCAGATTTCCTATACAAGTATTTGCTCATTAGTCTTCCATTATTTCTGGACAAATCTTTAGAAGGACTCCAGATCCCAAGTCTGGAGTAGGTCAGATTCTGGACAGATCTTCAGTAAGCTCCAGTAGTCGAATCTGGACCTAACAATGATGATGAAACTTCATCTATCAATTATACTCTCAAGGGAGGTACCAGATCCCTTGGTTTCACTGCAAGTCTACTCAGGTCTGTTCTCCAGTTGAACTATTTTGAACAGAATGAGTTGCCTATTGAACTTCCCACTGGTATAAATACAAGGGAAGTGTGCAGACTAATGGGGCACACGGATATTATGGATGAGCATGGTCAGCTATCCAGGAAAGGAACTATCTACATGAGCAAGCTGTCAGACTCATGGAGATATTTCTTCACCCATATTGTTGAATGTCTGGGAGGCAGTTCTAGAGGGTTAGACCAGATAAATCAAACCCATCTCCAGATTGCCTACTGCTTATGGTTTGGGCTTAGAGTGGATTTTTCCCAGTTCTCTTTGATGACCTGGTAGAGCGTCTAAGAGTGAAAGGAAGAAAACCTTTTGTTCCTTATATTCGTTTCCTTTCACTGCTGTTTAAAAATGCTCTTGGAGACCAGTATGATTTTGATACTACTCACTTTTCTGTGAGTGAGTATATGAGGGATCTGGTCAACCTCAGATCTCCACTGGACGAGGTAGATATTCCTCAGTCCATGCTTTCCTTCCAGAGAGAAGAAGCTGAAATGGGTCCAGGTAGTGGTTAAGCTGTTGAAGGACCATCTGGTGATCAGGATGTACAGATCATTGTGGCTGTACAACCCATTCGACAAATTGCTCATAAAGGTCAAGGTACAGAAGTTGTTGAACCTTCCAGACGACCTAAAACTAACAGGCGTCTGATGAGAGCTGGACTTCAGGTGAATCCTGAAAGACATCCTGGTGATGTTATGAATCTGGATGGGTCACCAATTTTTGAACAAGAGAACGTACAAGAGGTTGTTGGGCAGGTAACTGATGAACAAATGGAAAATGTTGCCCAGATTATAGAGCAGGTTGTTGAGGAAGTTGAACAAGATGTTCAGACTGATGAACATGTTTCTGGTGAGCAAGAAGCTCAAATAGACTTGAATGTAGATGCTGGTGAACAAGTTAATGTAGAGGCTGGTGAACAGACTGGTGATCAGACAGTTGGGATGGCTCCAGAATGGGATGATGTAGATTCCCCAATGTCTGAAGGCTTTGATGCAAACATGAATTTCTTGGGTGATGAAGATGAAAATATTGACACATCTGCTATTGCTTCAGTCACCCAACCAATTATATCTTCTGAAATGCCACCACCAGAATCAAATGAACCACCACCAGAATCAAACATTCCACCACCACCACCACCTTCAATTCCTAGAAACACTCAATACTTCACTCCAGCAACCACTCAACCTTCACAATCTCAACCTCCACCTCGTGCGCCGGAGTCACCAGTTGCAACATCTGAAGCTGCAACTGAAGAGGACTGGGCACAAGTACCTCTTATGACCAGATTGCCTTCACATCTTGAACCTCCCAGTGGTCTTCCACTTCATCTTCTGCCGAGGTCCAAGGCCTTTTAAGTAAGGTGGCGGACCTGGAGAGATCACTCCAGACTTCATCTCAGGTTATTTCAGACTTCAAATTCTTATTATCAAATAACCTTGCATCTGAGATGAATCTGTTTGCTGGGAATGAGAAGCTTGTGTTTGAGAAGCTTGATGAACTGGTACTGGCCACAAACAACAATACTGAAAATTTCAAAGTGGCTGTCCAGGGTTTAGAGACAAGGTTGGTTAGTTCTGTTCAAACTGTAGTCACTGGTGAACTGGCAGGTCTGAAAGAAGAAGTTCATAAGTTGGTTTCCAGGGTCAGTTCTCTGGAGACTAGATCCACACTTGACCAGGATGCAGTGGTCAGTACAATAAGTGATGAATGTACAAAGAAGTTCAGAATCAGTATGCTGAAAGAACTATCTGAAGAGATTTCTGAGACTGTTCTTTGTACCATTCAAGATGGGGTGTTACCCTAAGTGGAGAAGTTACTAGAAGAAAAGTTGCCAAAACACTTGCCTAAAGCAGTTGCAAATGTTCAAAAGGAAGTGCAGGCACTTAAGAAAGTTGTGCTGAAACAACTCCAGTGGCAGGTATAACATTTGGTCCACTGGACAGACTTATGCTTGAACAATTATGGAATGATCTCAAGTCCTGGACTGGTGATCATTCCAAGGGGGAAAAGTCGTTTGGTGACCAAAGACAAAGAGCATATGGCACTGAAGCCGGGCTAACTAAAGAAGCTACTGGTACTGAAGCCAGTGAGCCCCAGTTTGAGTCCTTCCCAGATATACCAACAACTCTGAAGTCAGTTAAGGGAAAACAATAAATGGTATCTGGTGAAGAAGAAGAGCAAACTGCTGAAGATGCTGATGATGAAACTTCCAAGAAGTTAGAACAAGAATGCATTATGATTGAAATCTTCAAAAGAAACCAAAAAGATGAACTGCTGGCCCATCAAAGGGAGATGGCATCAATGGGGACTCTGGACTCTTACAATGCTGGAAGGTTAGGCATAAATGTTGATGTATATAAAAAGATGAAGGATGACCCCAGAGTTCATCAATGTTTGAATGCATTGGATGATGTTCATGTACGCTCATTTTACGTCGAAGAAGAACAGGTCTATGATTCTATAATTTATGGCGTGAGTATACCAGAACTCATCAGACAAAGGAAGGATGAACTGGTAAGCCTCCAGAAAAAGATCAGAAAGAACGCTGGTGCTCTGGAGATAGAATACAGGAAGAAACTTACTGGCTTACCAAAACTGACTGCCAAAGCAAATCAAAGCGC
Organism: Erigeron breviscapus; assembly: GCA_034093135.1. Lineage (NCBI taxonomy): Eukaryota > Viridiplantae > Streptophyta > Magnoliopsida > Asterales > Asteraceae > Erigeron > Erigeron breviscapus. The sequence goes on along the minus strand of CM067167.1, from coordinate 197,358,636 downwards.
TCAAAGATGCTGATATAAGCAAATTCATTCCCCTGGACACTTCTCGAAAAATCAATCGTCAAGAACTCCAATCTGCTGTAGAGCAAAAGAGAATGTCCAAGGAAACTGAAGCATTGATCCAGCAAGCCAAAGTGAAAGACAAGTACAATGAGATGTTAAATTTCAGGGCTGATGCCAGAAGGATCACTGGTGCTGAGATCAAATTGGCTGAAAATCATGAAGGCATGTCTAAGTTTGAAGTAAAGTTGACCAGGGAGGGTAACTTTACTGATGAAAGGAAAAGTACTTCAGTCCAAGCATTTGGATGGAGTGAACTGAAAGAAATCGCTTTATCGTTCAGGGGGAAGACAGATGTGTCGACTGATGTTAAAGCATTTCTGAAAAGAGTTGAAAAGGTATGGAGAAGAAAGCATCAGATGGAAGTTGCTATGGGCATGAAAATCGCTAGAATCTATACCATCTTCTCCATCACTAAAGAGAAAGGCTACTGAAGATGCTCCAGGACAGACACCAAAAAGAAGGGCCTGACTCTTATCATTTACTTGTTGTAAATTATTGTTTTATGAAAATTGTATACTATTTATCAGTTGATGTATGTAATAATAGTTGCAATTTTTTATTCATATAAGTAAATGATCAGATTTAGTCTAAGTTAGAACTTAAAAGATGAAACTGAAAACACTCATGATCTATAAAGTGTTTTCCAGTAACTTAGATTTTTTAGACAAATCAAAACTTGTGTTTTTCAAGCATACAAAATTGTATAGATATAAGCTTGAAAACACTTGCATTATTTCTAAACAAATAGGGGGAATTTGTTAGGTCCAGATTTACTGGACTCGCTCCAGACTCGACTACTGGAGCCTTACTGAAGATCTGTCCAGAAACGTATTCTACTGGACCTACTCTAGACTTGGAATCTGGAGTCCCTCTGAAGATTTGTCCAGAAATAATGGAAGACTAGTGAGCAAATACTTGTATAGAAAATCTGGAGTATTATCCAGATTAGCTCACTGGACTTCACCCCAGTCCAGATCAACTCTACTGAAGACATTCTCACTGAAGTCAAAGACTGAAGTCTGAAGAAAGAAGACTGGCAAATGGCGGAGTCTACTGGAAGTCTTACCAGATCTGTACACTGGAGGATTGTCAGTGTTCTAGACCTTACAAGTCTGAACACTGATATCGAGTAAATGACTTTTGCCTTTACACACTTTCCAAAGAACAATCCACTTGTTCTTTACCAAAGATTATACGTGTGTAAAGGTGGTTGGATAAAAGGATACAAAGTCATTTGATGTGACTTTATCCTTATTCCTTATCCAATGCATTTAATGTTCTTTTCGGATCATTAAATGCATGCAACCATATTTGTACGGCACAAAATTCACTGGTGAATTTTGTTGCCTATAAATACAAAGTCATTTCCTTGAGAAAATACTTTTAAGCATACATTTTGCATTTAAGTGAATTTGTCTAAATACTCTCGATCTTAAACTGGGATACTTCACAACTTTAAGTATCTGGATCCAAAAGAGTTATTTGACAAATATAGATCATTTGTAATTCATAGGTTGTTAGGATACATACTTATTTGTATTATCTTGATTCCGCACAACCTTGTATTTTATTTAACATCATAAATAAAATACACCATTGAAAATTACATAATGTTCCACTTTATTTGTTTATTGCTTTAAGTCTTGTATTACTTTATTTATATACTTGCATTTATATTAAAGTAATACTAGTCCATTGTAGTGATTATTAGACTTGTTGTATTTTACACTTTCCTGGTTAACCATCGTATTTAAAGGGACCTCACACGTTATTTAGGTCAAATTTTTTCAAAAAGAGCATCTCATGTTTGGGAAGAATTAAAAGAAACATATGACAAAGTAGATGGTTCTGTTACATTTAACTTACATCATAAAATCAATTCTATGTCACAGAATGGTACTACTTTAGCTGAATACTATCATAAACTGAATGCCTTGTGGAAACAATTTGATGCTTTGATTAAATTGCCTAGCTGTACTTGTCATGCTGCAGAAGACTTTAAGAAACATAATCAACTAATAAAATTAATGCAATTCTTAATGGGTCTTGATGACACTTACATGCAAATAAGAAGTACTATTCTTTCTAAAGATCCTCTACCTGATGTTAGGAGTGCATATGCTATTATTTCTAGTGAGGAGTCACACAGGATAGTATCATCTAGTTCTTCTCAAAAAGGTCAAAATTCTGTATTTGCTTCTAATGTGCCTAAGATGAATTTTCAAAGGTCTGCTAATAATTTTAAGACTTCTAATAGTTTTAAACCTGCTGAAAATGTTAGGAAACCTAATAATTCATCTGTTATTTGTGATCATTGTGGTTTTACTGGTCATACTATTGAAAAGTGTTTTAAGCTGATTGGTTATCCTGTTGATTTTGGTAAGAAAATGTAAGTCCCAACTCGTTAGATGGTACTACTGAAGACACCTCTATGTCGATGGTGGAGTTACTTTGCAATATATGCACTGAACTGGAGACGACCAGTTGCAGTGTGTATATACCAAGTTCTAGATAGATTACTTATATTAAAGACAATAAGTAAAGAACAATGCAATAATACAAATAACTTGTAAGATAACTTGATGAGACAATATGTATTTTTCAATGTGTAATTTATTTATTGATATTAAACAAATTACAAGGTTGATGCGGAACCAAGATAATACACGAATGTAAATATCCTAACAACCTATGAAATACAATTGATCTATACTCGGAATTTCTCAAGACAATCGAAACACTTAAAGTTGTGAAATGTTCCTTTTAGCGATTGAGAGAAGATTGCACAAGTTCACCAAGAATATTGCAGGTTTGCAAAGTGTGAAGTTATTCGTCTTTGTGAAATAACTTTGTGAGATCGAATACTTGAATTCTTGGTTGTGCAATGACTTGTATTTATAGGCAAAGTTAACATTGGGATGTTAACTTTAGCCGTACAAATGTGGTTGGGAGCATTTAAGGAATAACATTTAATTCCTTAAAAAGCAGTGTAAAGTCGCATGTTAAAGTGACTTTACATAACCACCTTTATGTACCTTTTAATACTTAAATAATAAGATAAGGCTTATTATCCGGGTAAAGGTACATAAAGCATACAAGTCAATTCCTCGTAATCAGTGTAAAGCTTTGTAAGGGCTTTCCACTGATGGTCTCCAGTTTGTAACTGACTAGAATGCCAACTGGGCTTCGCTTCCATTGCCATTCTCTATCTTCCATTTGTTGTCTTCGACTTCAACTGGAATGCTTCTTCAACTTGGTCAGTTCTCAACTGGAGGAAGTCTTCAGTTGCGTTAACTGTACGGTGCAATTGGACTTCAATATATTTCTCGACAAATCATCTTGGTCACCAGTTTCACTAGTCTCCAGATGCAACTGGTGACTGGCCAGTTCCAGGTGAACTGGTCCTAACAAATTCCCCCTATTTGTCTAGAAATATAGTCTAAGTCTTTCTAGTTCTTGTATCTGTACAAGTGTGAACTGGAAGGACTTGTTCGATTTAAATCTATTTAAGTTATCTAAGGCATTTTTATAGATCAATAAATGCCTTAGGTTTTTCTTTTAGGTTTGTTAGATTTTAATCTATTATCTACCTTGTGGTTACAAACTGGTAACTTCATTTATACAAGGGAATGAAATTTATACAAGTTACAGAATGTAAATACAAATTACAAGTAGATAAACTGAAGAAAGAACTTAATGAGACGGCCCTTCGCCAGTTCTTCTTTTCTTGGCAACTGAAGAGATAGGCAGAGTATCTTCAGGGTCAATATTCAACTTTTGCTCAAGATTTTCTTTATGTTGAATCTTCCCCCTTAGAAAGTTAACGCATGCTTTCTCGAACCTATTCTTTTGTGCCTTAGCATCCAAAACATTCACCATCTCCACCCATTCGCTGAACCCATACTGCATAGCACCAGGATCATCAGTTCTAACCAGTGGCCCACCAGTATACTTAACTTCAATTTGAAAAACCTTGATGCCTGGCTTGATTGTAACATTGACACCATTAATAGTACCACTATGTCTTCTGGTTGACATGATCTGGGAGTAGTAGTTTCTAGCTTCAGATTCATTTGTGATTTTTATACTCCCAGCACCAGCAGCCAGTACAACGGACTTAATGTCTTCATTGGATACCTCGCCAGTTGATTCAACGAATGTGCTAAGGTCAGCATCTCTTGCATCTCTTGTCAGTAGTCTTCTTGGTTGTGGAATCCTTCTTCTTGGTGGATTCAATACATCCTTCACAACCTTTTTAACATTTGCAATTCTCTTAAGAATCCCACTGGCCCTAATCTCTTTTGCCTTCTCCACTGAAATGTTTAAGCTCCTGGCATCGAATTCAGCTTAATCCTCATGATAGTGTCTATCCAGTTCTACTTCTAGCATTTCATTCAACTGGTCAACTATCCTAGGATCATTCTTAACCCTAACATACTCATCCTTAGTGATACCCAGTAGATTGGCATCACTCATATCCAGCAACTTAATCTGAGCAAGATGTGCCCTGGCCTCAACTTGGTTTCTTTGTTTCATTTTCTTTCTTTCTTTGATGTCATTACCAAGTCTAGCCAGTTTTCTACTATCACTATCTGAAACTGGAGGTAGTATGTCAGCATTACCAGTTTCTAACATTTCACCAGTGGCCGGCTGGGCAGATGCATCACCAGCTAAACCTTTACCTTTGTCCAAACCAACATTCCCCCTATCACTCTGCTCACCAGCTTCAGTACTGGTAGCCACAACCAATTCTCTTCCAGATCCAGATGGAGTCCTTCCAGGTGCAACTGGTCGTGTAAGGACTGAACTTCTTTCCCCCTAGGCAGCATCTAGACCTGCCCTAATTGCTTCCCATTCAGAGGGGTGAGATGGCAACCGGTCAAGAGGCTGCCATGACTGCAAGTCCTTACACTCTTTGAAAATGCCACACATCATCCTGAAGGACCTCCATAAATGGTTTGTCTCCTTGGACTGGGTCAAGACATTTGCAACAACTTGGTCTTGACCAGTTTTCAATTCACTCAAGATCTTGGAATCCTCATCCAAACCGGAGACAACCTTATCCTTAACTTCATCATCCATCTTCTTCAGATTTTCCACTTCAGTTGTCAGTTTCTCTATAGATTGAGCATGTAGAGATACCTGGGTGTTCAAACTTTCTATGCTGCCTCTCAACTGGTTGATCTCACTGGTAAGTGGGGCCAGATCAACCTGAGGAGTGGCCAGCTTGGTGATCTCAGACATTACCCTTTCAATCAATGCTCTTCTCTAGCACCCAGCGTATCCTCTATTTTCTGACCAACCGAAGTCATCAACTGCTCTCCAAGGCCAGTTACATCTAGGCCAGGTCTTTCAATAAGTTCCTTAACCTGCCTTTCAATCTTTTAAGTCAACTTCTGAAGTTCTGACAGTATTTCCTAGCAAGTTAGAGATTGAACTGCAGACCTTGGAGTGAGTTAGGTCAAAGGCTTCCTTTAGAGTACCAGCTAGATTGTTGCAGCCAGTGACCAACTCATTAAGCTTTTTGAACACCAAGTCTTCATTAGATGAAAACTTGTTTATCCCAGATCGACCACCTTAATGTTTGTCAAATGATCTTTGTGGTATCTGGAGAATGACTTGGTGTTCTTGTCGAGTGTCTTCTGAATCTCCTCCACCCTGGTAAGAAGGTTTTGGAGATCGGCTTGTAGTGAGACAACTTGATTGTCCAGTGACAAAGGAGAAGGTGTCACTGGACCACTAGCAGTTACTACTGGAGCAACTGGAGGAGGCAAACTGATGGAAATCTCCCCAGTTGTCAGGCCAGCAGTTGAAGAAATTATTGGAGTGGTGGTTGAAGAAAGGACTGGAAAATCAAATTGTTGTTCATGCTGAGAATGCTCAGGTGTGAACAACGGCGACGGTGGGGGTGGCATTTCTCGAGCAAGTGAGAATTGCCCAGTTGGTAAAGGAGCGAAATTTGTTGGTAAAGATATATCTATAGGCACATTTACTTGTGGTGGTGAAAATGAAATTGATGCGTCTAGAGGTAAGACTGGAGATGAAGGGTCTTGAGCTTGTACAGAAGCATCAAGAATCTCCAAGTCTGTTTCAGTACCTTCAGAATCCGAAGATTCTATAAGGATTTCCTCGTCATTAACACTCATGTCCAGATCCATGAATGTGACAGAGGGCTGTTTAGTTACCTGGACAGTCTCCAGATGACCTTCCCCAGTTTCCTGGATGGGTACATCTGTTGGAGGATCAGATACCGAAGTATCTTCTATATGTATATTTATATATATAGATAGATAAACCTGCCCATATTCATCCTTGAATACATTCATTATGGATCTCGTATTGATTTTTAAACAATACCATTAAGTATATCTCCATTTTTGGAAGGTAAACACATTTACATATTAAGCTAACTACTTAGCTTATTTATGGGATTTCAAAATATGTTTTTAAAGATTTTGTTATAACACGATTTCTATCACCGAATTCACGTCATCAATGGCGGTTTTGGTGAGTGTGTGTTCTTGG
>CM067167.1:197298544-197351051 GCA_034093135.1 Erigeron breviscapus | reverse complement strand
TATCATGACTACTTATGTGAATTCTGGTACTCCGCATACTATAATGAAGAAACCTCGTCAATTTCTTATACTCTTAGGGGTGGTACCAGATCCTTTAGTTTCTCAGTGAGTTTACTCAGGTCTGTATTGCAGTTGAATTATCAGGGAAGTGTGTAGGTTGATGGGGCATACAGAAATTGTTGATGACCATGGCCAGTTGTTGAGAAAGGGTATAATTTATATGAGCAGATTGACAGATTCATGGAGATTTTTCTTCACCCATTTGGTTGAGTGTATGGGAGGTAGTTCTGGGGGTCTTGATCAGATAAATCAAACCCAGCTCCAGATTGCCTATTGTTTGTGGTTCGGGATAAGAGTGGACTTCGCTCAAATTTTGTTCAATGATTTGGTGGATAGACTGAAAGCAAAAGGGAGAAAACCACACGTTCCATTTATTCGTTTTCTTTCCCTTATGTTTAGAAGTGCTCTAGGAAATGAGTACGATTATGATACTACTCATTTCTCAGTGAGTGAGTTTTTGAGGGACCTAAACAACCTTCAATCAAGAGATGGTGAGGTAGATATTCCTCAGTCCATGCTCTCATTTCAAAAGGTGGAAGAGATTGTGGCACCAGGCAGAGTACAAGTTGTTGGAAGCCCTGGTGAAGACCAAGATGTTCAGGTTGTCGAGATGGTACAACCTATAAGGCAAGTGGCTCCAGTAGAAAGTGTGCAACGAATGTTGAGCTTTCCAGGCGACCCAGATCACATAGGCGTCTGATGCGAGGTGGAGTCCAGGTAAATCCATCAACCCATCCTGGTGATACAATTAATGTTGATGGGTCTCCTATTTTCGAAGAGGAGAATACTGAATCTGTTGTACAATTTGAACAGAGAATGGATACTGAAGTCCAGGCTGTTGTGCAAGACGATGTTGCCCTGGTTGTTGAAGAAGTTGTTGAAGATGTTCAAACTGAAGAACATGCTTCTGGTGAGCAAGAGGCTTCACTGGACTTGAATGTTGATGTTGGTGAACCAGAGAATGTAGAGACTGGTGCACAGTCTGGTGAACAGACAGTTGGGACTGATCCAGAATGGGATGATGTTGATTCCCCAATGTCTGAAGGGTTTGATATTAATATGAATTTTCTGGGTGAAGATGTACAAGAAGAAGAAATTCTACCAGAAATACCAACACCTTCACCAGAAATACCAACACCTTCACCAGAAATACCCACACCTACACCAGAAATGCCACCACCAGAACTACCAACACCTTCACCAGAAATACCAACACCCACCAGAAATACCAACACCTCACCAGAAATACCAACACCTCACCAGAAATACCAACACCTCACCAGAAATACCAACACCTTCACCAGAAATACCAACACCTACACCAGAAATACCAACACCACCAGAAATACCAACACCTCACCAGAAATACCAACACCTTCACCAGAAATACCCTCATCTCTTGAACCTCCCACTGGTCTCTCCACTTCTTCTTCTGCCGAGGTCCAAGGCCTTCTTAGTAAGGTGGCGGACCTGGAGAGATCACTCCAGAGCTCTTCCCAGGTTATTTCTGATTTTAAGTCCTTATTGTCAACTAATTTAGCTTCAGAAATGAACTTGTTTGCTGGGAATGAGAAGATGGTGTTTGAGAAGTTAGATGAACTGGTACTGGCCACAAATCGTAATTCTGAAAACATTAGAGTGGCAGTCCAGGGTTTGGAAACAAGACTGGTAAGTTCTGTTCAGACTGCAGTGAAAGATGAATTAGTACAACCACTGGCAGGTCTGAAAGAAGAAGTTGAGAAGCTGGTTACAAGGGTAAGCTCTCTGGAGAGTAGGCCCACACTGGACCAGAGTGCAGTTGTTAGTACTCTGAGTGATGCATGTACAAGGAAGTTCAGAAATAATATGTTAAAAGAATTATGTGAAGAAGTTTCTGAGACTGTCCTAAGTAGCATTTATGATGGGGTGTTACCTCAAATAGAAAAGCTACTGGATGAGAAGTTGCCACAGCACTTGCCAGAAGAAATTGAAAATATGAAGAAAGAAGTGCTGGCACTCAAGAAAGGTATGACTGCTTCCATGCCAGAATAAGGAAGGACCTTTGGTTCTCTGGACAGGCATATGATGGAAGAATTGTGGAATGATCTGAAGTCCAGGACTAGAGATCATTCCAAGGGGGAAAAATCGTCTATTCCATCATCTGGTGACCAAGAAGGTTTAATAAGGAAGAAAAAGGAAGTTGTAAGGGCCGTTGCTACTGAGAGCATTGTTCAAAGAAAACAAGTGACTGGTACTGATGCCAGTGCACGATTAGCCCAGAGAGCACTTGGCACTGAAGCCATTGTGCAGACTGAAGAAGAGGTTACTGGTACTGAAGCCAGTGAACCCCAGTTTGAAACCTTCCCAGATATTCCTACCACACTGAAGGCAGTCAAAGGAAAAGAAAAGGTTGTATCTGGTGAAGAGGAAGAGCAGATTGAAGATGTTGACAATGAAACATCAAGGAAGTTGCAACAACAATGCATTATGATAGAAATTTTCAAGACAAATCAAAAGAATGAACTGCTGGCCCATCATAGGGATATGGCAATAATGGGCACTCTGGATTCCTACAATGCTGGAAGGTTAGGCATTAATATTGAAGTCTTTAAAAGGATGAAGGATGACCCCAGAGTTCATCAGTGTCTCGATGCATTGGATGATGTTCATATACGCTCGTTCTACGCTGAAGAAGAACAGGTATATGACTCATTAATTTATGGTGTTACCATTCCAGAGTTGATCAGACAGAGAAAGGAGGAGCTGGTAAGCCTCCAGAAAAAGATTAGAAAAAATGCTGGTGCTCTGGAGTTGGAATACAGGAAAAGGATGACTGGTCTGCCTAAGCTTACTGCCAAACAAATAAAGGCAATAAAAGATGGTGATGTTAGCACCTTCATTCCTCTGGATACTACTCTGAGAATCAATCGACATGAACACCAGTCCACTGAAGGACAACAGAGTGGTGTATCCAGGGATACTGAAGAAATGGTTCACATGGCTAAGCAGAAGGCAAAGTTTGATGATATGATGAATTTCAGGGCCAATACAAGAAGGATTGTAAATGCTGAAATCAAGTTGGCTGAAAATCATCAAGGAATGACCAGATTCAATGTGAAGTTGACCAGAGAGGGTAACTTTACAGATGAAAGGAAGGATACTTCAGTCCAAGCTTTTGGATGGACTGAACTGAAGGAGATAGGATTGACCTTTAAAGGTAAAACTGATCTCTCTCCAGATGTGAAGGCCTTTATGAAGAGAATCGAGAAGGTCTGGAGAAGAATTCAACAAATGGAAGCTGTGTTGGGTTTGAGACCACCAGTGTCTGTTCCATCATCTCCATCTCCAAAAAGGAAGGCTACTGAAGATGCTCCAGAAAGGACAACGAAAAGAAGGGCCTAAATCTTTTTATCATTGTACTTATTGTAATTAATTGTCTTATGAAAGTTGTAATTATTTTCCTTTTGATGAAAGTAATAATGGTTGCAATTTTTTATTTTTATAAGTAAATGACCAGATTTAGTCTAAGTTAGAACTTAAAAGATGAAACTGAAAACACTCATGATCTATAAAGTGTTCTCCAGTAACTTAGATTTTTTAGACTTAAATCGACTAAGTGTTTTCCAGACATACAAATTTGTATATCTATAAGTCTGAAAACACTTGCATTATTTCTAAACAAATAGGGGGAATTTGTTAGGTCCAGATTTACTGGACTCGCTCCAGACTCGACTACTGGAGCTTACTGAAGATCTGTCCAGAATCTGACCTACTCAAAACTTGGGATCTGGAGTCCTTCTAAAGATTTGTCCAGAAATAATGGAAGACTAATGAGCAAATACTTGTATAGGAAATCTGGAGTATTCTCCAGATTAGCTCACTGGTCTTCACCCCAGTCCAGATCTACTCTACTGAAGACATTCTGACTGAAGTCAAAGACTGAAGTCTGAAGAAAGAAGACTTATCAAATGGCGGAGTCCACTGGAAAGTCTTACCAGATCTGTACACTGGAAGATTGTCAGTGTTCTAGACCTTACAAGTCTGAACACTGATATCGAGGATTTGACTTTAAGCCTTTACACACTTTCCAAAGAACAACCCACTTGTTCTTTACCAAAGTATACGTGTGTTAAGGTGGTTGGATAAAAGGATACACTTGCACTTGATGTGACTTTATCCTTATTCCTTATTCAATACATTTAATGTTCTTGTCGGATCATTAAATGTATGCAACCATATTTGTACGGCACAAAATTCACTGGAGAATTTTGTTGCCTATAAATACAAAGTCATTTCTTTGAGAAAATCACTTTTTAGCAAATTGGTGAACTTGCTTAAATACTCTCGATCTAAACAGCTATACTTCACAACTCTAAGTATATCGATCAAAGGAGTTTATTTAGCAAGTATAGATCACTTGTAATTCAAAGATTGTTTAGATACTTACATACGTGTAATATCTAGGTTCCGCAACGATCTTGTATTTTGTTTATACATCAATAAAGAAAATACACTTGAAAACTACATTCGTGTTCCACCTTTTATTTACTTGTTTAAATATTGCTTAAAGTCATTTATTACTTTGTTTATATTCTTGCATATTTATATTGAAGTAATAATAGTCCGATTCTAGTTCATACTTGTCTTGTTATTTTACACTCGTGAGTTAAACCATCGTGTGAGGGACTTTACAATCATATTTTGCAGTGTACCAGAATTCACAAAGGTACTCATGGTACATCCTTCCTGGATTTAGTGTTAACGCACCATATAATGGGCAAGAGAGAAAAAATGTGTTTAATCTCCCAATAATCGATTGGGCATCATGAACGCTGGACAGAGAAAGTCTGGCCATCCAGTTATTCATGTTGATTCTAATGGCATTTGCCTCAAGAGTGATATGAGGTACCCTGTCAACATTTTCAGAGGGAGCATATTCAGCGGCAAGGAGATTTTTGAGCGATTTTGATTGTCTAGGTGCCATTTATAAAGAATAGATGAAGATGAAATTGAATATATATAGGTTATGATGAAGATTTGATGAAGGAATGAATGGAAATAGAGTAAATATGAGAGATGATGATGATTGGAAAAAGAATGAAGAAGTAAATGAAGGAATTTGAAAGATTTGGGAGTAAATATGTTCGAAGTAAATGCAATTGAAATTGAAAGTGGGTATATATAGGAGAGAGAATGTGGAACTCAAACAGTTTATTTGAAATTATCAAATATAATTTTGATCGAGGTTCTGAGATCCGCATTAATTACATCACATCACACATAAATGTGTGACGGTATACAGCCCACAAATATTAACAAGTTGCTCTTTTTTTGACTTCCCAAGGTAAAAATACCATCATTACGTTGAAAAATTTACATGCCACGTAGGATTAAAATATCTTCAAAAAGATTTGCTTACGTGGCACACACGATGACCAAGTATTTAGAAAATATTATGACATATTTCAGTGCATCTGGAGGTTGACTGGACACTCCAGTATCACTGGTGGATTAGTCCAGTGAACATGTACTGATGGTACACTAGAGGGACACTCCAGTAAAGTACCAGTGAAAACCAATTTTGAAAGACTGGTAACCTCAAACGTGCACGTCAACTAATATAGACAAATGAGAGGGACACATTTACAAGGAGACATTAGTCACCTCAAACACGCACTTCAACCTGTCCAGTTACCAGTGAGAGGGAGACATTTATAAAGCACCAGTAATATTTTCTGAAGAGTTTGTCCAGTGAGAAAATAAATTAATAAATTCCCCCTGAACTTAAAACATTTTTAAGAACAAAAATATCTTTCAAGTCTTTCCCTGGAATGTTGATCCAGAAATTTATTAATGCAAAGATAGTACACAAAGGCGTTCAATATCTGGGCAGTTATAAATTTATAAATCTTTAAATCAAAGATCCTCAGTAGTACACACTGGCGTTCAATACCAAGGTTCCAGATTTAAGGGTTTAACATTCCCAACTCACCAACAAGATATTCAAAAGTTTTGACATCCGGAGGTTTGGTAAAAATGTCAGCGAGTTGTTTGTCAGTGGGAATAAAATGGAGTTCAATGTTGTTTTTCATAATATGATCACGGATAAAATGATACCTGAGATCAATGTGCTTCGTTCTGGAGTGCATGACTGGATTGTTTGAGATAGCAATGGCACTGGTATTATCACAAAAGATTGGGGTCTTTAAATACTTAATACCATAATCAAGCAACTGGTTCTTCATCCAGAGTATCTGAGCACAACAACTGGCTGCAGACACGTATTCAGCTTCAGTAGTGGACAATGAAACTGAAGTTTGCTTCTTACTGGTCCAGCTGACCAGTTTGCCACCAAGGAAATGACATCCACCAGTTGTGGATTTCCTGTCTATCTTACAACCTGCATGATCTGAATCTGAATAACCCATTAGATCCATGCCTGAGCCTTTGGGGTACCAAAGACCTAGACTGGGGACACCTTTAAGGTACTTCAGTATGCGCTTTACAGCAAGCATATGAGATTCCTTTGGATTAGACTGATATCTGGCACATAAACATGTTGAAAACATAATATCTGGTCTACTGGCAGTTAAATACATCAGTGAACCAACCATGCCTTTATAGACAGTGGTGTTCATTGGTTTACCATCTGGATCGGAGTCCAGTGTCAGTGGTGCAGAAATTGGAGTTGGTTTAGATGGTGAAGAGTTCATATCATATTTCTTTAAAAGATCTCTAACATATTTCTCCTGATTAATAAAAATGCCATCTTTGTTTTGTTTAATCTGGAGTCCAAGAAAATATGTTAATTCACCCATCAAACTCATCTCATATTCAGTTGACATTATTTTTGAAAATTTCTTGCACATGTTTTCATCAGTAGACCCAAAAATAATATCATCAACATAAATTTGTACCATTAACAGATTACCTTTTTCATGAAGAATAAATAAGGTATTGTCAATTGCACCTCGTTTGAAACCATTTTTCAACAAATGTTTAGTCAGAGTGTCATACCAGGCACGTGGGGCTTGTCTGAGGCCATACAGAGCTTTGTCCAGACGATATACCCAATGTGGATGCTTTTCATCAACGAAACCTGGAGGTTGTCTGACATAAACTTCTTCTTCAAGCTTTCCATTCAAGAAAGCACTCTTTACATCCATCTGGTAGACCTTGAACTGATGATAAGCAGCGAATGCTAAGAATATTCTGATCGTTTCAAGTCTAGCCACTGGAGCAAACGATTCATCAAAGTCGACATCTGACTGGCAGTAGCCTTGTGCTACCAGTCTGGCCTTGTTTATAATTACGTGGCCATCTTCATCTACTTTGTTCCTGAAGACCCATCTTGTTCCAATTGGTTCTTTCTTTCCAACTGGGAAAGGAACCAGATACCAGACCTTGTTCCTTTCAAACTGGTGAAGCTCTTCTTGCATAGCAGTCACCCAGCTTGGATCTTCCATAGCCTCGTCAATCTTCTTAGGTTCCATCAATGATAGAAAACTGACATATAAGCATTGATTACTAGAGGCTCTTCTGGTCTGAACTCCTCTACTGGAGTCACCTATGATCTGATCAATAGGATGAGCTTTTGTCCATCTGGAGTACTGACCAGGATTGTTACTGACAACAATATCAGTGCAAGAATTCAGTTGAGTCTCCTCTGGAGTTGCTTCTGGAGGAGGATCTTGCCAGACTACTTCAGTATCTTCATCTGAGTCATTTAAATCACGATTTGCATCATGAAATTCATCATTTGAAGGCATTTCCTGAAGAAGACATTTCTGGTACATTCTCAACTGACACTGATACTGGGGGAGCAGTACAAACATCTGATCCAATATTAATTTCAGAGTGTAGTTTGAAAATAATAGAGGGATAGAATGGAGTACTACTGGAGAGTTTCTTTTTCTGAACAGGTTCCAGATCAGGATGACTGGAAACTGTGTCTTCTGAATCTTCTTTTTTGTCGTTTATAGGATCAGATTCACAGAAGACAATTGGAGTTACTGGGGGAGTGTCAAGGGCTGGCTTCTAGTTGATTGCAACATTTGATTCATCAAATGTTACATGAAATGACTCATGGACCTTCTCCAGTCTCTTGTTGTAGACTCTGAAGGCCTTGCGAATGGCTGAATAGCCTAAGAAATACCCTTCATCAGCTTGAGTATAGAAACACTGCTCTGAAGGAGAGCTTTCCATATCCATCACGTACACATTCCCATTTCTGGGAGCAATCAACACTACCTTCCAGTCCTTATTGAATACGATACCCTGAGCAATATTGAATAGAACTTGATAGCCATCATCACACAGTTGGCTTACACTGATCAGGTTATATTTCAAACCATTCACAAATGCAACACGTCTGAACTTGACTTGTCTATTGTTCAGAACACTGTATCCCTCAGTCTTTCCACAACCATCATTTCCAAAAGTAATGGAGGGTCCATCAGAAATGGTGAACTCCTCCAGCAGGGTCTTACATCCGGTCATCGTCCTGCCAGCTGCACTGTCAAGATACCAGATATATTTATTTCGATCGCCTTGCACATACACCAGATATTATCAGTTAGATTTGGGAACCCATCGACTGTTGGGTTCACTGGACCCTCCCTTATAGGTCCCTGGGGCAATCTGGCTTAGTTCACTTTCTTCAACAGTGGTCTTAGTTGAAAAGACCACTGGGGTTGATAGTTTTGAAACCTTTTTCTTTTTCTCAACTGAAGAAATAGATTTAACTTTCTTAGCAAAAGGTTTTGTATTTTGTCTAGGGCCAGATGAAGTACCCTCAATAAAGTTTAATCTTGCATTAAAACTTTGAGATTGACGATTCAGAATTTGAATCTGGCTCTCTAACCTGGACAAAATATTTTCTTCAGATGATAGCTTAGCCTTTCCAGTCCTAGGCTTAGGTAGGGGATTGGTCTGAGGCAAAGGTTTATTCCGATAAACCTCTTTAACTGGAGCAGCCATCTGGAATGCTCCAGTCTTAACCTCTGGGGATTGAACTGGGTAGATATTGGCCTTGGGAGTTACAGGCTCATCATAAACAGTGGTGGGCCTGAACCCCTCTGGTAATCGATCGATTACTGGTATTAATTATGCTATATGAGTATTTCCATCTAAATATGCACGTTTTTGAGCAGGAAATTGATTTACTCCAGCATCATATGGCTTTTTGGGTTCTAGCCATGACTTAATTACAAGTTTTTCTTTTTCTCAACTGAGAAATAGATTTAACTTTCTTAGCAAAAGGTTTTGTATTTTGTCTAGGGCCAGATGAAGTACCCTCAATAAAGTTTAATCTTGCATTAAAACTTTGAGATTGACGATTCAGAATTTGAATCTGGCTCTCTAACCTGGACAAAATATTTTCTTCAGATGATAGCTTAGCCTTTCCAGTCCTAGGCTTAGGTAGGGGATTGGTCTGAGGCAAAGGTTTATTCCGATAAACCTCTTTAACTGGAGCAGCCATCTGGAATGCTCCAGTCTTAACCTCTGGGGATTGAACTGGGTAGATATTGGCCTTGGGAGTTACAGGCTCATCATAAACAGTGGTGGGCCTGAACCCCTCTGGTAATCGATCGATTACTGGTATTAATTATGCTATATGAGTATTTCCATCTAAATATGCACGTTTTTGAGCAGGAAATTGATTTACTCCAGCATCATATGGCTTTTTGGCTTCTAGCCATGACTTAATTACCAGTTTTTCTTTCTTTAAAATGACTTCAAGATCTTGTTTTTCTTGAATCAATTGTTCAGTTACCAGAACCTGGGCTTGAAATGCCAGTTCAATGTCTTGAAGTTCTTTTAATTTTGATTTTAAAGCAGTTATTTCAAACCATTCACAAATGCAACACGTCTGAACTTGACTTGTCTATTGTTCAGAACACTGTATCCCTCAGTCTTTCCACAACCATCATTTCCAAAAGTAATGGAGGGTCCATCAGAAATGGTGAACTCCTCCAGCAGGGTCTTACATCCGGTCATCGTCCTGCCAGCTGCACTGTCAAGATACCAGATATATTTATTTCGATCGCCTTGCACATACACCAGATATTATCAGTTAGATTTGGGAACCCATCGACTGTTGGGTTCACTGGACCCTCCCTTATAGGTCCCTGGGGCAATCTGGCTTAGTTCACTTTCTTCAACAGTGGTCTTAGTTGAAAAGACCACTGGGGTTGATAGTTTTGAAACCTTTTTCTTTTTCTCAACTGAAGAAATAGATTTAACTTTCTTAGCAAAAGGTTTTGTATTTTGTCTAGGGCCAGATGAAGTACCCTCAATAAAGTTTAATCTTGCATTAAAACTTTGAGATTGACGATTCAGAATTTGAATCTGGCTCTCTAACCTGGACAAAATATTTTCTTCAGATGATAGCTTAGCCTTTCCAGTCCTAGGCTTAGGTAGGGGATTGGTCTGAGGCAAAGGTTTATTCCGATAAACCTCTTTAACTGGAGCAGCCATCTGGAATGCTCCAGTCTTAACCTCTGGGGATTGAACTGGGTAGATATTGGCCTTGGGAGTTACAGGCTCATCATAAACAGTGGTGGGCCTGAACCCCTCTGGTAATCGATCGATTACTGGTATTAATTATGCTATATGAGTATTTCCATCTAAATATGCACGTTTTTGAGCAGGAAATTGATTTACTCCAGCATCATATGGCTTTTTGGCTTCTAGCCATGACTTAATTACCAGTTTTTCTTTCTTTAAAATGACTTCAAGATCTTGTTTTTCTTGAATCAATTGTTCAGTTACCAGAACCTGGGCTTGAAATGCCAGTTCAATGTCTTGAAGTTCTTTTAATTTTGATTTTAAAGCAGTTATTTCAGAAGAATCTGTTTCTAGACCGTTTACACAATCAGATCTAACAGTTTCTACAAATATCAAATCAGAATTAAGAGCTTCAGCAATGTCCAGTTTTAATTCTTGGTCAGTTGCATTATCATAATCACTAACCTTTTTGATAACAATGTCCACCCATCGTCCAGATGTGACATCTTCCTTCACCAGGAGCTCTTCGTCTGCCAGAGCCATGTAACAGCAATCTCTTTCTTCTTCTTCATCAGCAGATGATTCATTAGAAGGAACCCACTTCTCTTCAGTTGTTGCAATCATGCACTTATTATTGTTTTCCATTTGTTGTGCCATGAGAGCAATCTGGGCCTTAAGCTTTTTATATTTCAATTTATAGCTATCATCAGGCTTATTATTTGAAGAGAATGGACCAGGCTTGGATACAAACTGGTTGGACCTGCAATCTTTCATGAAATGACCCTTTTTGCCATACTTAAAGCATGTCAAATTGGTCTTATCAGTTGAAGAACTGGATGCAAATTGTCCAGATGGCCTATTTGCTCTTGCTTTGAAACGGTTAAACGTTTTAGCAATCATTGCAATGAGGTCATCATCTTCAGTTTCATCACAACAGTCTGGAGAGATTTGACTGAACTCTCCAGAATCCATGAGTTCAGACACCATCTTCTTCATAGAAAATACATTCTCAGAAGATATCAGTGTTGTACTTTGTGGTTCAGTATGACTGACCACATTAGGACTACTGGAGGCATGGTTAAAAGCATCTTGTTCTGCCACCACTCTCTGGGCTTGATTTTCTTTAGTGTACCTGAAAGCTCCATATAAAGTTGAGAGAGTGTGTGTGTGCAGAGTTTTACCTTGTCGTAAGACCAGGATCATGTGAGACCATTTGGTGGGTAGAATATCACAAAATTTCTCCAGAAGTATATCCTTGTCCTTCTCAACCCCAAGACCTCTCAACTGGTTTATGATACTCATAAATCTGGTGTAAGTACCAGTGAGAGACTCGTTAGGCTGAGCAAAAAATGACTCATATCTCTTGTTTAAGGAGACCTTTCTGGTGACAATGGTGTCATCTCCTCCTTCATGCTGGTTTAAAAGTTCATCCCACATGCTTTTAGCACTAGGAAAAAGAACTAGTGTGGGAATTAGGGTTTCTGGAACGGCCCCGAGGATCATGTTTTTGAGAAGGGTGTCTAGATTCACCAATCTCCTCTCCTCTTCAGACCAATGTTCCTCCCTCTTTTCCCTTCCTCTTCTAGATCTAGAAGGATCAAGAAGGGGATTGAGAGGTGATGTAGGGACATAAGGACCTTCATTTAAAATTTTCATTATGTTCCTCTCAATACCAGTGATATGCAAAACCATCCTAGCCTTCCACGTACCAAATTCATCACTGTTCCCACTGAATTTAGGAACATGATTATTTGAATAGTGCACATGCACGTGTGGAGAAGCAGGAGTAGGAGGAGGAGGTGGATTAGTGTTATTAACAATAGGTGGTTCATTTTGATCATTAATATTAGCATTAGGATCGGGACCAAGATTAAAACTTCCTTGTGTATTTTCTTGGTTAGCCATCAAAGAAACAGATCTAGGCAATGTTTAGCCTTCTGCTCTGATACCAATTGTGAGGTCCCTTAAATACGATGGTTAACTAGGAAAGTGTAAAATACAACAAGTCTAATAATCACTAGAATGGACTAGTATTACTTTAATATAAATGCAAGTATATAAATAAAGTAATACAAGACTTAAAGCAATAAACAAATAAAGTGGAACATTATGTAATTTTCAATGGTGTATTTTATTTATGATGTTAAATAAAATACAAGGTTGTGCGGAATCAAGATAATACAAATAAGTATGTATCCTAACAACCTATGAATTACAAATGATCTATATTTGTCAAATAACTCTTTTGGACCGAGATACTTAAAGTTGTGAAGTATCCCAGTTTAAGATCGAGAGTATTTAGACAAATTCACTTAAATGCAAAATGTATGCTTAAAAGTATTTTCTCAAGGAAATGACTTTGTATTTATAGGCAACAAAAGTCACCAGTGAATTTTGTGCCGTACAAATATGGTTGCATGCATTTAATGATCCGACAAGAACATTAAATGCATTGGATAAGGAATAAGGATAAAGTCACATCAAATGACTTTGTATCCTTTTATCCAACCACCTTTACACACGTATAATCTTTGGTAAAGAACAAGTGGATTGTTCTTTGGAAAGTGTGTAAAGGCAAAAGTCATTTTCTCGATATCAGTGTTCAGACTTGTAAGGTCTAGAACACTGACAATCCTCCAGTGTACAGATCTGGTAAGACTTCCAGTGGACTCCGCCATTTGTCAGTCTTCTTTCTTCAGACTTCAGTCTTTGACTTCAGTGAGAATGTCTTCAGTAAAGTTGATCTGGACTGGGGTGAAGTCCAGTGAGCTAATCTGGAGAATACTCCAGATTACCTATACAAGTATTTGCTCACTGGACTTCCATTATTTCTGGACAAATCTTCAGAGGGACTCCAGATTCCAAGTCTGGAGTAGGTCTAGTAGAATACGTTTCTGGACAGATCTTCAGTAAGGCTCCAGTAGTCGAGTCTGGAGCGAGTCCAGTAAATCTGGACCTAACATAAAGTTCCTCAGAAATAGAATTCAAAATCCAACCAAGAACAACAACATTAACTCTATCCCACTGTCTTCCTAATACTTCATCAGTATTTGACCTTCTACAAGTACCATCAATAAATCCAGTCTTATTCTTACCTTCTAAAGCAAGAAGCATAGCACAAGACCACACATTATAATTTTCAGTCCCTTTTAGTTTAATTGAAACAACAGTCAAAGAAGCAGAATCATTAGGATGCAAATGAAGTGGATGACTCACATCAAGTTTACTTATCTTGGTCACATTATCATCACTTAAATCAGAATTTTCAGACTCATAACCATAACCAAAGTTTCTAGCATTATCATCATCCATTTTAGCAAATAGTTCAGATAACAACAATCACTAAAAGTAGATAAAACAGTTAATCTCAATTAAAAGCAACAAACAAACAAGAACATATAAGCAAGTTAATCTCAATTAACAGCCACACAAAAGTAATTAATCTCAAACCACTTAACAATACAATAATATAATAAAAATATATAAAAAAAATATATATATATATATATAATTTTGAAAATAGATCTTATCTCCCAAAAGTGCCAGGGACAGGATTCCTTGCCTCTCACGGAGGTAGGTCAAGTTTAACACAATTGTTTTGAGTGAGATAAGATAATAAACCGATTTAAAACAAAAAATATAAAGAGATAAAGAGAGAGAAAGCAAACAGTGCTATAGGATGAAGCAGAAGAAGGAACCCTACTAGTTTATTGATTCACTTAGTCAATAAACTTAGCAGGATCTGAAACAGAAGATAACTTGATTCAATCGATTGAATAGCAAAATCAATCAGCAACAAGAAGAAATTCTGCAACAAGAGAGGAGGAACTTCGATTACTAGCAATAACCGAATTGATTCACCACGACGATGAACAAAAACAAATATCCCCAATTTTAGATGAAACCCTAACCCTAATTTTATAAAATTAGGGTTTTCTTTTTATAATCTTAAATCTAAACCAAACGGTGATTAAATAATCATACGCCGTTTTGAATAATCAACTTCTAATCGAAGAACCCCAATTTGAATCGAAACCCTAATTTTTTGATTCGAGAAATCGAACAAAAACTTTATCGACTCAAACCTGGCTCTGATACCATGATAAAATATAGATCAAACAAACTTTTCTTCTATTAATTGAATCTCAATCAATTAACAACAAATAAAACAATCTGATCTCAAGCAGATTGAATCAAACAACCAAACAAACTTAATCTCAGCTATTCTGGATTAAGTCTATTATCTAGATTGATAATAGTTCTATTACAAGAATCGAATTAATACCAGAAAATATGAATATATGAATGTATATATCGAGAGAAAAATAGCAGCAGAAATATGAATGAATGATTGATCTGAAACCCTAATCGTCCATAAGCTTGCTTATATACTCCTCATCTTCCAGAAATTGTAAACTGACCCTTCATGTCTTCATTCTTTACATTTTGAGCTCAAACCTTAAAACCTGCAAAATATGTTCTAAACTTGACAATATTAGTCCTTGAGGTTAAGACTACACATAATATATAAAAACTTTTAACATAAATTGATACTCTTGGGTCTTCCCAATGTTGTGGATGTGTTCTCCTCAATGATTTTGGAGTAATGTACAACTGTTGATAACATTACTGATACACTTTTGGAATATTGATATTTTGTTGGACTCTAATGTTTGACCCATTTGCTACTGATATGGTGATATTTGTTGGAGGAAATGAAGTTTCATATTTAGATTTTGCTACTAATACGAAGTTATGTTATTTGAGATGGATCATATGTGGTTGCAGTCAACTAGCAAGAACACAAACTACTAAAATTGGTTTATAAAAGAGATAAAATAGAATAGAGCATAATAATATTGGTTTATGAAAAAAAAATAGAAGAAACATGAGAAATGAAATAGGAATAATGATGGTGAAGTTTGGTTTGTTAGACCGTGAGGAGTAGCCTGTTCCCTCCCCTTTTTTTCACTTGGAACGCCCCACATCGGCCCCGGGGGGCGTTCCGCTCCCTTAATTCGCGTGCCCCGTTTCATTTCGAACGCGTCTGCCCCTTTTGTCTTCTTCCTTGTTTTTGACCGTTTCAGCCTTTATTTTTTTTTATATTATTTTTACCCTAAAATCTATACTATATATATATATATATTAACACTTCACAATTTATACTTCATTTTCTTCTCTTCTTTCTTATTTTCTTCCTTCCCTCTTTCATTTTATACTCCCAACTAAAAATGGCTTGGACTAGATCTAAGGAAACGAATTTAGCCAAAGCTTGGCTCGAGGTAACGGAAGACCCGAATGTAGCGAATTACCAACAACAAAGAACATTTTGGACGAATGTAAAGGAAGTGTTTATTAATCTAGAAAACCAACCGGATGCGCAAAGGAACACTGATAGTTTGTGTGCAAAATGGCAGAAGATGCGTAGATCAATTTACCCCTTCAACCAAATCTTCACTCGTATGAACAATGGAACAAACGAGGCGCAAATCGAAGATGCTTTAAACGAGTATAGACATACGTATGGTAAAACTTTTCACTACATCACGGAGTGGGAATTGTTGCGAACATGTTCAAAATTTATTATGTGATTTTATCGAAGATGTTTTAGTAATTTATCTATGTTCCAGTTATTTATCTATGTTTTAGTATTTTATATGTTTAGTTATTTTATCTATTTTAGTTTTTATCAATGTGTTAGTTATTTTATCTAATATATATGTGTTTTCGTTATTTGAAAACATTAATTGAAAACATTACATTTAATTGAAAACATTACAGAAAACTAAAACATTACATGAAATTAAAACATTACATAAAACTTAAACATTACATAAACTTAAACATTAGGACGAATTAAACTTAAATAAACTTAACGCCAACCATAAACGTAATCGGTCGACGAAATGTCACTGTCACCGTCATTACGGCGCTGATATTCGTAGTGATAATCATCCGACTCCGATTCAAAATCGTTTGCGTATTCTTCGCCAGGATCGGTCTCATATCCTTCAGGTCTGTCGTCCGAATGAATTCGGGTCTGACCTGGAGCACATGGCCTAATTAGTCCGTTTTGGATTTGAGCCATGGTAGAATCCCATACCTCGTTCAATTCTTCGTCAGTGAAGTCGTTCGGCTGTTGCAGGTGCGGGTGGACTGAAAATTCCGCCGTCAGGTTGAATTCAAGATGTCGTGGATGCAATGGTTGAGGTTCAAGTTGCGGCTGACGACTTGCTTGGCCTCGTGCTCTTCCTCGTCCGGGTAGCGACTGAATGGGAGAATGACTTGCTTGCCCGCGTGCTTTGCCTCGTGCCCTCTGCCTCGTGCGGGTTCTGATTGTCCGATAGGACGAACTGCTTAATTGATCGCGTGCTCTTCCTCGTCCGGAGTTCATTGCTTGAGTTGTGTGTGTGTTTTCTGGAATTTGAGTATTGTGTAGTGTGTTTTTGGAATGAGAGAATGAAAGTATTTATAGGGAAAAAAGGTAGATTTTGAAAACTAGCCATTATTGTTCAAAAATATCCGTTAATATTCAAATTCTGTATTTATTTTTATGTTTATTTAGATTATTTAAATATAAGAATTAAAAAAAAAAGGGAATGCCCTACTCCAAGGTAATGGGGGAATGTCCCTCATGATTAGTGAATGTCACATGGCTTCACATGAGTGGAGGATGGGCATTCCCATAACCTTCAACTCCTCATAATCTTACATTGAAAAAAATAGTGAAGAAGTAGAGAAAAGAGATGTGCGAGTTAGCTAATACATAAAAACTAGGGGAAGATCACTTCAAGTTACTTCTAATTTGAGAGGTCGAGGTCAAGTTAGAAGTATCATGTCCCATAGATGAAAATCAATGTCCAACATTTAAAAATAATTTTTGAATCTTGCCTCTTGATTTTCATTCAAGGGTCAAATTTTTTTCAAATTGACTCAAATTGAGAAATCAACTCGAGAGAATCTTCACATTAAAAACTAGGGCCCCAATATAAAATTACCAAAGTAGTCTATGCGGTACATATAGTTGGTACTGCTATAAAAACAAAAAACAAAAGGCTGATGCGATGAAAAAATGACTGAATCCTAAAGATCAGAAAAGAAAACATAACTCAGTAAAAAAAACTTCGCAATTATATTAAAAAACAGAAAAAAAAAACATAACTCATACTCAATCACTATTCTACATCTAAAAAGTAATCAAATAAAAACCAGCAGGAAATGGGTCTCAACAAATTAGTCCGAAATGTAATGATCCGATCAAAGACTTTCTGTAACGAAATGAGATATAGAAACAGAAGATCACCATTACTAGATGGTATGAAAACGACATCTTTTTCAACAATCTCGAATTCATCGTATCATTTGAACGGTGGACCATCATACATGCGTGGAGCTGTTTTTCGGGAACCAAATAAACCTTTGACTTTTGAAGATTTTGAAATGCCCAAACCCAAAGTCAACGAACTTCTTATCAAAACCAAATGTATTTACCATTGGGTTCACAGCCAAGTGGTACGAGAGTCTTTCAATGATAGCTTTAGATCCAGGAGACCTGGGTTCGAATCCGGAGGGAGCAGGGTTTTCCCCAATTAATTTAATTGGGGGTTTCTCCCCCCATGTGGTGTATTGGAGGTATCGGAGTGGGTAGCATTCTGGCCTGGAAAACTCCTAGCTAAGGGCAACCCAACGATCGTTCAAAAAAAAAAACAAATGTATTTATTTTAATTTTCTATTCTTTTATCATATATTTTCACACTTATTATATTTACCAAGAAGGGTATCCGCGCGATGCGGAGACGACGGATAGTGGTGGTAGATAAGTGGTGGTGCCGACCGCAATTGGTGGCGGCAAGTGTAGGTTATTGATGTAAAAAAGGTAGGGTAATTATCTCTAGAGTTAAAGGTATATAATTTTCATTGATGGTATTATACTATTACATGTATTTCAAGTAGATATAGGTATTTCAAGTAAAGATATTTATTTATAAAATAATAAATAGAACGGAGATGTATTTTAAGATAATGACTACTTAGTTGGAAAAAAAATGCTTTTAAAATATAATAATATATATATATATATATATATATATATATATATATATCTTATCTTATATATATATATTTAATTAATTTATTTATTATTATATATATATATATATATATATATATATATATATATATATATATATATATATATATATATATATATATATATATATATATATATATATATATATATATATATATATATATATATATATATATATATATATATATATATATATATATATATATATATATATATATATATATATATATATATATATATATATATATATATATATATATATATATATATATATATATATATATATATATATATATATATATATATATATATATATATATATATATATATATATATATATATATATATATATATATATATATATATATATATATATATATATATATATATATATATATATATATATATATATATATATATATATATATATATATATATATATATATATATATATATATATATATATATATATATATATATATATATATATATATATATATATATATATATATATATATATATATATATATATATATATATATATATATATATATATATATATATATATATATATATATATATATATATATATATATATATATATATATATATATATATATATATATATATATATATATATATATATATATATATATATATATATATATATATATATATATATATATATATATATATATATATATATATATATATATATATATATATATATATATATATATATATATATATATATATATATATATATATATATATATATATATATATATATATATATATATATATATATATATATATATATATATATATATATATATATATATATATATATATATATATATATATATATATATATATATATATATATATATATATATATATATATATATATATATATATATATATATATATATATATATATATATATATATATATATATATATATATATATATATATATATATATATATATATATATATATATATATATATATATATATATATATATATATATATATATATATATATATATATATATATATATATATATATATATATATATATATATATATATATATATATATATATATATATATATATATATATATATATATATATATATATATATATATATATATATATATATATATATATATATATATATATATATATATATATATATATATATATATATATATATATATATATATATATATATATATATATATATATATATATATATATATATATATATATATATATATATATATATATATATATATATATATATATATATATATATATATATATATATATATATATATATATATATATATATATATATATATATATATATATATATATATATATATATATATATATATATATATATATATATATATATATATATATATATATATATATATATATATATATATATATATATATATATATATATATATATATATATATATATATATATATATATATATATATATATATATATATATATATATATATATATATATATATATATATATATATATATATATATATATATATATATATATATATATATATATATATATATATATATATATATATATATATATATATATATATATATATATATATATATATATATATATATATATATATATATATATATATATATATATATATATATATATATATATATATATATATATATATATATATATATCTCTAAAACAATTGAAAGGTTTATTATTATTTGTTTTTCTGCACTAAGGTGACACCCAACATACCTTATTTATTCGGAACTGAGTAGGGTTAGGGTGTCAAAATGTGTGGGTTAATGGATCAAAGCATGTTCAGTTCAAAAAATGGAAAACTTATGTGTGCTTTCATTACAAAAACCTATATTAGTTCAGTTAAAATCTGAATTTTTTCTAACAAACCATTAGGCGGCTCTAAGCATTTGAAATACACTTTGGGTAGCTTTTTATCTGTTAAATGCATTTCCGCTATTTAAATCTGTCCAGTTGACCCATTAGAAAATGAAAATAAACCAAATCGACCTAATGGATCAACATTGCCACCTGAAATAATGAGATCATATATACATACATGTACATATATAACTCCAATGATAAAATATTTTTCTTTGTGATATAATTAAAACAAGGAAAATGCGGGTGAGAATGAGAGATAAAAAAGTGATAATAAATTAATAATAATTTGTAAAATCAGTTTTTTGACGGTAGGTCCAAAAGTCACCATCCAAAACTCTATCTTTTACCAGTAAAATACTAAATATTTAGATAATCATAACAGAATCATCCAAACCTTAAAGAAAATGTATATTACAACTTTAACGTAGTAAGAAATGGATAATCAGTGTTATGTTGCACATCCAAATTCCTCCTCAAAGTCGAAGTTTGGTACGAAATCGAATCTTTCTCATGATAGCTGGTTCTTCTTTTGTATGTATTTTAGTTGTATGCCTATACCACTCCAATGCCGATTTATTCATCCCCTTACTAATTTTTTGTATTCATTTTAGTCAATGCCTACTATATAATTGACGTATGGATGGATGACTGGTGTCATATTTGCAGGAAAACCAGTGTATATGTATAGTATGGGTGGACTTGCTGAATATACTGTAGTGCCAGCACATGCGTTGGCCGTCCTACCTCATTCGCTTCCTTATTCTAAGTCTGCTGTAATCGGCTGTGCAGTTTTTACTGCTTATGCAGTTGCCTGGCTTACAAATTTTGTATTAGGTTACAAATTTTGTTTCCTGGCTTCTGCTTTTTATCTACTTTTTTCTAAACATGGCGGCATCTTATCTTGAGAGTATAAATGGGCAAATGTTGCAGTTGCCTGCAGATAGCACGGGCATTTGGTGCATCTGAGATTATTGCTGTGGATATACAGGATGAGAAACTCGAGAAAGCTAAATTGCTTGGAGCCACTCATGTTGTAAATTCTCGAACAGAAGATGCAGTCGCAAAGATCAAAGTAAGTATATCCTTTTCTTATTATAAGCCTTTGAACTAATTCAGATGTGTCATTTAGCATATTGGATAATAACTATTAAAAACAGCAAAATCAGTCACCCAGAAACAGTCAAAATGTTGATTGGAAACGGTATAATGACCATTTTCCCTTCAGTTATCAACAGATCTTGCTCATGTTACCATAAAGAGTTTCGTGCGTGTCTTCTAATCATTTTTTGTAACAGTAGAGGCAGCATCCGTGTATTTTCGCTATATTGTTGGTTCCCTTGGAAATTAATTCTAATATTTTTGACAGGAAATAACTGGAGGGATGGGTGTTGATACTTGCGTTGAAGCATTGGGAAATCCGAAAACATTCATGCAGTGCGTACAAAGTGTAAGAGATGGCGGAAAAGCGGTAATGATTGGTCTTACACTTTCTGGAGCCAAAGGAGAAATAGATATAAACCATTTGGTCCGTAGACAGGTAACGGAGCCAATATCCCAATATATTTCATGTTTTCTAATATCACCTGCACACATATACTTTAAATCTGGTAAGAGATGTGCATGTGCTTCTTTAGATGCTTGAAGTTTCTTTTCTTTCTATGTGGAAATTAAGTTATGAATTGCTGATTGTGATTTTTGTTTAAGTTCTTCTGTTTAATACAAGACTAATAGAGAAGATAGTAATATCAGTTCGTAACGGTTTTCTTTCAGTTCTATTAGACATTTTAAAGTGGAAATTATTGTAAGTTTCATATGACGGCATGAAAAAATGAGTTATAATATATATATATCTAATTCTGGTGTATTCACTTAGATAAGTTGGGTTTTTCAAGTGGCTTGGCTGCAATGGTTTAACTATGAACCCTTCTTTATTATCAGAATTGTAGAGAAAATTCGATTTCTGATTAAAGCGTAGCCTTGTTACATGGAAAGCATCAAACTGATGATTGTATTCTTACCTTAGTAGATAAAGACCGGGATTTCGGTGTTTCGTTCAAGGACCAATATCTACGGGATCTGGAATTTCGGTGATTTTAATATTATGCAGTATCTATATATATATAAAATTTATAATATTATATATATATACGAGAGAAAGTATCCGCGCGTTGCGGCGGTGTGATGGTGGGGGTGATAGGTCATAGAGTGTGATAGCCAAATGCCTTAGCCGTACGAGCTCAGCCCTCGGATTTAAAAATCCTTCGAAAGTATATCGAATGACCTCTCTAATAAAAGAGCATGAAATTTTAAGAACACCCATATAATTTTTATAATTTATCGATGTACGGTTTTTGAGATAAAAGATTTTGAATGCATTAGAGGAATAAAATGATTTATGGAGGAGAGAGAAAAAAATGAATGGTTGAGATTTGAGGAGAGATAGAGATGTTGAAAAGTTGAAAAAAGTTGACGGAAACAAATGCTTTATAATGTAGGAAAGATAAAGATAGTAAAGATATATATAAGTATAGATAAATAATTAGATTAGGGTTTGATGGTAGATTTGTGTGGATTGAAATTGTTAGGGGTATTTTGGGTACATTTAATGGATGGTTGAGATAAGTTGAATTTGTGAGGGTAATTGGGTATTTCAAAATCTTAATTAAGTAAGGAAGGAGGTTGGGTTTGTTTTATAATGAATTATAGAAAAATAGTTAATGCTTAATACTTGATAGAAATATCAAAAGTCAAACATAAAAATTAGTGTTTATTATGTTGTGTTTAAGTTTGGACTTTGGACCAAAAAAAATTATTAAAAAAAAAAAACTAAACCCAAATCCCACGGAAATTTTAACCGAAATTTGGACCGAAATCAGTGGGTGATTTCGGAATTTGGACCAAAATTTCGTGACGGAAATGTTGAAAAAAATTTGGATTTGGATCCCACTCCCACCTTAGGTCCGAAACCAAAATCCCACTAGGATCCCACCGAAATTGATTACATAGATTCTTACGTAATGGGCTCCTATGGAGGTAGGGCCCGACACGATCTTCCAAAGCTGGTGAAATTGGCAGAGACTGGCATCTTCAATCTCGATGCAGCTGTCTCGAGAACATGCAAGTTTGAGGAGGCAGGGAAAGCGTACGAGGATCTAAACAAGGGAAGTATTATAGGCCGTGCTGTGGTTGAGATAATGTAATTTGGTCAACCTCCAAACGTTAATTGAACAACTATGTCCTTTCGCTTCTTGTTAATAAATAAAATTTCTAAATATTCTGTAGAGTGAGTTAGTCTTGCGTCATTGTGTCCTAAACGATACTGATTGTTGGGTATTTGAATGGTTTATTCACGAACCTTTATGCATTGACCAGTTCTGACCTGGCTGCTATGTACACTAACAAGGGGTGTAATTGAGCACAAAATCGATATAGTGGCGGATCCAGAGATTTAAGTGAGAGGGGGGCAAAAAAAAAACTTACTTGGCCATGAACATGTCCAAAAAACAACCAACGCTGCTGTAAAAAGGATCACAACAGCAGCAATAAAGTTGCAAAAAACCTTCCAAACAGCAAGTACACAACCGCGAAAAATATGCTTGACTAATACATAATTTAACAACAACTCACAAGCAACATATTACATTATTACATTACTAGTTAATCCCTAACTCCTAATAATAAACTTTATAGCAAATTAGAAAAAAAATAAAAAAGTTAGGGTTTATAAATTTACCTTTATCTTTAATGTTGTAGTGAAGAAGAGGATTTAGAAATTATGTCTTAGGCTCTTAGCATGTGAATTGGAAATTGTCTCTTACATGTGGCCATGTGGGAATCGGATGATTGAATTGTGAAATTGACTGATGAAATATTAGGGATTGATGAATGAATGTAACCTGCGTGAATCACTGAATTGTGAAATCGACATGATTAATGAATGTGGGTCAAGAATTGAGAAGGGGCTTATCTAATATTAGTATGGGCCTAAATTAAAATAAAATAAAATTATATGGGCTTGGTTTTTGAGAGTGGGCCTGTGCCCCCCCTGGTTGTACACTTCCTCCGCCACTCCGCTCAGTCGATCAGTCTTGATCGAGCTTTTTATTCTCAAGTTTGAGCTCGGTTAACCAATCAATAGTTTCATGTCCGACTTGACTTGACCTGATTAAGATATCAATTTATTTATTAATTAAAGTTAATACTTAATAGTATGGACAACGATGATTTTTAGCTACACTTATTTTGAGCTCGACTGGAATAATTTCTTTGATAACCATGTAAAAGTATTAATATCAGTATAAATTACTTAGATGGTCTAATAATATGTTGTATATCCAAATATAGTCACTTTCTAAATTTTTTACAAATTTGGTCAATAAATTATTATCAGCTAACATCTTTAGTAAGAAAATTAAACATCTACAGTAAAATTTTTATAAATTATATCATGATACTAGATCATATCCCCTGCGATACACGGTAGATATACGGATGAAAAAAAGTAAAATAAATATGTATTAACATTTGCCATATGATTACAACATGTTTGAAATCCATTCATGAATAGTTTTGATTAACCAATTAAAGACAAAAGATGATAAACTTGAAGTTGATAGTCTCACATTGATGCATTTAGCATTTGTAAGGTAAGGATTTAGCATGAAACAAAGTCATACACTACTCATACAACATATCTCTACTCCCTAATAAAGCAAATCCCTCCCCCAAAAAAATAATTCTGTCTTTGAAATACCATATTTACCCTTGGACATTTTTTCCCTCTTTATCATATCTACTATCTCGACTCACATACCGTAACTACCCCAACATGTTTTCCCCTTTCCCCTTTCCCCTGCAACACACAAAACATACACGGCGGCTGCTGGTGGTTTCTATGTTTGCTTCAGCCGCGATGCATCATCACCAACACGGCGTTTATATTTTCAGGTGGGTTTCTAGGGTTCATCATCACTCCAATACATCAGCTGCTATCAGGTGGGTTTCTAGGGTTCATCAAAGTTCCAATACATCGCCACCATCACATAGGCCGCCGATCTGGTATTTTTATCATATGATTGTTTTACTTTACTGTAAATATAGTATTTGTATATTATTTTTTAAATCGTATCCAAATCAATCACAATTATTATGTTCTGTTTCAATACAATTTCATATCTACTTACATTAACATTTTATAAATATATATAATATTTGTATATAATCTAAGTCTTCTTTTTTTATTTTTGCATTTTGCAGAGATAATTTCGACAAGGATTTTTGGTTAAACACAATGGTATGTTTCTTAGTAGTTTCTGATTTTTAAGTGTTTGAATGCAATGGTGAGTTGGTGACAATTTGTGTTGAATCCATCGTTTTGTGTTTCAATCCGTGTTTGTGTATTGAATGTCGTTTTAAGTTGGTCAACTGCCCAATGTATATCCTTTCATATCTATTTTTGGTATATACTGTGATTGATTTTGAGGCGATTTATATTTGGTAACATCCAACATTACAGCCTTTTCATCCAACATTATATATTGTGATTGATTTCTCTTTGTCAAACTTTACATTTTTAGGAAATTTATACCTACCTAACCACCATTCCAATTATTATAAATACGCCAGGCACACATTCTCATTCATTCATTCATCATTCATTCAATATAAAAAAAAAATGTCCAATGCAGGTTCTCAATCCGCAAATTCTGACACCGGCACTGTAACCGCCAATACTACTGTACCTATTGCCAATGCAGTTGCTCCATCCAATGGTATTGCACGACTATGTCATATGTTTCTTAGTTACATCTATCTTACATATACAGTAATACATGCTTTATATTTCATTAATTATAACTATAAAAAATAACTTATGATGATATCATTGTCTCGAATTCAGTTTCTCCCCCACCCGGGTCTGCTGTTACTCCTGTCAACCTTGGCACTCCAAGCTCACATCCAGCAGTTCCCAACCTTGCTCCAGGCGTCCATGCACCCATTGGGGTGACTGGTGCACCCTCGCGTTCGATTGTTGTCTAACCTGATCTGCCACTCGAGGTAAATAGTACCTTATACTTATAACAGGCTATTCTTTCAGATTTGTTGATTATGCCATATATTTGAATGATTTGTCGGTACATATGTTGAATCTGCGTTACCATTTACTTTATAATCTCATACTTACATCATACTAAAAAATGCAATTTCATAGTTGGATCTGCATTAAAATTTCACACACGTTTTACACCAGATGTAATCTACTATGTTACCTCATCTTTCAGCATGCTCAAATCTTCACCTTGCCACCTTTCAAACAAAATGAGATTAGGGTGTTAAGCCGACACAGGGTTACCAGGCTTTATCATGAAGACTAGCTACACCAGTCCTATGTTGGTTTATTTTTTTAGTTTGTTTACCATTTGAACTTTGTATTAAATTGCCTTTTCTCTTCAATTTTTGATTAATGCAATTGATTTTCGCCGTGTGTACGAAAAACTTTTATTTGTCGTGTGTTACTTTTTCCATTCCAGTATATTCATTCTATAAAACTTATTAGTCGTGACTCATACTGTTTGGGTACTGGCCACATATTGTCCTACTTACACTCTGCGTCCTTCGTTAGCTTAATGTCATGGAAACAAATAATGAGGTGTACGACGGACATGACCATATTGACATTTTTGAAGAAATTCGGGATGACAATGTTTGGTACAGCATTTCTGCTGTCAGGGTCCACTACGTGTATGATACAGTCAACGACGCTAACTTGCCGTACCTGCTGTTGTTTCTGATCGATAGAAATGTAAGATATTTCTTAAACTTTGGCTTATACCATATTTTTAAATACCCTTATAGATAAACTTTTAAATACCCTTATAGATAAACTACTTCACTTATACATGATGTAAGTTTTTCATCTGTTAGAGAGACACGATTGCTGCGTTTGTCCCTACCAATTTATTCCATCAGTATCGAAACCGTGATTTCGTTGGTGGTGTATTCAAAATCCACCATTTCCAGCGGTACAGGGTGGAACCTGATTGGCCACGATACAATGGGTACACTCTACACCGAAATGAATTTGACATCTACGTGAGCCGATATACACTTATCACCCCGGTAAATACTGCACTAGCGCACCACATCCCTTATCATCCCGCCACGCCTGCACTTGACACCCTTGCAAGTGACCCTACCACTCGACGGAGGATTGTTGGTACTTTTGTTTCTAATTTTCATTCTCATTTCAAATATATATATATAATATATATATATATATATATTATATATATATATAATATATATATATATATATATTATATATATATATATATATAATATATATATATATATTATATATATATATAATATATATATATAATATATATATATATATATAATATATATATATAATATATATATATATATTATATATATATATATATTATATATATATATATTATATATATATATATATATTATATATATATATATTATATATATATATATAATATATATATATATATTATATATATATATTATATATATATATTATATATATATATATATAATATCTACATCACTATCGCGACTTTGATATGGGGATGATCAGATGTGCAATTCATGATAACTTGATAGTATATATCTCAAGGGTGCAGCTCATTCTTGATACACCAGGTGACATAGCAAATGCGAACAATCTTCAAAAAAAAAATTCTTCTATATTTCATTGGTTTCATGCCCTTATGTTATTACCCGTTCAGCTAACTTCTTTCCTACCACGTTACAGCTAACTTTCTGCTGTCCACCTCCATGACCAACATCTGCATCTTCGGGCCAACTGCAGTTCTATTCTTCGTCTAATAAGAAGACCTGTTTTTTTTACCGTTTATGTCTTCATTGTTACTGGAAACGCCTTTCTCTTTTGTTTTGAACCACCTTCAAACTTGGTCTTTCTCATTTAGATGATGTAATGGTTTCTTTTTTGGATTTTGCTACGGTAAAAAAGTTCTAACTAACGGAAAATAAATATCACTTTGTAAATTGTCGTCATCACGGAATATCACATGTTGTAAATTTCCCCCGTCGTATTCGTCAAATAGAAGGCAAAGCAACCTCTTTAAAAATAAGTCTTCAAATTCAATGGTTCATTTGTCGATTAATTCTAAACCTCACGATTAATATATTACATTCCAAACAACACTAATTTATTGATTATAATCTCACACTCACAAATATAAAACTCTTATTTCAATAAATAACAATAACGTTTTGCAAAATCATAATAAATATAATCTTATCTCCAAAGGTACAAAATGAAATTTGAGAACATCATCAACATCTCTTTATATATAACTAAGTGAAAAAACAATGTGGATAAAAAAATCTGGAAGAAAATGGGCCCATAATTCGATTTAAAAAAAAAAAGAGACACCAGTATTATTTAAAAATAACAAAGCCGTTATTATCGGCAGTTTTGAAAAATCCTCCATAGTTTAACTGTTTAAGTAACAACTCAATCATATTTTAAAAAATCATTCCTAAATTCTATTTCTGATCAAGTTTTAGATAATGATTGCTTTCTAAAGAAACTAATAAAAAAAACTTCTAATTAACCAAAAAATTCTACCTAAGCCACAATTCTACAATAAGGAGATAACAAAAAATCATTAATAATTAATTATAAACATAAATGATACAACAAAAGCCATACATATATAATTTATAGGACTAAGGTGGGAAGTTAGATATTAATATAAAACGACCTAACATAAGTCTATGGGAAATATACTCTAAAGTCTAAATACATAAAATAAAAATTATAAAACTCACCTAAAAATTGGTTTGAAAGGATAGTAGGGTATTGATGATGGTTGACTTGTATATGAAGAGTAGTTTCGAAAACTTCTAAAATAGTAATATACAAATTAAATTGCTAAAATGTATATGCATGTCAGAAATACAAAATTCAAATGAACAGAATCAAGACTATAATAGAAAAACATGATAGAAGATAAATATTTTTGATGAAACTAAATATTGAAAATAGAGTCCATATATCTTTTTTTTTTTAAGTTAGTTTCGATTCAGACGTGCTGGAGGCAATTTTAACCAGCGATTTGTTGGACCTACAACCCCATCCTCATGAAAAATACCTTGAGATGAGAAACCCAAGATTTGATCCCGAGACTTAGGGAAAAACTCACCTCCGAGGCCCACATAGTGAATTTAGAAGATACCCCTGCCTAATCCACCTAATTTTTTCGATAAAACACTTGCAATATATAGCCTTAACAAAAGAATCAGTCAATTAACCCATGAAAATACGTATTACAACACCAAATTCCTCGAGATTAAAAATAATAAGAATACTACATATAAAAATTAAAACAAAAAGAACCTTACAAAATCAGAAACTCTATACTAAGAACTTTAACCATCAAGTAATAATGATAGGATTCTGAAAATATGTATATGGGAATACTACATATAAAAATTAAACAAAAAGAAACTTACAAAATGAGAAACTCTATACTAAGAAATTTAACCATCAAGTAATAATAATAGGATTCATATGAGAAGGTTGGTATTAGGGTGGTCATTCTTTTAGTTTTTGCACAACAAATTTCATTATAGTTTAGTAAACTAAACAAAATATTTACTATAAACCAATATTAATTTTGTTATCACCGTTAGCAGCCTAAAAATCACCAAGAACTTGTATTATGGGTGATCAAAATTTTGGGTTCCATGGCAGCTACAAGCTGCGACACTGGTAACGCTAGTGTCGGCTTTCCAGCCTTCATTAGGATTGAACAATTCAAACCTCCAAATCAGTATGTGTGGAGTAATTTGTAGAATGAGTTAATGAATCTAGCATTCTCTGTAGTATCTTACACCCTCGTCTCCTATGATCTTAATGTTGGAATATGATCACGTTAATATAAACGCATGTCCGGAAAATATTTAAGTCTACGGGGTCACACGAAATGACACGTATACTCTATGTAAATATGTTCATGAAATGATTAATAAACATTCGTTAAAAGTTAAATAAACGTTTATTAGGAATGGAACATTCTTCATGCAAATGGGATGATATTGTTGCTGATTTCTTATGTTCTCTCAAGAATAATTCCGCCAAGAGTGTTATTGCTCGTCTTGTGGTCGCGGCTGATGTCTATTATGTATGGCAGGAGGGAAACAATCGTATGTTTAGCAACCATGCAAGACCGCCTGAAAAAATTAGAGATATTATTATGGAGACTGTTCGTTATAGACTTGTCAAGATGCGGTTCAAGAATAATGCAAGAACTTCGCACTTGCTGGCTGCTTGGAATTTACCAAAGGCTTTGCTCATGGATAATGCGTGTAACTAGTTGTTTGTAGTGTTATGGGTACCTTGTATGTAACAACTCGCAAAAATCTGAGTAAATATAAAAATCATAAGGTATTATGTCTAAAGCCTTAATAAGATCAAATTTAAAGTTTGACAAAATAACGTCAACTATTTAGATTAAATCACGGGTTAAACATTTAGCAAACAACGACTATCAATTAAATAATTATACAATGATTCTCTAATAATTCCGTCCGTGATTTTTCTTTGACAGAATTCTCTTCTGCTTTTCCTTTTGATTCCAACCACTAACCCCACCTTTGTGTCATTTTCTTTTGGCTTTCTTTCTTTCTCGTGAATTCAATTATGCAGGCAAGAATATAATATATTATAGATATTATATATATATGGTTTCTGTTTGCTTCCTGCCGCCCCCTTCCCCTCTATTATATATATATATATATATATATATATATAATATAGATATATATATATATAATATATATATATATATATATATATATATATATATAATCCTCCTCTTCGACTTGGATTGAATGCTTTAACGTTGTTGATGCAGCTTGAATAACACTTGCTTCCATATAGTATTACAATTACGAACAAGAAGCGTGATCTGGGTCAGTTACAGATCGCAAGCTGTGTCAGCTTAGTCTGACCCAGATCCAAACATAAGAACCAAAAGATTACTAAGTGTTTATAGGTCAGATTTGTCATCATTAAATTTACAACAAACATTGGGACTCAACAATCTCCCCCTATTTGATGATGACAAAACCCAACTACACTTCTAACTATCAGCTTACAAAGAATCAAAAAAAATATAACAAAAAAAAAAAAAAAAAAAAAAAAAAAAAAAAAAAAAAAAAAAAAAAAAAAAAAAAAAAAAAAAAAAAAAAAAAAAAAAAAAAAAAAAAAAAAAAAAAAAAAAAAAAAAAAAAAAAAAAAAAAAAAAAAAAAAAAAAAAAAAAAAAAAAAAAAAAAAAAAAAAAAAAAAAAAAAAAAAAAAAAAAAAAAAAAAAAAAAAAAAAAAAAAAAAAAAAAAAAAAAAAAAAAAAAAAAAAAAAAAAAAAAAAAAAAAAAAAAAAAAAAAAAAAAAAAAAAAAAAAAAAAAAAAAAAAAAAAAAAAAAAAAAAAAAAAAAAAAAAAAAAAAAAAAAAAAAAAAAAAAAAAAAAAAAAAAAAAAAAAAAAAAAAAAAAAAAAAAAAAAAAAAAAAAAAAAAAAAAAAAAAAAAAAAAAAAAAAAAAAAAAAAAAAAAAAAAAAAAAAAAAAAAAAAAAAAAAAAAAAAAAAAAAAAAAAAAAAAAAAAAAAAAAAAAAAAAAAAAAAAAAAAAAAAAAAAAAAAAAAAAAAAAAAAAAAAAAAAAAAAAAAAAAAAAAAAAAAAAAAAAAAAAAAAAAAAAAAAAAAAAAAAAAAAAAAAAAAAAAAAAAAAAAAAAAAAAAAAAAAAAAAAAAAAAAAAAAAAAAAAAAAAAAAAAAAAAAAAAAAAAAAAAAAAAAAAAAAAAAAAAAAAAAAAAAAAAAAAAAAAAAAAAAAAAAAAAAAAAAAAAAAAAAAAAAAAAAAAAAAAAAAAAAAAAAAAAAAAAAAAAAAAAAAAAAAAAAAAAAAAAAAAAAAAAAAAAAAAAAAAAAAAAAAAAAAAAAAAAAAAAAAAACTTTACAATCTTTTTAAGCAACGTTTTAAGACTCAAAAATACTTAATGCATGTAAAGAACAAGAATCATTAAAACAGTAAAGCAGAGCATTCTTGAACACAGATTGCAGTTTTTCAAATGTAACTCTTTATTAAGAAATAATCTATACAAAGAATTACAGGGTTGTTGCGGAATAAAGATAGCCTACAGATATCTAAACAACCCTATGAAATGACAAACTACAATCAATAAGTTTCAGCTCAAGAGAATTAGTCCAAGCTAATTTCAAACAGACTAAGCTGTGTGTAAGAGCAGAGAACTTTTGTGTGAAGAATGATTCTCAGGAATGTCACACATATGCATGCAAGGAGTGTAGCTTTTATAGGCGAAAGCTCCTCGTCACTTGGTGTCCAAATTAGCCACGTAGTCTTCTTGTATTGGACGATCAAAAGAATAAACGATCGTGCCTACCTCGTACTTGTGGTCCCCCACGTACTGCAGCACATTCTTTGTCGTCCAATAAGAGTATGGACACGCATACATAAACAACCACCAACCTGGATACTAGGAATATTCCAAGTCACGTCATTGATCTTATCTTCAATCCAGGTTGTTATCTTCACTTTGATTGTTGACACAGATTGGGCGGTTTGTCAAGGCACCAATCTGCCTAAGTGTTTCCAAGCTGTCTGCTAGTTCCAATCTGTCTTCCACTAACAGTTTTGGTCCTCTATCTTCAATCCTCCTCTTCGACTTGGATTGAATGCTTTAACGTTGTTGATGCAGCTTGAATAACACTTGCTTCCATATAGTATTACAATTACGAACAAGAAGCGTGATCTGGGTCAGTTACAGATCGCAAGCTGTGTCAGCTTAGTCTGACCCAGATCCAAACATAAGAACCAAAAGATTACTAAGTGTTTATAGGTCAGATTTGTCATCATTAAATTTACAACAAACATTGGGACTCAACAATCTCCCCCTATTTGATGATGACAAAACCCAACTACACTTCTAACTATCAGCTTACAAAGAATCAAAAAAAATATAACAGTTTGTGACCCTTTGAATCTTTTGGGTTCTTTTCAATCTGATACAAGATAACTGAATTTGTACAACTACTTGTTTATTAGAGAAATAAAAAGTATTACAATAAGACTCTATTCCCCAATCAATTCTACAGTTTCTTGTTTAACCTCAAAAGATGGAGCAATTGTCACATCTATCTTTCTATCTAGACCTTCATCAATTAGGAACTGCTCATACCCATTACCTTGTTCACCGAAAGCAACACAAAATCTGTACAAGGTAAAAAGGTGCAAAGTAGGTACCTCTTTTAGCTCAGCAGTCCTTTGGAATACAAGTTTCCCTTTTGTATCCACAAAATACATTCCATGTTCAGGCTCTGTAATATGCAATCCACTTCTTGCATTTTCCACACCAGCAGGTAGAGTCAGATTGAGATGACTTAGAAGTTTGTCAATAGCTTCAGTTGATAATAACCCAAGAAACTCTGAAGGGTTCAAATTTCTAAGGAAGTTTGTGTGATCACCTTCAGTTCCTTGAAGATTAACATTTCTTTTTCTCTTCTTCTTGAGTGGCACTTCTGACTCATCTTCATCATCTAAATCATATGCTCTTGGTCTTGGAAGGCCAGTGATGTCAATCTTATACTTCACAATTGCAGCCAACTTCTTTTCAATGGCTTCCAAGACAACCTCTTTGTGGATTCCAGGCATACCAGTAATGTGATCATGCAATTCGACCCATTCAGTATAACCTAGATCAAGCAACTTGTCAAGATCATAG
The DNA here is from genome assembly GCA_034093135.1 of Erigeron breviscapus. Lineage (NCBI taxonomy): Eukaryota > Viridiplantae > Streptophyta > Magnoliopsida > Asterales > Asteraceae > Erigeron > Erigeron breviscapus. The sequence goes on along the minus strand of CM067167.1, from coordinate 197,316,663 downwards.
GTTTCCCAGTTTGCTTCAAAACCTTTCCTGGTAAGCCTTATGCTTGGAATGCTTTTTCCTCTACGCCTTTTCAAGATAACCTGATGGATTGGTTCTGGATGCCTTCTATACTGGACATTTTCAGTCACTTGTCTTTTCTCCAAGGCATCAAGCCAGCTATGGGCTTTCACACTCTGCCCCACATCTCTAACTTTGTGTGATGGTTTTGAGTGAACCACCATCTTTCTCTTTTCTTTGCTCACAACTTTCCTTTTAGTGCCAATTGCTGCAAGATCTTCATCTTCTTTATTCAATTGTTCTTGCACAGCTTTGGCAATTTCAGCATCAGACTTAGTTGTAGCAACTCTTTCTCTTTCCAGTCTGTCTTCCACTACCAACTTATACGCCTGTTTAAGAGTCATATTTAATCCAGGTGCATTTTGAGCAGCCAGCTCCCAATCTTTTTCTTCTTGGGTCAAGACTTTCAAACCACTTGACCCAGCTTCAGTTTTCCTTTTCTTCAATTGAAACTGAGACAAAGTGACAGTGTCATCACTTGAAGAAGATTCTAAGTTCACTTCTTTGGGAGCTGTGTCAGCTTGCACAGATTGTTCAGGCACAGCTTGCACAGGGTCAGCTTGGACAGACTTCATCTTTCTTTTTAATTTTTCAACTCCACCTTCCTTCCTTATATCTTTTTCAACCACAACTTCCTTCCTTATTCCTCCAAATTTTTCAACACCAACAATGGTCTCCCCCTCAACTCTATCACTCTCCTTTTCAACTCCTTCATTCACATTCTTTTCACCACCAGACTCAGATTCTGGTCTTTTTATCTTTTCTTCCTTACCACCCACATTAGAACCATAAATAGTCATCCTCCTATCAGCCTGGTTGTTTCTTTGTCTCACCTTTTCAAAATAGGCTTCAATGTCCCTATCCACCTCAGCTCTTTGCCTTTGAATTTCTTCTTCATTTATTTCACTTCTCTTGGAGCTCTTCTCCCCCTTGGTATGATCCTTCTCCCCCTTTTTGTCATCATCACCAGGAAAAGAACTTACAGGAGTGGCAAAGACTGGAATTCGATTATTGAGAACATCAATCTTAACATTAGTAAGACAACAGGCTCTTCTTAATTCAGCAAAATCCTCATGGAGGAGTGCAACCTTGTTCTTGAAACTGGTTGAGGCTTCAATTAAATCCTTCTTGAAGTCTGCTTGTGACTTGTTAGCAGCTTGAAGCTCAACAGTCACTTTCCTTGTAAATCTGGTTGCAGCATTTTCAATCTGACCCAGAGTCCCTTTGTTCCTTTCCATATCTGCATTGATTGTCTTAGTAAGACAATCAAGGGACTCTGTCAGCTTCTCTTGGTTCTTTTGCATAAGGTCAACTGCTTTCATAACACTTTCTTTAAGTGCAGTCTGTTCCTTAGCCATGTTATCAACCTTCTTATCCGTCAATTCTTGATCCTGTTGGATCTTTTCCAAGCATTTGGTCAGCTTTGAGTTCTCAACCTTGTGGGTTGATATGACCTCAGTGAGCTGACCCACCACATCTGAAAAGGAGACTGTGGCAGCTTGGGAAGAACTTGCAGTTGGCTTAAAAGCCACTGACTCTGGAAAGAGCAGCCTGCAATCCTTAATTTGGTCAATTGGGGAATATAGAAGGGGGTGGAGGTGTAAGGAATCTTGGAACATTTGCTCATGAGAGTGAGTCTCATGAGTGGATCTTTCAGAATTGATAATGAGTTGATCAGCCTGAGAAAGATTGACGTTTAATTCAGGCTGATGGCTAATGGGAATTGGTTGATCATGATGTTGATCAACCCCTCCACTAGCAACTTCCATCAGATCATCCCTTGAGGATGGATGGGCAAACTCATCATCGAATGAAGAGTCACTTCCGGAGATAGTGACTATGTTCTCATTGACATCGTGAGGACCATCAATGGTTCCCTTTGCTGCACAAGGGGCTGACATGACTGCCTTAAAGACAGCCAAGTAACCTACAGAATCCCTCTGTCCAAGGACAGATGCAGACACAGACTCTGTAGGTGTAATGTTAAGGGTAGATGATTGCCCTTCAACAATGGTGTGTTGTTGCACCAAAGTATCACGAGGGAGAATTGTGGCCTGTACCTCTTCTTGTGACATAGAAGAGGCATTGGCAGCCAGTGCAGACTCAGAGTGTTTTAAGGGAGTCTGATCAGCTTTGGGAAGAACTTGCAGTTGGCTTAAAAGCCACTGACTCTGGAAAGAGCAGCCTGCAATCCTTAATTTGGTCAATTGGGGAATATAGAAGGGGGTGGAGGTGTAAGGAATCTTGGAACATTTGCTCATGAGAGTGAGTCTCATGAGTGGATCTTTCAGAATTGATAATGAGTTGATCAGCCTGAGAAAGATTGACGTTTAATTCAGGCTGATGGCTAATGGGAATTGGTTGATCATGATGTTGATCAACCCCTCCACTAGCAACTTCCATCAGATCATCCCTTGAGGATGGATGGGCAAACTCATCATCGAATGAAGAGTCACTTCCGGAGATAGTGACTATGTTCTCATTGACATCGTGAGGACCATCAATGGTTCCCTTTGCTGCACAAGGGGCTGACATGACTGCCTTAAAGACAGCCAAGTAACCTACAGAATCCCTCTGTCCAAGGACAGATGCAGACACAGACTCTGTAGGTGTAATGTTAAGGGTAGATGATTGCCCTTCAACAATGGTGTGTTGTTGCACCAAAGTATCACGAGGGAGAATTGTGGCCTGTACCTCTTCTTGTGACATAGAAGAGGCATTGGCAGCCAGTGCAGACTCAGAGTGTTTTAAGGGAGTCTGATCAGCTTTGGGAACAGCAGCAGTGTCACCTTGGCGTTCGATACTACTCTCCTTTGTCTGACCATCCTCAGATTGTACGTGCACAGACTCTGACTCTTGGATCTGGGCTAGATCCATTGTTATCCCTTTAATGATATCATCAACCTTTTGGGAGGCTGATGATGGCGATTTCGGCATAGACTCAGTATGACCTTGGGAGGAGGTCTTTGTTTCAATACCTTCACCCTGTTTGGAGGGTTGGGTAGATGCAATTGTCCCTTTAATCTCGTCTACACCCTTTTGGGAGAGTGTAGATGGGCGAGGTGTATTCGGTATGTCAGCTTGGGTATCAGGGACAGCTTCGGAACGTTCCTCAGCTTCCACTGAACCTGGTGGGACTTCTAATGGTTTTGGAGTTAAAATTTTGCCCACCGAAGCTGACACAGATTTCCTTGTGGATCTTTTCTTTCTCACAATGTGAGGCACTAAGTCCTCAACACTGGGTTGGTTTGAAGCTGATTTGAATTGGAATGAGGGTGCGGCTAGGGTGGCTGATGATGTGGCCAACCCTTCACCCTCTTTAGAAGGAGAAGAATGCATAGATTTAGAAGAGTTAGAGGGTTCAGAAGCTTGTGTACCTTGGTCCCCCTGATTAGCAGATTGGGTGTCAGACCCAGATCGCGTCGAAGAAGGGACAGCTTCCCTTAATGCTTCTTGTTCCTCCTCTCTTCTCCTGCAAAAATCAAGGTAAATCTGCATTGCTCGGGTTAGACCCTGCACAGATACCTTAGGACTGTTGAAAATGTTAGAATTAATGGACTTGCACTCTACAGTCTGACCAGTTGCCAGGCTGTAGTCATTATCAAGGATAGCTTCGATAATGAGTGCAAGAATCCTACCATAGGGAATTGTAAGACTCTTTTTATTTACACGTTCAACAAGGTCCTTAAAGATTAAAGCAGCAAAATCTATTTTGGTCATAGTGACCATTGCATGAAAAATTTGCAATTCAAGGACATTAGGCTGATCGAAGCTGCCTGCCTTTACTTGTAAAGTTTTTGAAATTGTGCTCAAAAGGTAATTCCAAATACCAGTTAGGTATTTCATTTTAACAACTGAAGCCAGTGGACCAGTATATCCAACTTCTTGTAAAATGTTTTTGGCTTCAGTATGAGACACAACTTGTTCATATTCGTCATCAGGCATATACGACAGCTCGAATGCAGACTTAAGTCTTTCGTAAGAGATATATACCTTTTTCTTACCGTTTAAGACTGAGCCATAGATTGCAGCATCTCCCTTCTTATTCTGCTTCACGACACAACTTGCCCAGAATTCACAAAGGAGATCTTGAAACACCCAGTCTGGTTTCTCAATCATTACCTTCCCAAAAGGATGGTACCACATGAAATTCACAATCTCATCATATCCTTTTGCCCATGAAGGAGGATGAAGATTAGCATAAACCAGACTTCCAATCTTGATTTTACCAGTATCAAGATCGGAGGGAACAACAACTACCTTATCTCCAACCACATAAGGAGATAACTTATTTGCACTGATAGGAGTAGGAAAATGATCTTCAGATTCAGAAAAAGATTGAGAGTTATTTGATGATGATGCCATTTTGAAAACAAATTTAGAAGAAAATAAATTTAATAAAACAGTAAACAGATTTGAGAGAAAGAAAAATTGATTTTGTGAAGATATGAACAAGTGATTTGAAATTTAGGTTAGAATGATTGTATAAATCAAACCCAAAATATCTAATTTGGAAGAAGAGGAGAGAGAAAGATTTTGATTGGATGAACAACAAGTAGTGGAGGTACTTTTTCAGTAACCGGTATGGTCCACTACACGTGTCACATCCCAATTGGATCAATACATAAGCTAAATAAAATAATGAAACAAATAAAACGCACTGAGATATTTAATAACAAAAATCACCACGAAGCTGGGTCAGACTCAGCTTACTCACTTTTACTTGATAAACATCAAGTACAAAAGAGTAGTCTGTGTCAGACCCAGATCGCGTCGAAGAAGGGACAGCTTCCCTTAATGCTTCTTGTTCCTCCTCTCTTCTCCTGCAAAAATCAAGGTAAATCTGCATTGCTCGGGTTAGACCCTGCACAGATACCTTAGGACTGTTGAAAATGTTAGAATTAATGGACTTGCACTCTACAGTCTGACCAGTTGCCAGGCTGTAGTCATTATCAAGGATAGCTTCGATAATGAGTGCAAGAATCCTACCATAGGGAATTGTAAGACTCTTTTTATTTACACGTTCAACAAGGTCCTTAAAGATTAAAGCAGCAAAATCTATTTTGGTCATAGTGACCATTGCATGAAAAATTTGCAATTCAAGGACATTAGGCTGATCGAAGCTGCCTGCCTTTACTTGTAAAGTTTTTGAAATTGTGCTCAAAAGGTAATTCCAAATACCAGTTAGGTATTTCATTTTAACAACTGAAGCCAGTGGACCAGTATATCCAACTTCTTGTAAAATGTTTTTGGCTTCAGTATGAGACACAACTTGTTCATATTCGTCATCAGGCATATACGACAGCTCGAATGCAGACTTAAGTCTTTCGTAAGAGATATATACCTTTTTCTTACCGTTTAAGACTGAGCCATAGATTGCAGCATCTCCCTTCTTATTCTGCTTCACGACACAACTTGCCCAGAATTCACAAAGGAGATCTTGAAACACCCAGTCTGGTTTCTCAATCATTACCTTCCCAAAAGGATGGTACCACATGAAATTCACAATCTCATCATATCCTTTTGCCCATGAAGGAGGATGAAGATTAGCATAAACCAGACTTCCAATCTTGATTTTACCAGTATCAAGATCGGAGGGAACAACAACTACCTTATCTCCAACCACATAAGGAGATAACTTATTTGCACTGATAGGAGTAGGAAAATGATCTTCAGATTCAGAAAAAGATTGAGAGTTATTTGATGATGATGCCATTTTGAAAACAAATTTAGAAGAAAATAAATTTAATAAAACAGTAAACAGATTTGAGAGAAAGAAAAATTGATTTTGTGAAGATATGAACAAGTGATTTGAAATTTAGGTTAGAATGATTGTATAAATCAAACCCAAAATATCTAATTTGGAAGAAGAGGAGAGAGAAAGATTTTGATTGGATGAACAACAAGTAGTGGAGGTACTTTTTCAGTAACCGGTATGGTCCACTACACGTGTCACATCCCAATTGGATCAATACATAAGCTAAATAAAATAATGAAACAAATAAAACGCACTGAGATATTTAATAACAAAAATCACCACGAAGCTGGGTCAGACTCAGCTTACTCACTTTTACTTGATAAACATCAAGTACAAAAGAGTAGTCTGTGTCAGACACAGCTTGCCCTCAAAATTTGAGTGAAACTCTAAGGGGTCAGATTTGCTATTACTTAGCTCACTACATTTTATAAATTAAGCATACCTAGCTTACTTATGAGGTAGTTGAACCTTGATTCATCCAATGGCTTTGTGAACAAGTCAGCGAGCTGATCGTCGGTTGGAATGAAATGGAGTTCAACATCTTCTTTCATCACATGATCCCTAATGAAATGATATCTTATATCAATGTGCTTGGTCCTTGAATGAAGTACAGGATTGTTTGAGATTGCTATGGCACTGGTACTGTCACAAAAGATTGGAGTTTTTGTTGCAGTGACACCATAGTCTTGAAGCTGATATTGCATCCAAAGAATTTGAGAGCAACAGCTTCCAGCAGCAACATACTCAGCTTCTGCAGTAGAGATAGAAACTGAATGCTGTTTCTTGCTGGACCAGCTTACAAGTCTATTACCTAGCATTTGACAAGCTCCTGAAGTACTTTTTCTATCAATCTTGCAGCCTGCAAAGTCAGAATCTGAATAGCCAATTAGATCAAACCCTGAGTCTTTGGGATACCAAAGACCCAGATTGGGACTACCTTTAAGGTATCTAAAGATTCTCTTTACAGCCTTAAGATGAGATTCCTTAGGACTAGCCTGATATCTTGCACAAAGACATGTAGCAAACATAATATCTGGCCTACTAGCAGTTAAGTAAATAATGAAACAAATAAAACGCACTGAGATATTTAATAACAAAAATCACCACGAAGCTGGGTCAGACTCAGCTTACTCACTTTTACTTGATAAACATCAAGTACAAAAGAGTAGTCTGTGTCAGACACAGCTTGCCCTCAAAATTTGAGTGAAACTCTAAGGGGTCAGATTTGCTATTACTTAGCTCACTACATTTTATAAATTAAGCATACCTAGCTTACTTATGAGGTAGTTGAACCTTGATTCATCCAATGGCTTTGTGAACAAGTCAGCGAGCTGATCGTCGGTTGGAATGAAATGGAGTTCAACATCTTCTTTCATCACATGATCCCTAATGAAATGATATCTTATATCAATGTGCTTGGTCCTTGAATGAAGTACAGGATTGTTTGAGATTGCTATGGCACTGGTACTGTCACAAAAGATTGGAGTTTTTGTTGCAGTGACACCATAGTCTTGAAGCTGATATTGCATCCAAAGAATTTGAGAGCAACAGCTTCCAGCAGCAACATACTCAGCTTCTGCAGTAGAGATAGAAACTGAATGCTGTTTCTTGCTGGACCAGCTTACAAGTCTATTACCTAGCATTTGACAAGCTCCTGAAGTACTTTTTCTATCAATCTTGCAGCCTGCAAAGTCAGAATCTGAATAGCCAATTAGATCAAACCCTGAGTCTTTGGGATACCAAAGACCCAGATTGGGACTACCTTTAAGGTATCTAAAGATTCTCTTTACAGCCTTAAGATGAGATTCCTTAGGACTAGCCTGATATCTTGCACAAAGACATGTAGCAAACATAATATCTGGCCTACTAGCAGTTAAGTAAAGTAATGATCCTATCATACCCCTATAAGCTGTGATGTCAACAGATTTTCCATTCTTATCTTCATCCAACTTTTCACCAGTTCCCATAGGAGTTTTCATAGGTGACAAGCTCCTGAAGTACTTTTTCTATCAATCTTGCAGCCTGCAAAGTCAGAATCTGAATAGCCAATTAGATCAAACCCTGAGTCTTTGGGATACCAAAGACCCAGATTGGGACTACCTTTAAGGTATCTAAAGATTCTCTTTACAGCCTTAAGATGAGATTCCTTAGGACTAGCCTGATATCTTGCACAAAGACATAAGGAGATAACTTATTTGCACTGATAGGAGTAGGAAAATGATCTTCAGATTCAGAAAAAGATTGAGAGTTATTTGATGATGATGCCATTTTGAAAACAAATTTAGAAGAAAATAAATTTAATAAAACAGTAAACAGATTTGAGAGAAAGAAAAATTGATTTTGTGAAGATATGAACAAGTGATTTGAAATTTAGGTTAGAATGATTGTATAAATCAAACCCAAAATATCTAATTTGGAAGAAGAGGAGAGAGAAAGATTTTGATTGGATGAACAACAAGTAGTGGAGGTACTTTTTCAGTAACCGGTATGGTCCACTACACGTGTCACATCCCAATTGGATCAATACATAAGCTAAATAAAATAATGAAACAAATAAAACGCACTGAGATATTTAATAACAAAAATCACCACGAAGCTGGGTCAGACTCAGCTTACTCACTTTTACTTGATAAACATCAAGTACAAAAGAGTAGTCTGTGTCAGACACAGCTTGCCCTCAAAATTTGAGTGAAACTCTAAGGGGTCAGATTTGCTATTACTTAGCTCACTACATTTTATAAATTAAGCATACCTAGCTTACTTATGAGGTAGTTGAACCTTGATTCATCCAATGGCTTTGTGAACAAGTCAGCGAGCTGATCGTCGGTTGGAATGAAATGGAGTTCAACATCTTCTTTCATCACATGATCCCTAATGAAATGATATCTTATATCAATGTGCTTGGTCCTTGAATGAAGTACAGGATTGTTTGAGATTGCTATGGCACTGGTACTGTCACAAAAGATTGGAGTTTTTGTTGCAGTGACACCATAGTCTTGAAGCTGATATTGCATCCAAAGAATTTGAGAGCAACAGCTTCCAGCAGCAACATACTCAGCTTCTGCAGTAGAGATAGAAACTGAATGCTGTTTCTTGCTGGACCAGCTTACAAGTCTATTACCTAGCATTTGACAAGCTCCTGAAGTACTTTTTCTATCAATCTTGCAGCCTGCAAAGTCAGAATCTGAATAGCCAATTAGATCAAACCCTGAGTCTTTGGGATACCAAAGACCCAGATTGGGACTACCTTTAAGGTATCTAAAGATTCTCTTTACAGCCTTAAGATGAGATTCCTTAGGACTAGCCTGATATCTTGCACAAAGACATGTAGCAAACATAATATCTGGCCTACTAGCAGTTAAGTAAAGTAATGATCCTATCATACCCCTATAAGCTGTGATGTCAACAGATTTTCCATTCTTATCTTCATCCAACTTTTCACCAGTTCCCATAGGAGTTTTCATAGGTGAGCAATCACTAAAACCAAATTTGTTTAAGAGATCTTTAACATACTTTCCTTGGTTTATAAAAATTCCATTTTTAGTCTGTTTAACTTGTAAACCTAGAAAATAGTTTAGTTCTCCCATCATGCTCATTTCATACTTTTTAGACATTAATTCTGAAAACTTTTTGCAAAGTTTTTCACTGCTAGAGCCAAATATTATATCATCTACATATATTTGTACCAGCAGAATATCACCATTATACTTTCTCACAAATAAAGTCTTGTCAACATTACCTCTTTTGAATTTATTAGCCAATAAGAATTTAGACAAAGTATCATACCATGCCCTTGGAGCTTGCTTTAACCCATAGAGAGCCTTGTCAAGCTTGAATACATGGTCAGGAAACTTTGAACTTTCAAAACCTGGAGGCTGTTCAACATAGACTTCTTCTTCCAACTTTCCATTGAGAAAAGCACTCTTCACATCCATTTGATAGACCTTGAAACCCTTGTGAGCAGAGAAGGCCAAAAACATTCTGATTGCCTCTAATCTTGCCACTGGTGCAAAGGTCTCATCATAATCAATTCCATCCTCTTGTCTGTAACCAAGAGCTACCAATCTTGCTTTGTTTCTGGTCACAACTCCCCTTTCATCCATTTTGTTTCTGTAGACCCACTTGGTTCCAATCACAGTTTTGTGATGAGGTCTTGGAACAAGTTCCCAAACCTTGTTTCTTTCAAACTGTATTAGTTCATCTTGCATTGCACTAACCCAAGAGGGATCTTCCAGAGCTTCATTAACCTCAGTTGGTTCCACCTTACTTACAAAGTTGACAAACATGCAAAAGTTGCCTGTTGCCTTTCTTCTTGTTTTTACACCAGAGAGTGGATCACCAATGATTTGGTCAATGGGATGACTCTTTGTCCATCTAGTAACAGGGACAATGGACTGATTCAGATTTGATGGTCCAGCATGATCAGTTTGAGGAGGAGTCTGATCAGCTTGGATAGGATTGGAGGAGTCTGAACCAGTTGGAGAGTCATTAAATGGATTCTGAATAGCAACTTCAGTAGGAGTAGGATCAGCTTGAGCATCTTCAAAGATTGGAACTTCTTCTTCTTCAAAAAAAAATGCTCCCCCTGAGTTTGAGCATTATTAGCTCCAACTGGAGGATTTGTTGGAGGCTCATTCTCAGGTACAGCCAGTTCTTCAAAGTTGAAGTCTTCATCTTCAGGAGGAGAGCAAACTGGCTTGGAACAACCTTCATCAATGCTTACATTTACAGAGTTTTCAATTGTTCTTGTTCTCTTGTTGTACACTCTGTAGGCTTTCATCATTGTAGCATATCCAAGAAGGATTCCTTCATCTGACTTCTCATCAAACTTACCAAGGTGGTCTTTCTGGTTTAGAATAAAGCAAGGACTGCCAAACATTCTTAGGAAACCGATTTCAGGTTTTCTCCCCCTAAGAAGTTCATATGCAGTTTTCTGGTGTCTTTTCACAATGAGGGATCTGTTCTGGGTAAAGCAAGCTGTGTGAATTGCTTCTGCCCAGAAATGAGACTTCACATTGTTTTGAGCCATCATGGATCTGGCAGCTTCAATAAGAGTTCTGTTTCTTCTTTCTGCAACACCATTCTGTTGAGGAGTTCGAGCAGCTGAGTAGACTTGTGAAATTCCCTTCTCTCTGCAAAAGGAGTTAAGAGTGATATTCTTGAATTCAGTTCCATTATCACTCCTTAACTGCCTAACAGGCCTTTTGTAAAGAATTTCAGCTTGCTTGATGAAATCAATGATTGTGTCAGCTGCATCACTCTTGTGTTTAAGAAAGAAAACCCAGGTGTATCTTGAAAATTCATCAACAATGACCAAGGAGTACCTCATTCCAGTGAATGATGGAGTACTAATTGGTCCAAACAAATCCATATGAAGCAGATCCAGACAATTATCAATGGTTGAGCAGGTTTTGGACTTAAAGGTAGCTTTATGTTGCTTGCCTTTCTCACAAGCACCACACAGCTTGTTCTTCTTCAAAAAAATGCTCCCCCTGAGTTTGAGCATTATTAGCTCCAACTGGAGGATTTGTTGGAGGCTCATTCTCAGGTACAGCCAGTTCTTCAAAGTTGAAGTCTTCATCTTCAGGAGGAGAGCAAACTGGCTTGGAACAACCTTCATCAATGCTTACATTTACAGAGTTTTCAATTGTTCTTGTTCTCTTGTTGTACACTCTGTAGGCTTTCATCATTGTAGCATATCCAAGAAGGATTCCTTCATCTGACTTCTCATCAAACTTACCAAGGTGGTCTTTCTGGTTTAGAATAAAGCAAGGACTGCCAAACATTCTTAGGAAACCGATTTCAGGTTTTCTCCCCCTAAGAAGTTCATATGCAGTTTTCTGGTGTCTTTTCACAATGAGGGATCTGTTCTGGGTAAAGCAAGCTGTGTGAATTGCTTCTGCCCAGAAATGAGACTTCACATTGTTTTGAGCCATCATGGATCTGGCAGCTTCAATAAGAGTTCTGTTTCTTCTTTCTGCAACACCATTCTGTTGAGGAGTTCGAGCAGCTGAGTAGACTTGTGAAATTCCCTTCTCTCTGCAAAAGGAGTTAAGAGTGATATTCTTGAATTCAGTTCCATTATCACTCCTTAACTGCCTAACAGGCCTTTTGTAAAGAATTTCAGCTTGCTTGATGAAATCAATGATTGTGTCAGCTGCATCACTCTTGTGTTTAAGAAAGAAAACCCAGGTGTATCTTGAAAATTCATCAACAATGACCAAGGAGTACCTCATTCCAGTGAATGATGGAGTACTAATTGGTCCAAACAAATCCATATGAAGCAGATCCAGACAATTATCAATGGTTGAGCAGGTTTTGGACTTAAAGGTAGCTTTATGTTGCTTGCCTTTCTCACAAGCACCACACAGCTTGTCCTTCTCATACTTGATCACTGGAAGACCAGACACCAACTCTTTCTTACACAGCTTGTTGATGTCTTTGAAATTCATATGAGACAACCTTTTATGCCACAACCAATTCAGCTCATCTTGAGACTTTGACATGAAGCATACTTCTCTTGTGACGGTTGGATTTCTCATGTCAAAAGTATACAAAGACTCATCCCTCTTTGCTATCAAAACCACATTGCCTTCTAAATCAAGAACAATCCCCTTATCAGACCTAAATCTCACTTCATAACCAGCATCACACAACTGACTCACACTTATCAGATTGTGCTTCAAACCATTAACATAAGAGACTCTTCTGAAAGTAAGAGGACCATTTGAAAGAACACCAACACCTTCTGTCTTTCCTTGAGAATCATCTCCAAAAGTAACATTAGGACCAGCGCGAATCCTAAAGTTACATAGCAGGGACTTACATCCGGTCATATGCTTGGAACATCCACTGTCCAAGTGCCAGTTGTTATCATCATGACTGCCCTGCATTTGCAATAAGAGATTAGTTCATTCTGGGAACCCATCTGGAGATGGGTTCACCAGAGCTGACCAAGGGGTCTGACTCAGATTGGGTCTTTGAACTTTGACTCTTATCACATTTGGATACCCATTGTTGCTTGATCTGTCCCTTACCAGATTTGAAATTCTTTTTAGCAACAACTAAGGTTTCCTTTTGAATAAAACCTTTGCCTATTCCAGATTTCTGACATTCAGTTCTTAATTTTCTTTGATCAACATTTTTGGGATCTGAAACATCTTTAAGAAAATTTGCATCAATTGAAATCTCACTAGTTCTGGACTCAACATATTTGGAAATCATTTTGTCAGAGTCAGACTTAGTGGTTTTTGAAATAGACTCAGATTTGGTTTGTGACTCACTTCCTTGAGAACCAGACTTCTCATTCTTTAACACCTTAACCTTTTTGCCTTCTAAATCAAGAACAATCCCCTTATCAGACCTAAATCTCACTTCATAACCAGCATCACACAACTGACTCACACTTATCAGATTGTGCTTCAAACCATTAACATAAGAGACTCTTCTGAAAGTAAGAGGACCATTTGAAAGAACACCAACACCTTCTGTCTTTCCTTGAGAATCATCTCCAAAAGTAACATTAGGACCAGCGCGAATCCTAAAGTTACATAGCAGGGACTTACATCCGGTCATATGCTTGGAACATCCACTGTCCAAGTGCCAGTTGTTATCATCATGACTGCCCTGCATTTGCAATAAGAGATTAGTTCATTCTGGGAACCCATCTGGAGATGGGTTCACCAGAGCTGACCAAGGGGTCTGACTCAGATTGGGTCTTTGAACTTTGACTCTTATCACATTTGGATACCCATTGTTGCTTGATCTGTCCCTTACCAGATTTGAAATTCTTTTTAGCAACAACTAAGGTTTCCTTTTGAATAAAACCTTTGCCTATTCCAGATTTCTGACATTCAGTTCTTAATTTTCTTTGATCAACATTTTTGGGATCTGAAACATCTTTAAGAAAATTTGCATCAATTGAAATCTCACTAGTTCTGGACTCAACATATTTGGAAATCATTTTGTCAGAGTCAGACTTAGTGGTTTTTGAAATTCTTTTTAGCAACAACTAAGGTTTCCTTTTGAATAAAACCTTTGCCTATTCCAGATTTCTGACATTCAGTTCTTAATTTTCTTTGATCAACATTTTTGGGATCTGAAACATCTTTAAGAAAATTTGCATCAATTGAAATCTCACTAGTTCTGGACTCAACATATTTGGAAATCATTTTGTCAGAGTCAGACTTAGTGGTTTTTGAAATAGACTCAGATTTGGTTTGTGACTCACTTCCTTGAGAACCAGACTTCTCATTCTTTAACACCTTAACCTTTTGTTTTGGAACACTGTGATCTCTAACTTTCCTTTTCATTCTCCTTGAGTTCTTGTTTGTTTTAACATTGGAATCTGACACAGACTGGGTAATGGTCATTTTGGTCAAGTCAGACTTAGTGGTTTTTGAAATAGACTCAGATTTGGTTTGTGACTCACTTCCTTGAGAATCATCTCCAAAAGTAACATTAGGACCAGCGCGAATCCTAAAGTTACATAGCAGGGACTTACATCCGGTCATATGCTTGGAACATCCACTGTCCAAGTGCCAGTTGTTATCATCATGACTGCCCTGCATTTGCAATAAGAGATTAGTTCATTCTGGGAACCCATCTGGAGATGGGTTCACCAGAGCTGACCAAGGGGTCTGACTCAGATTGGGTCTTTGAACTTTGACTCTTATCACATTTGGATACCCATTGTTGCTTGATCTGTCCCTTACCAGATTTGAAATTCTTTTTAGCAACAACTAAGGTTTCCTTTTGAATAAAACCTTTGCCTATTCCAGATTTCTGACATTCAGTTCTTAATTTTCTTTGATCAACATTTTTGGGATCTGAAACATCTTTAAGAAAATTTGCATCAATTGAAATCTCACTAGTTCTGGACTCAACATATTTGGAAATCATTTTGTCAGAGTCAGACTTAGTGGTTTTTGAAATAGACTCAGATTTGGTTTGTGACTCACTTCCTTGAGAACCAGACTTCTCATTCTTTAACACCTTAACCTTTTGTTTTGGAACACTGTGATCTCTAACTTTCCTTTTCATTCTCCTTGAGTTCTTGTTTGTTTTAACATTGGAATCTGACACAGACTGGGTAATGGTCAGTTTGGTCAAGTCAAGACTTTCTTCAGGTTTTAACTCAACAACCTTGTCAGTCTTATACACAGCTTCAGCAATAGTTTGGCCAACAATTTCAGGATCACTAAACCCAATACCAGATTTCTGAACCAACTTGATTGGTTTAGAATTCGTACCTTTGGTTTGGACTTTGGGTGGTGAAGGAGGCTGATAACAAGGCTCCATAGCACATACTTCAGCTATGGCTATGGCCCTGTCATAATCACCATCAAAAATGGCTTGGATCTGATGAGGTATTTGGACATTGACACACTTTGCAACTCTTTTTGAAGCAATACACCATGATTCAGTAATTTGTCGAATTTTAAAAAACTTTTCTTCTGCAGTCTTAGCTTCTTTTACCAAAATAGAGTTCAATTTCTTTTGTGCTTTGACTTCAGACTCAAGTTTTTCAATGGTGTTGCTTTTGGTACTTACATCAAGTTTCAACAAATGAATTTCCTTCTTAAGTTCTTGATTGAAGTGTTTTTGCAAAAGGACCTCATCACCAAGTTTGTTTAGTCTGGACAGATTATCATTATCAGACAGATTAGGGAGAGAAGTTACCTCAGGTGGAGCAGTCTGACTGGTGAATGCCTGGTGAGCTGACTCTGACTGCTTTTGCATACTTGCCAGATCTTCAGCAAATCGTTGAGTAGCTTCTTTAGCCATGTAACAAGTAGCATCTTTGTACAACTCATCATCAGATGAAGTAGCACTTTCAGCCCAGTCTTTGGCTACCAGACTTTTCTCATTCTTGTTCACCTTTTCAGTCAGTTCAGCTATTTGAGCTTTCAAGGCTTTATACTTTGTCTTGAGCTTTGAGTATTTTTCACCTCTTCCACCTTTGGCTGGCCCAGCTTGAGCAGTTTCTTTGGATCTACAATCACCAGCCATATGTCCAGTTTTGCCACACTTGTAACAAGTGACTTTGGACATATCAAAAGGCTTCTTGGCTCTATCAGCTTGGCCACTTCTTCCCTTTCCTTTAAACTTGTTAAAGGATCTCCTTCTAATCCTTTCAGCCAACATAGCTACCTCATTAGCTAGTTCATCACCCTCAGAATTTTCATACTCAGATTCAACACAAACAGAATTATGGTTAGACATCACAGGAATATCATCATTAACATATGGAATGATCTCATTGCTAACAGAACTAGGGTGTTCAGTCATTGAAGCAACAAATGCAGCAGCAGGCTGACTATAAGAATCACCCATAGCTATTAACTTTTCTGCCTCTGAACACTCTTGGTTATGAAGCAAACCAAAGAGTCCAGGGAGATCAAGATCATGGTAAACAGCACTTAACTTAACAGATGAAATATAATTGTTCCATTTAGGAGGTAAAGAATCAAGAAATTTGCTCTTTAAAACACTATTACTTTTGTTAATTCCAACAGCAGCTAAATCATTTACCAAAGCGTTAAAGCGGGTATGAGTGTCAGTTAAGGATTCATTTCTCAAAGAGAAGAATCTTTCATACTTCCTTGTTAAGGTAGTTATGGTGGACTCCATGGAAGTAGAACAACCCTCAAACATGACAGTCAAAGTACTCCACATTTTCTTTGCTGTAGAACACATTTTTATTGAATGATAAAGGTCTTTGGGCACAGCCTGGACAATGAAATTTCTGGCCTTCACGTCCAAGTTAGCCAATCTCCTATCCTCATCCCCCCAATCTGCCCTGTCCTTTACTATGGATTTAACTGTGGCAGGAATGGTTGGGTGACCTTCCCTAACCACAGCTTCAACCACTACAGTCTGTGTAGGAACATAAGGACCATCCTGAAGGATGTCAGGCATATTGTTATCGATGGATTCAAGGAACAAAGACATTCGACCTTTCCACCCACTAAAATCATCTTTATCAAACATGGGTGGTCGGGTTGAAGAACCGTTATCAATATAAGATGACATTACGCTTTACTATAAATGAAAATATGCAAGGATCAAGTCAAGTTAATTCTCAACCACCGCTCTGATACCAATTGTTAGGTCCCACGGTGTATCAATATACCAAAGTATATTGTACACAGGATAGTTGTAGAGGGGGGTGAATACAACTTTTCTCAAACTTTACAATCTTTTTAAGCAACGTTTTAAGACTCAAAAATACTTAATGCATGTAAAGAACAAGAATCATTAAAACAGTAAAGCAGAGCATTCTTGAACACAGATTGCAGTTTTTCAAATGTAACTCTTTATTAAGAAATAATCTATACAAAGAATTACAGGGTTGTTGCGGAATAAAGATAGCCTACAGATATCTAAACAACCCTATGAAATGACAAACTACAATCAATAAGTTTCAGCTCAAGAGAATTAGTCCAAGCTAATTTCAAACAGACTAAGCTGTGTGTAAGAGCAGAGAACCTTTGTGTGAAGAATGATTCTCAGGAATGTCACACATATGCATGCAAGGAGTGTAGCTTTTATAGGCGAAAGCTCCTCGTCACTTGGTGTCCAAATTAGCCACGTAGTCTTCTTGTATTGGACGATCAAAAGAATAAACGATCGTGCCTACCTCGTACTTGTGGTCCCCCACGTACTGCAGCACATTCTTTGTCGTCCAATAAGAGTATGGACACGCATACATAAACAACCACCAACCTGGATACTAGGAATATTCCAAGTCACGTCATTGATCTTATCTTCAATCCAGGTTGTTATCTTCACTTTGATTGTTGACACAGATTGGGCGGTTTGTCAAGGCACCAATCTGCCTAAGTGTTTCCAAGCTGTCTGCTAGTTCCAATCTGTCTTCCACTAACAGTTTTGGTCCTCTATCTTCAATCCTCCTCTTCGACTTGGATTGAATGCTTTAACGTTGTTGATGCAGCTTGAATAACACTTGCTTCCATATAGTATTACAATTACGAACAAGAAGCGTGATCTGGGTCAGTTACAGATCGCAAGCTGTGTCAGCTTAGTCTGACCCAGATCCAAACATAAGAACCAAAAGATTACTAAGTGTTTATAGGTCAGATTTGTCATCATTAAATTTACAACAAACATTGGGACTCAACAGCACCGAACCACCATTGTTACTGTTCATCATCTTCCCCACCAAACCACCGCTGTTTTACTGCTACTCCTGGTTACCATCGAAAGCAATCACCACCCTAACCATCGTATTGTTTACAACTGCTGTTGTTACTTGTTTGCTGTTACTACCCGTTCTTTTAGT
>CM067167.1:197291044-197293544 GCA_034093135.1 Erigeron breviscapus | reverse complement strand
AACGGATACATGGAAAGAGTAGCGGTACAACAAGTGGAGGTCCATCCCTCTGTACTCCACCCGCGACAGGTCCTAGGTATCCCTGTGCATGTGCATATCGGTGTTGGCATCTCTGATATGTTCATTTCTTCTCCAAATACTACCAAAGTAGTATTAGGTTTCACAAACTAGTAAGACCTTTTCGACCTTACATTTCTTTGGGCTTTCGAGGACGATACTTTTGCGGACTTTTTCTTACGACTATAAAGCTTGCAAATATAAGCCCATGAGTCTTGTACATGCTTCTCAAACTCGGGTCCATGATTCATTATCGTATCAACCGGTTCCACCCTGTTCGAGGTTGAGACCCCATAATATGTGTCACTAATTGGATTGGGGTATAGTGTGGGCGAGTCTGACATTGGACGTTTGCCTGGTGCCCTGTTATCCTCCTCGGAAGATTTTGGTTGGAATGATGGTTCCGGTTGGAATGTTGATTTCAACTGGAATGTTGCTTTTGGTGTATCGAGAGAGAAGTTTTGATATAAAGGGTTCATTGGGATTGGAGATGAAACTCCATGATGTACTGCATCAACAAGAGTTGGGAACGATGCACTAACATTTTCTTTTAGGGGTTCTAGCTGTGATGTTGGTACTGTATTTTGGAGAAGCCAGTCTTGGCAAAAATCATCGATTGATGTTCCCCATTCACTAGTACCAATCATCGGGTTTTGCCATGCGTCCATGATTATATTGAATTCTTCTTATCTACAATAAGTTTTGGTTAGACAATTGACATAACAAATACATAAGAAACATTATCAACAATATTATTCTGATTTAAAAACACATTCTGGACAACTTAAGATTTGATTTATAAAAATTTATAACAGATTCCAAATATTTCTATAAAATACCTCTTGATTTCAAGAATTAGGAGTTCTGTCAGAGCTCGACCCTGACATGTTGCTTCCCCCAGCAACATTTCTTTTTCTTCTCTTAAGAGGTGGAATATTGGGATTTTCTTCTTCTTCTTCAGATGACATGGCGAAAATGGACTTCTCTCTTTGAGAGAGATTATCTTCTTCTTGTTGAACTAGGGCTCTTGCAAACTTTTCATCTTCTTTTATTTGATGATTCACAAGGATAGATTCCTCCTCTGTTAAAAATTGAGATAAAATTCTTGCTAGTTTTTCATCTTCAGAAGTTTGTTTATCAAAAAGGTGGACATCTTCGTCTACCATCGCCTTGTAATCTTCAAAGGAAATACCTAACATCACGGCCTCCTGCTTAATCCTTTTGACCCTATTTGTTTCAAGATCTTCAAGATCCTCTTGAGTCATTGGCCTTTTGCCTTTTGGATCGCTCGAAGAGGCACCGAAATTTTTCATTATCTTATGATAAATCGGTGGAACAATATTGTTAAATTAAGCGAACATGAATTAAAAGATAAAAGTTTTATATAAACATATAAATAGATAGTATATTATCCAAGATGAGAAAGAAAGAGAACAAAAATGAGCTTACCTGAAAGAAGGTCGGAGATCTGTTAGAATACAAGCTGATTGTGAACGGAATAACTTAAAACAAATTAGCAGATGAAGAACTAAGTGAATTAAAGAAAGATGGAATAAAGATTTAGTATGCATTTTCCTCAAGAAAACGCGTTTCTGTTATAGAGGATGAAAGTAGGAGTGTGACCTGGAAGAACGGACAGGTGTCCATAAACTACAGAAATTTTAATCATTGCTACGGTAATTAGTAATTACCGAATTATTTTTTTCTTTTCTAAAGATAAAATTTCTAAACTTTATCATCCCTTTAACCAAGGTTGAAAGGAGCTGAACAGTTTACTCAAAAGCGTATACTATGTTGAGAAAATCCTCAACTTAATTAATAGCTTAATGAATAGACCGTCTTCCGCACATCACTATTTTTCTTCACTGCTTCTTTTTCAAGAACCATATCAATTGCAAATTCATCTTTTTGAACCCTAGATGAATTTTTGATCCAAACTATTGTTTCAGGAGTGATCCAGGTAATATTTGTTTCTTTGACCCGTGGATCGCCTTTAATGATTGAATTTAAGAATATGAGACAAATGTTATCAACAAAAATATGTCGACTTTTCCAACTGGAGAACAGTAGTGTCTTGGTAAAAGAACTTCAAATTTGAAAATCAGAATTATTTGAAAGGCAAAAAATTATGATGGGGGATCAACGATTAAAATATACAAATGAACTTGGTATAAAAATCGTATTGATAAAAATCTATCAAGACAAATATGAGAAATTCTTTTAACTGGGGAATTTCCCTAATCGACAACAATCCTCAAAAGAGAGCGAAGAAAGTTGTATTTCATTATTTGTACAATACAAGTGAAACTTGTTACATTATTTAAGCGGAAATACAACAATTAGAGATGCAACATATTTAAAAACCATACAAAGAAACCCAGGTGGTGACAAACAGTAAGGGAACCATGCCAAGAATGAACGCGACTAACCACTGAATAGCCTC
>CM067167.1:197266044-197286044 GCA_034093135.1 Erigeron breviscapus | reverse complement strand
ATGATAATATCCCTGTAGAGATAACTATATTCATGCAATGATGTATAAGGACTTGATGTGGAAATTGTGTATTACTTGAAGGTCAATTTTGATATTCAAGTGTGAATTGTGTGGACTTGAATTTTATGTTAATAGAAATGGTAGTACAGGCATAGGGTATTTTGAACGGTTGGTAATGCGATGGGCTGGCCAATGGTATGCCTCATATTATAAGCATTACCTGATGGCCCATGTCTAAGCTATATTACTTATAATTGTCTACAATTATCAGTCATTGTTGAAATAATAGTATAAGATCTAGAATACATGCTTATTAAGGTCTTAGATACTTATAATCTATAATTGTAGACCAATGATTTATTATGAACTATAGACTAAGTTCAAACTTATAGTTACGATTGAATGATAGAATGAGCTAAGATTTTTGGAGACTATAATGTTCAATTAAAGTGAGATACTATGAAATATTAGGAGACCTAGTGTGTTAAGAGGCATTTTTACGAACATGAAGTTTGAGTTGGTAATTTAACGAATGTGTTCAAGAAATGACTAGAATAAGAGCAAACACGATGGGCGTAGAAGATTATGAACTTAAATGATTATATGCAGGAATAAAGTCTTGTAGTTTTCACTCTTAAATGATTTGTACTTTAAGGTAAGAATACATGATTTTACTATGAAGTACTATTCGCTTATATAACGTAAGCAATGACGTCAAATGAAAAATAATTTTTCAAAATGGCCGACAACAAATAAGATATCTGGATCTTGATGGAACAAGATAAAGTAGGATGGCTTTATCAAACTATTTTGATATAAGCAATAATAAAAGTGTTAACTACAAACAAATTATATATAAATTTTGCAATAAAGAAAAGAGGGAAATAGACATACGAAGATCACTAACTGTTTATGTAATCCTACTTTATAGTTTAAGTAGCCAAATTCTCTCTATTTTTTTTTTTTTTTTTTTTTTTTTTTTTTTTTTTTTTTTTTTTTTTTTTTTTTTTTTTTTTTTTTTTTTTTTTTTTTTTTTTTTTTTTTTTTTTTTTTTTTTTTTTTTTTTTTTTTTTTTTTTTTTTTTTTTTTTTTTTTTTTTTTTTTTTTTTTTTTTTTTTTTTTTTTTTTTTTTTTTTTTTTTTTTTTTTTTTTTTTTTTTTTTTTTTTTTTTTTTTTTTTTTTTTTTTTTTTTTTTTTTTTTTTTTTTTTTTTTTTTTTTTTTTTTTTTTTTTTTTTTTTTTTTTTTTTTTTTTTTTTTTTTTTTTTTTTTTTTTTTTTTTTTTTTTTTTTTTTTTTTTTTTTTTTTTTTTTTTTTTTTTTTTTTTTTTTTTTTTTTTTTTTTTTTTTTTTTTTTTTTTTTTTTTTTTTTTTTTTTTTTTTTTTTTTTTTTTTTTTTTTTTTTTTTTTTTTTTTTTTTTTTTTTTTTTTTTTTTTTTTTTTTTTTTTTTTTTTTTTTTTTTTTTTTTTTTTTTTTTTTTTTTTTTTTTTTTTTTTTTTTTTTTTTTTTTTTTTTTTTTTTTTTTTTTTTTTTTTTTTTTTTTTTTTTTTTTTTTTTTTTTTTTTTTTTTTTTTTTTTTTTTTTTTTTTTTTTTTTTTTTTTTTTTTTTTTTTTTTTTTTTTTTTTTTTTTTTTTTTTTTTTTTTTTTTTTTTTTTTTTTTTTTTTTTTTTTTTTTTTTTTTTTTTTTTTTTTTTTTTTTTTTTTTTTTTTTTTTTTTTTTTTTTTTTTTTTTTTTTTTTTTTTTTTTTTTTTTTTTTTTTTTTTTTTTTTTTTTTTTTTTTTTTTTTTTTTTTTTTTTTTTTTTTTTTTTTTTTTTTTTTTTTTTTTTTTTTTTTTTTTTTTTTTTTTTTTTTTTTTTTTTTTTTTTTTTTTTTTTTTTTTTTTTTTTTTTTTTTTTTTTTTTTTTTTTTTTTTTTTTTTTTTTTTTTTTTTTTTTTTTTTTTTTTTTTTTTTTTTTTTTTTTTTTTTTTTTTTTTTTTTTTTTTTTTTTTTTTTTTTTTTTTTTTTTTTTTTTTTTTTTTTTTTTTTTTTTTTTTTTTTTTTTTTTTTTTTTTTTTTTTTTTTTTTTTTTTTTTTTTTTTTTTTTTTTTTTTTTTTTTTTTTTTTTTTTTTTTTTTTTTTTTTTTTTTTTTTTTTTTTTTTTTTTTTTTTTTTTTTTTTTTTTTTTTTTTTTTTTTTTTTTTTTTTTTTTTTTTTTTTTTTTTTTTTTTTTTTTTTTTTTTTTTTTTTTTTTTTTTTTTTTTTTTTTTTTTTTTTTTTTTTTTTTTTTTTTTTTTTTTTTTTTTTTTTTTTTTTTTTTTTTTTTTTTTTTTTTTTTTTTTTTTTTTTTTTTTTTTTTTTTTTTTTTTTTTTTTTTTTTTTTTTTTTTTTTTTTTTTTTTTTTTTTTTTTTTTTTTTTTTTTTTTTTTTTTTTTTTTTTTTTTTTTTTTTTTTTTTTTTTTTTTTTTTTTTTTTTTTTTTTTTTTTTTTTTTTTTTTTTTTTTTTTTTTTTTTTTTTTTTTTTTTTTTTTTTTTTTTTTTTTTTTTTTTTTTTTTTTTTTTTTTTTTTTTTTTTTTTTTTTTTTTTTTTTTTTTTTTTTTTTTTTTTTTTTTTTTTTTTTTTTTTTTTTTTTTTTTTTTTTTTTTTTTTTTTTTTTTTTTTTTTTTTTTTTTTTTTTTTTTTTTTTTTTTTTTTTTTTTTTTTTTTTTTTTTTTTTTTTTTTTTTTTTTTTTTTTTTTTTTTTTTTTTTTTTTTTTTTTTTTTTTTTTTTTTTTTTTTTTTTTTTTTTTTTTTTTTTTTTTTTTTTTTTTTTTTTTTTTTGTTTTTTTTTTTTTTTTTTTTTTTTTTTTTTTTTTTTTTTTTTTTTTTTTTTTTTTTTTTTTTTTTTTTTTTTTTTTTTTTTTTTTTTTTTTTTGTAATCCTACTTTATAGTTTAAGTAGCCAAATTCCTAAATCTATGAAGATCACACAATTATCTATTCAATGTATACTTGTTAATCCCATGTTTAACCCAATGATCTTTCAAGTCAATTGGACAATCGAGATCGTACCCTACTAACAATAATTTCTCTATGACCTTTGAGAATGTACTACAACCCATTCTTCTCCCCGGCAACCTTACAATACGACTTGGCCCGACATATGTTGGCAACGGATACATGGAAAGAGTAGCTGTACAACAAGTGGAGGTCCATCCCTCTATACTCCACCCGCGACAGGTCCTAGGTATCCCTGTGCATGAGCATATCAGTGTTGGCATCTCTGATATGTTCATTTCTTCTCCAAATACTACCAAAGTAGTATTAGGTTTCAC
Organism: Erigeron breviscapus; assembly: GCA_034093135.1. Taxonomy (NCBI): domain Eukaryota; kingdom Viridiplantae; phylum Streptophyta; class Magnoliopsida; order Asterales; family Asteraceae; genus Erigeron; species Erigeron breviscapus. Next base: position 197,282,752 of record CM067167.1, on the reverse strand, counting down.
AAACTGGTAAGACCTTTTCGACCTTACATTTCTTTGGGCTTTCGAGGACTATACTTTTGCGGACTTTTTCTTACGACTATAAAGCTTGCAAATATAAGCCCATGAGTCTTGTACATGCTTCTCAAACTCGGGTCCATGATTCATTATCGTATCAACCGGTTCCACCCTGTTCGAGGTTGAGACCCCATAATATGTGTCACTAATTGGATTGGGGTATAGTGTGGGCGAGTCTGACATTGGACGTTTGCTGGTGCCCTGTTACCCTCCTCGGAAGATTTTGGTTGGAATGATGGTTCCGGTTGGAATGTTCCTTTTGGTGTATCGAGAGAGAAGTTTTGATATAAAGGGTTCATTGGGATTGGAGATGAAACTCCATGATGTACTGCATTAACAAGAGTTGGGAACGATGCACTAACATTTTCTTTTGGGGGTTCTAGCTGTGATGTTGGTACTGTATTTTGGAGAAGCCAGTCTTGGCAAAAATCATCGATTGATGTTCCCCATTCACTAGTACCAATCATCGGGTTTTGCCATGCGTCCATGATTATATTGAATTCTTCTTATCTACAATAAGTTTTGGTCAGACAATTGACATAACAAATACATAAGAAACATTATCAACAATATTATTCTGATTTAAAAACACATTCTGGACAACTTAAGATTTGATTTATAAAAATTTATAACAGATTCCAAATATTTCTATAAAATCCCTCTTGATTTCAAGAATTAGGAGTTCTGTCAGAGCTCGACCCTGACATGTTGCTTCCCCCAGCAGCATTTCTTTTTCTTCTCTTAAGAGGTGGAATATTGGGATTTTCTTCTTCTTCTTCAGATGACATGGCGAAAATGGACTTCTCTCTTTGAGAGAGATTATCTTCTTCTTGTTGAACTAGGGCTCTTGCAAACTTTTCATCTTCTTTTATTTGATGATTCACAAGGATAGATTCCTCCTCTGTTAAAAATTGAGTTAAAATTCTTGCTAGTTTTTCATCTTCAGAAGTTTGTTTATCAAAAAGGTGGACATCTTCGTCTACCATCGCCTTGTAATCTTCAAAGGAAATACCTAACATCACGGCCTCCTGCTTAATCCTTTTGACCCTATTTGTTTCAAGATCTTCAAGATCCTCTTGAGTCATTGGCCTTTTGCCTTTTGGATCGCTCGAAGAGGCACCGAAATTTTTCATTATCTTATGATAAATCGGTGGAACAATATTGTTAAATTAAGCGAACATGAATTAAAAGATAAAAGTTTTATATAAACATATAAATAGATAGTATATTATCCAAGATGAGAAAGAAAGAGAACAAAAATGAGCTTACCTGAAAGAAGGTCGGAGATCTGTTAGAATACAAGCTGATTGTGAACGGAATAACTTAAAACAAATTAGCAGATGAAGAACTAAGTGAATTAAAAGATAAAAGTTTTATATAAACATATAAATAGATAGTATATTATCCAAGATGAGAAAGAAAGAGAACAAAAATGAGCTTACCTGAAAGAAGGTCGGAGATCTGTTAGAATACAAGCTGATTGTGAACGGAATAACTTAAAACAAATTAGCAGATGAAGAACTAAGTGAATTAAAAGATAAAAGTTTTATATAAACATATAAATAGATAGTATATTATCCAAGATGAGAAAGAAAGAGAACAAAAATGAGCTTACCTGAAAGAAGGTCGGAGATCTGTTAGAATACAAGCTGATTGTGAACGGAATAACTTAAAACAAATTAGCAGATGAAGAACTAAGTGAATTAAAGATAAAATTTCTAAACTTTATCATCCCTTTAACCAAGGTTGAAAGGAGCTGAACAGTTTACTCAAAAGCGTATACTATGTTGAGAAAATCCTCAACTTAATTAATAGCTTAATGAATAGACCGTCTTCCACACATCACTATTTTTCTTCACTGCTTCTTTTTCAAGAACCATATCAATTGCAAATTCATCTTTTTGAACCCTAGATGAATTTTTGATCCAAACTATTGTTTCAGGAGTGATCCAGGTAATATTTGTTTCTTTGACCCGTGGATTGCCTTTAATGATTGAATTTAAGAATATGAGACAAATGTTATCAACAAAAATATGTCGACTTTTCCAACTGGATAACAGTAGTGTCTTGGTAATAAAAATCGTATTGATAAAAATCTATCAAGACAAATATGGGAAATTCTTTTAACTGGGGAATTTCCCTAATCGACAACAATCCTCAAAAGAGAGCGAAGAAATTTGTATTTCATTATTTGTACAATACAAGTGAAACTTGGTACATTATTTAAGCGAAAATACAACAATTAGAGATGCAACATATTTAAAAACCATACAAAGAAACCCAGGTGGTGACAAACAGTAAGGGAACCACGCCAAGAACGAACGCGACTAACCACTGAATAGCCTCATCCAATGGAAGTTGAGCCACAGTAATTAACCACACTATGATAATAATGTAGATTACGATTAGGAAAGGATTCAACATTTTCGATTTTAGGATTCGGGTTTTGGTTAGATTCTGAAGAAAGGAAAATGTTAAGTTGATATGGCATGGAGAAAAGTATGCTAAGGTATTATTATATAGTCTAAAAAGGAGCTGTTTCTAACGGTCAAATATGGAAGATAAAATGAATTTGAATTTTGTATAGTGTTTTAATCAGACTTACCTGTGTACGGACAGATCATCTATACCATAGATGTGTAAGTAGTCTATACTATATGTGTATAAATTATTGATTTCTTCATGAGTTCAAGTAGGATGTTATACATGCTAATTATAAATGCTAATCGTGTTGAGGATTGTGTGCAAGTTCATCCTACTCTGTTGAGAGTAGAAGGATTCTGTATAGAATCATATGAGTTCATCCTACTCTGTTGAGAGTAGAAGGATTCTGTATAGAATCATATGAGATCATCCTACTCTGTTGAGAGTAGAAGGCATCAAATAGGGATGCGCCTTGTATCTTTCTGTTAATTATGTGTGATTGTCTAATGTAGAATAGATACTTAGATGCCATGTCCTCTAATATCGATTTATTGTCATTGAGATAAAACGTAAATCAAGTTAAGTATAATTTTATTCGATACAATCTCGATTTCGAGGGCGAAATCCTTTTAACTGGGGAATAATGTAACAACTCGCAAAAATCTGAGTAAATATAAAAATCATAAGGTATTATGTCTAAAGCCTTAATAAGATCAAATTTAAAGTTTGACAAAATAACGTCAACTATTTAGATTAAATCACGGGTTAAACATTTAGCAAACAACGACTATCAATTAAATAATTATACAATGATTCTCTAATAATTCCGTCCGTGATTTTTCTTTGACAGAATTCTCTTCTGCTTTTCCTTTTGATTCCAACCACTAACCCCACCTTTGTGTCATTTTCTTTTGGCTTTCTTTCTTTCTCGTGAATTCAATTATGCAGGCAAGAATATAATATATTATAGATATTATATATATATGGTTTCTGTTTGCTTCCTGCCGCCCCCTTCCCCTCTATTATATATATATATATATATAAAGATAGAATATAGATATAGATATGAACCATCTCGGGTTCCTTCTTCTCTTTCTCTCGACTATACACCACCATTCTTATTCTTCTTGTTGAACCACTCCAACACAACCAAACCATTCGGCTGCACCACCTTTAAACACCATCAGCACCACCGAACCTAATACTACTGCTCGCTGCCACTGTTTCTGTTCGGTTACATCACCATCTTCACCACCATTTCTGCCGCCCTGGTTGTATATATATATATATGTGCGTGTGTACATATATATAAGTATGTATATGTATAAAAGATTTATATAAATTGAGTATATATATAAATATATACTTAAAACTGCCATTAACGATTATTATTAAAACTGTTATAAAACAAGTCCATTTTCTGACAACCGTTAAACACCGTTAGATTTTATGACAGTTTTGGTCCTAACCGTTAAACTATTGACAGTTTTAATCCTTTTCTAACTAAACTGATAACTCCATAAAAATGGGTTATTCTATACAGTGCTTATCGGAGACTAATACATTTGGACTATTCGGGTACATGTCAGACCGTTACATATCTCATACTGTTGACAGGCATTTCAGGTGAGTTTCGTAAACCCTCCCTACTCAATTGAGATTTCGGCTGAAAAGTGTACATGTTTGTTTAACTGTTGATTGTTGATTTGATTGATTGTATGATTGAATTGTTGATGTGGACATGTTAGTGCATTATTCATTATATAAGTCGCACCGTTAGCGCATTATTCATTATATAAGTCGCACCGTTAGCGCATTGTTTACGATGTAAGTCGCACCGTTAGCGCATTGTTAATTATTAACTATGTAAGCCGCATCGTTGTTGATCGTTATTGATTGTTATGGAACGTTGTTGAACGTTATATGGAATCGTTGTTGTTGAACGTTGATTGGATTGATTTGTGCTAATGTGAAACCTTTTAGGGTTTCTTTGGACTTGATTAGATATTCTAATCCTCGCTTATCGTTAACGGTTGTTATCCCGATACATACTTGTTTCCTGTTACTTGTCCCTACGAACTCACCAACTTTATGTTGACGCTCTTTAGTACACTTTTCAGGTAATCAAGTTAATCAGAGACAAAATGGATGATTGCATGCTTAATTGCTAGGATTGGACTAGCTTTGGACTTTCTGGATCCATGATCCTTACTTCCCTTTTATGGGTTACTTTTAGGATCAACTACTATCGATTGAATTGCCTTTTATTATTGATTGAACATGTATTTCGATGAATGTTGATGATTGTATACGTTTGTAAAAGTTTAAGGATTGTTTCAATCCTATGTTTTCATATAGTTTGACTCTACATAATTTCCATGTCGTGCTGTGCTTTTCTAAGTGATACCCCATGATTCCGCCATGTTGGGGTGTTACATTGTAAATGTGTCCCTCCCACTGGTACTAGGATAGGTTGATGTGCATGTTTGAGGTAACCTCGGTTCCCTTGTAAATATGTCCCTCTCACTTGTCTTTGTATTGGTTGATGTGCATGTTTGAGGTTGCCTATCTCACTCATTTGGTCTCGTTGTAATAGCCTTGGTTTTAGTTATTGCTTGGTTTTGCTTCTTGTATGGCTAGGATAGCTTGTTCACCCTATATGGCATGTCATATAGGGAACTAATGTGGCATTCAGCCTCATTACTTGCGATGTACTGTTAATTGTTGTTGGTATAAAAGTTTAAACAGGGTAATCCCTTTTACCCAAAGAAGGGGGGGGGGGGGGTTTGGAGAGGGGATTTCCTAATCCCTCTCAAACTTGTTCACCAAGTTTTAAACCCTAACAATTAATCCCTATAAATAGGGGTTAAGGGTTAAGGGTTTTTCACACACATACAAGACAATTAGACTTGTAAATCTCTCTTCACTTTCTCTCTTTTCGGTCGACATCAACAAACAAAAGGGTTTTGGGTTTTGCTAATTTTCGACTACAAGGGGTTATACACAAAGGGTTGTGAGTTCGTGATCGGGTACTAGCATACATTCATAAGGGTGTCAAGTGTGCGATCGTAGAGGGGTTTTACTTTAAACCCTAAATAATAATAATTCTCATTATTATTTATCTATTGGAAGCTAAGCTAAAAGGTACACATTCATTTTTACTTTGTTAATTAATTATATTGCATATGATTTATTCCGCTGCGTACTCGTGTAATTGTTTATGATAATAGTTATGAATCCTAACAGTGATATCAGAGCCTAATATGTGATATATTAGTTACAAAGTTCAAAACTTGAGGGGGGTTTTAAGGGTTGGTTTGATTAATTAAAATTAAATAATTAAAATTTGTTTTGTTTATTTATTTTTAATAGAAATCGAAATTTGATGAAAAATAAAATTAGGATTTTGTTTTTTATCATTAATTTAACCTAATGGTTAATTTAAACCCTCTATGCAAGTTTTGATTATGTGAATTGGCATGTTTATGTGATAAATTGCATGTTTTATGTATCTTTTAATTTAATGTTGTTAAATAGAAGTAAAATCATAAGGAATTCATGCAAAATTATTTATGGTTATTACTTTGATATATTGATATGAATTGCTTAGTTTAATGGTCCAATATGGGTTAATTATTTTATAATTGTGTGACTATGTGAAATTTTCGTGTGATTTTTCCTGTTTGACACTTGTTCACTAAAAAATTCATATAAAATCAATCGTAATGAGTTAGGAGCTCTCCTTTGGAATGTAGATGCATGATTCATAGGGCTACAACTTTGTAGTTTTGAGCTAAGGCCAATTCGGACGTTTACTATGTCAAATATGGTCGTCAAGCTGCTGGAAATTTCCAGTCAGCATCTTATTCTATGTTTTATTTGATAATTGTTTGTATATTGTTTAAAGGCTTACGCAATCAAGGTAACTTGATGTATGTGGTCCTCTTCTATGAAGGGGGAGCCATTCTTAAACATGTACATTAACCATAGTGACTATGATTTAGGTTGCCCACCATAAATCGTTGCATGATTAATTGTTAATAGTTAGTAAGTTTATTATTTTGCTATTATTGTAAATGGTGATGCAAAATTGTTTTAAGAAAAGAATAAACTTGACTAATAAATATCGAAATATGATTTTGTTTTAATAAAATTGGTGTCTTACAATCAAAGATACACCGGCTCACCCATTTGAACAAACTCTAAGAGAGGTATAAGTCGGGATGCGCTAGCTCCCTAAAGAAGTGGGTTCTTAATTGCGTATATTGCAAACCTTTACTTCTGCGCTTCTTTGTGCGTTCAAATGGAGCTACCGAGCTCTTTTGTGTTGTTTAGACAATAAAATTGATTTTATTAAACATTATGTTATGAAGATGTGCATGAATCTTCATACATAAACTTTTGATTCACATCAATTGCATTACCCAATCAAAGTTAAGTCTTTGCCACCCACTTTGCTAAGAACACTTGCAAGTACTTTTTGCTCTACGTGAGACGTAGGTGAATTGCAACTCCAAGGTAAATTACTACTCATCGTGAGACAATGGTAGACTATTTACAAGTTCTTAATTGGACAACTTAAAACAAGTTAAGCGGTGAGACCTTGACCCGTGGCATAAGATGGGACAAAACATGATACAAACCACTTGATGCCCCTCCACAAGTGTCTTTATAAGTTCCATAAAATCTGGGAATTGTACTTGTAATGCAATTACTGATCGTCACTTACCTTTTGAGTACGTCATTTCTAGCAGATCAACTGATGAAATGATGGTATGTCAATCGGATCCTAGCCTTAATGAAATTAATTGTTAAATGATTTAACATTGGGTAATTATATTTCTTAAGGATTTATTATCGAAAATACTGATTCTTGAACTTGAATCTGTTTTGTAGATGGCAACAAATCCTTCACAAAACATACACCAATCGACTTTCAGGTCGATGCTAGAAAGAGAAAAACTTTCTGGAACCAACTTCAATGACTGGTATCGTCAGCTGAGGATCGTCCTAAGAGTTGAAAAGAAAACCGATGTCCTTGAAAATCAGATGCCCGCTATCCCTGATGCTAGTGCTACTGCAGTACAGTTGGCAGAATTCAATACTCGGTACGATAGACATAATGAGGTTGCTTGTTTGATGCAAGGAAGCATGACTCCTGAGCTTCAAAAGCAATTCAAAACGTATAATCTGTATGATATTATCAGAGAACTCAAGTCTATGTACGAAAAGCAAGTTGGAGTTGAATTGTTTGAACTAGTTGATTTACTCCATGATTGTAAACACGAGTATGGGAAACCGGTGAGCGTTCATGTACTCAAGATGAAGAGTTATTTTGAGCACTTGGAAAGGCTAAACTATGGGTATCCTCAGCCTATTGCTATTGGCATGATTCTTAAGTCCCTTTTAAGGGATTTTGAGAGGTTTGTGCGCAATTACAATATGCACAGCATGAGCAAAACCATAGCTGAACTTCATGCCATGTTAATTGAGTATGAGAAAAATCTTCCCAAGAAATCTGAGACACCCCAAGTTCTTATGATCAAGGGGGGAAAGGTTCAGAAAGGAAAACAACCAAAAGCTAAGGGGAAAAACGTTGGTAAGAGAAAGCAAAGTGCTTCAGTCTCAAAACCTAAAAAGACCCCTCCGGCGAAAAAGGAGCATCCGGCTAAGGACCAGGCTTGTCATCACTGTGCTGAAGTTGGACACTGGAAGAGGAATTGTCCTAAGTATCTAGCTGAGTTGAACGAGAAGAAGAAGCAAGCTGGTTTAGCCACTTCTTCAGGTATCTTCACAATTGAATTATATTCCTTTTCTAAGCGTAATTCGTGGGTTTATGACACTGGCTGTGGAACTCATATCTGTAATACTTTACATGGGCTTAGAGGAAGGAAGAAACTGAAGCCATGAGCTTTACAACTGTTCGTGGGCAATGGTCTACCGGCAGCTGTGGAAGAAATAGGAGGCTTTCATTTAGTTTTACCTACTGGTTTAGTTATTGTTTTAGACAATTGTCACTATGCACCATCTATTAATAGAGGTGTAATTTCAGTTTCATTGTTGAAAGACAACGGATTCATTAATGTTTTTAATTATTATGGTATTTCAGTTTCTAGAAATAATGTTCATTATTTTAATGCTATTGCTTGTAATGGTATTTATGAAAATGATATGCGTGGTTGTGATTCAAATGATAATTCAATGTATAATGTTAGCAAAAGAGTCAAGCCTAACTTGGACTCTACCTATCTTTGGCATTGTCGTCTTGCTCATGTTGGCAAGAAACGCATTGAAAGACTTCAACGTGAAGGGATCTTACAATCAAATGATGAAGAATCATTTGAAAAATGTGTGTCTTGTGTTTCCGGCAAGATGACAAGAAAACCTTTTCTGCATAAACCGGAGAGGGCTAAAGAGCTACTTGGACTCATACACACTGATGTTTGTGGCCCGTTTAGACATGTGTCAAGGAAAGGTGCTAGCTACTTCATCACTTTTACGGATGATTTCAGTCGTTATGGTTATGTTTACTTGCTTAAACATAAACATGAAGTCTTTGAAACATTCAAAGAGTTTAAAAATGAAGTAGAAAATCAACTCGGTAAATCCATCAGAATTCTTCGTTCAGATCGATGTGGAGAATACTTAAGTCAAGAGTTTAAGGATTATCTAAAAGCTTGTAAAATTATTCAACAGCTTACTGCTCCATATACTCCACAACATAATGGTGTATCTGAGAGGAGAAATCAAACCTTGTTGGACATGGTGAGATCAATGATGAACCTTACGGCTCTCCCATTTTCATTTTGGGATTATGCTCTAGAGACTGATGTACGCATTATCAATATGGTTCCAACCAAGAAGGTTGACAAGACACCGCATGAATTGTGGCATGGAAGTGTCCCTAATTTGTCTTACTTAAGAGTCTGGGGATGTGAGGCACTTGTGAAGCGAGATACGCCTGACAAACTTCAACCCAGATCAGTTAAGTGCATCTTTGTAGGATACCCAAAGGAAATGATGGGTTACTACTTCTACTTTCCTACCGAAAACACTGTTAAAGTTGCTAGATATGCTGAGTTCTTTGAAAAGAATCTCATCACTCAAGAAAATAGTGGGAGGATTGTCGAACTTGATGAGACTCAAGAGGAAGATGTGTCACCTTCTGAAAACACTAGCGATCATCAACTTGGGGGGGGGGGATGTTCAAAGTGATGAACCTCAAGTTGATGAAGTTGATGCGATTCCAATCGTAGGTCCTCAAGGACAATACGTGCTCGTGAAAGATTGAATCTTAATATTGAATCTGAAGAACACATATTAGGAGATTTAAATGAACCTCCTAATTTCAAAGCTGCATTATCAGATCCAGAATCTGACAAATGGCTTGAAGCTGCGAATGTGGAAATAAAATCCATGAAAGACAATCAAGTTTGGAGCTTGGTTGATCTTTCACCTAATGGTAGAACCGTTGGGTGTAAATGGATCTTCAAGAAGAAGACCGACATTGTAACACCCAACTTTATAAAATATGGATTTCAAAAAAAAATTCAATAAACAATCATTAAATGCGGAAAGGTCACTTTTAAAACATCATCATTTCCTACAGAAATATCAGTCACAGTTTTGGTGTTACTTATTGCATCATAACGATAATCAAATAAATCCATAAACAATCCAAACCACCAAAAGATAATAAAGTCTCAATGGCATAATAAATAAACGTCTAAGTAAATGAGGCATGCTAAGGCAAAGGTCTTCAACAAGCAATATCTACCCTAGCTACACTTTATAAGCCAATCAATCAGCAACCTGAGGAAACACAACATTTTTAACAAAACAAGTGTTAGCTTTAAAAGCTAAGTAAGATAACCACATGTTGTATAAAACGGTTGCCAGTTCAAACATCTTTTGAAACTATCATATGCATGTTGAGTAACCAACAACAACAACAACAATAAGCATTAGGAATATCGTATCCCTAAATGTGCCTAGCAACCTCATCAATCGACAATAAGCATCTCAACAAATCAACATCAGGTTATGCCACAACAAAACCAAGTAACTTATGTCACTTGTTATCGACAATATAAATTGTGCGAAGGCAGTCAATTGACCTTTAGGGATCCTCACACCCGACATGATGGGTAGACCTTTCGGTGGTCCATCGGCGTCGTTACGGACGGCATAACCAATCCACGAGTAAGCCGACATCGAAAAAAATGGCCAGGCCACGCCATCCGGCAAACCCCAACAACAGGCTGAGTCGTATGGGGGTTATCATGATTACCCCAAACGACAACGACGATCGCATACTAGCCAAGGCTAGCATGGGTTAAGCTTAACACTTTCGAAAATAATTATACTCGAGTATCATCAACAACAACAATAACAACGATGATTAGGGCCCTTAACGTACACGTGACATGGCAATCCTACCAAGTCTAGTGTACTATGTTCAAGCCAAACAATCAACAAGAAATCAACCAAACTACCATTTAAATCATCACAATCATCGTAGCATGCATAACATCATTAACCACAGTTAACTAAGGTATTGTTAGAAATATAAATTAGTGGTGTTTAATTGTAAATAGAGTTACATTTGATTTTATTGTTAAAGTACAAGGGGTCTAGGTGAAACTTATATTAGTCATATATAAACCCCTTGTAACTAATCATGTAACTAAGCCTTAATCATAATTCCATACTTACATCTCTCTAATCTTATACTTTCTCTCTCTAGATCATCTTCAACCTCCCCTTTTCACACACAAACACACTTTTCACACACAATCCATATTTCCACCATTAAAGCATCAATTAAGCTCATTCTATTCTTAACAATTGGTATCAGAGCACAATCAGAGTTGCTGAACGATCTATAAGCTTACTACAAGCTTAATTTGTGCTTAATTCTGAATTTGAGTTGTTTTTCTGAAAAGTCCAATTGCAGAGCTCACTGTTTCAGTGATTCCTGCAAATTAAGTGTGTTTTTGATTAAATTTTGTTCACCGTTCGATTTACAATTAGTTTATCTTCCTTCGCCATCGATTTCAGAAGCTAATTTCAACATTTGAGTCACTTTTGATCGAGCTCTACAAATCGCATGTTTGTGAGGGTTTGAGTACCAGTTGAAATTAGCATCTAATTTGTTTAAGGATTTGTGCGCATTGATTTTCTGAACATTTTGATATAAAGTTCGAGTTCTAATTCGCAAAAATGAAGAAGATATCGAAGATTTTAAGTCTTCTCTGCAAATAGAGGTTTGGTTGAACAAAGAAGATAACCTAACCGACTATTTTGTCGTGTTGTGGTTACTAGCATTTGCAGAAGTCGTTGGCTAAAAAGTGGTTCTTACTTGAACTATTTGCAGAGCTCCTTGCTCGGCAAATACGTGTTTCAGAAATTTGGCTAAGTACTGGAACTTCACTTGTTCTATTTGCAGAGCATCTTGCTCGGCAAATACGTGTTTCAGAAATTTGGCTAAGTACTGGAACTTCACTTGTTCTATTTGCAGAGCATTTGCTCGGCAAATAGTTGTTTTTGAGAATTGAGAATTCTTGATTTGAGACTGGTGCTACTTGCATTGTTTGCAGAAGTTTAGCTCGGCAAACAAGTGGTTTTGGGTGGTGTGACTAAGTACAAGTTCTATTTGTACTGTTTGCAGAGTTATTTGCTCGGCAAATAGTTGAAATTGATTCTTCAAGTGCACGTTCTGGTGCACATTTTGTGTCCGATGCATCTCAATTAATGGGCTGTTTTGCTAGATGTGTTGACCACGAGTTTAGACCAAACTCGTGTGGAGGCCACGAGTTTAGACCAAACTCGTGTGGAGGCCACGAGTTTAGACCAAACTCGTGTGAACAGTAACACGAGTTTGACTAAACACGTGTTACTGTAGCACGCGTTTGAAGCCCACGAGTTTGAAGCCCAGCCCATTTCTAGCCTATAAATAGAGATCTTAGGTTTCGGTTTTTGGTTAATGATTTTAGTTGCAACAGATTTCATTCACTAGGTTCTCGAGGTAGAGATCTATACCTCGAGATGCCGCCCATATTATTCGATTATCAAGAGTCGTCTCGTTGATTGTAATCCGTAATCATCGTAGATGTATTGTAAACGGATTTATTCATTGTAATCATTCGACTAATGATAAAGGAATCAGATTTATATCTCCTGTTCATATTGATTTCGTGTTTATATATGTGTTTGTTTCATTCAATTGCCTCAATAACGATTATGTTTGGATTCCGCACTTACATAGTCGTTGGAATCGCGAATCGATCGGTCCTAAGGAACTTTCAGATCAGATATTGGTGGTACAGCTGGTGCTAGTACGTCTGGGACTCAGAAAGCTGTGATGGTGGCTCCAGATGTAGTTCTTGATGATGATGATAGTGATTCCAATTCAGGTAACTCAAATTCTGATTCTACTACCAATAAGTCTTCAGAGTCAGAGTTGCACCCATTAATAGTGCATAGACTAGAGAAGAGATTGGGATATGATTCACAAGTTCATTTGAGAGCTATGGCAGATTTTATGGATCCTGATGATTATTATGATCCAGGATCATATAAGGATCAAATAAAAGAGCAGTTAGGGTTAACTTGTACATCTTCAGAGTCAGAGTCGGATTCGGATTCAGATTTTGAACCAGAACCTTAAGAGATTAATGATTTGTGTATTTTAGATGTAAATAAGATAAAAATTATAAGATAAATATTGGTGTACTTAATTGTTACATTATATTTATGATATAGTTTATTTTATTTATGCTATCTTTTATGTCTTAATGCTGTTTGTCTTTGCATATTTGAAATATTTGAACTTTTAAATTTCAGATAAGCTTCAAAAGATAGGTGCAGGTACATCTGAGGTTCAAAATGATGATTCTGAAAATGATGAAAGTTTGGAAGAAGGTGAAATGATTCCTGATTTGGACTGGACTAATGTTCTTCAAGATGATGATTTTGTGCAACAACAAGCTCAAGCTCAAGATCAACAAGTTCCAGATGATCAACAAGAGGTTCAAGCTGAACGAGTTTTTATTCCAAGTTCAAGAACTCTACACTTTACGGTTTTTACCAAAGTTGGAGATGATGAAGATGGAATTACTCTAAGCTGGAATATTGAAGATTCTAAGGAATTTGATGTGACAGAGTATCCAGTGCCAAGTAGGGATGAAGATCACCTACATCAAATTGATAGAAAAATACCAGCAAGAGGATTTGTAGGAGAAGGTATGAAACCATCTGTCTTTTGGGATTTTGTTAGTGATAGAGATGCTCATACGTATGTTACTACTATTTTGAGTTGGTTTTTTCGATGATGAGCTGAAATTGTTTATTATTAAAAGAGATGATGGTTGTCAGTACTTAAAGCCTATGAAAAGATATTTTAAAAGCCTTAGTGAATCTGATTTAATGGATTTAGGAAGGAAAAGGCTTGTTAATCCTAGTGGTAATGGTTATGCAAATTTCTTTAGTGGAAAGTTACAAGAAGATTATAGGAAAAGATTCTATGATGATTTTGATAAAACCAGTTTGTTCATAACGCCAAGATCCTTAAAGAAAGTTACAAAGGATGATGGGACTATTGAATTTGTTCAAAGATCGATTAAGCGTGTATTGAAGGTCCCGGTAAAGAAATGGCCTCAAGATGTTTTGAGTACACTTGATCACTGGGAGATTCACAAGAATACTGGTGAAGCGTTGATGTATGGAGATAAAAATAAGAGAGTTACTTTGTTGCGCATATATGATCCTATGCAGATAGTGAACCTTTCCAGAGATGATCAACGAAGGTTATACGACACTCAATGTCTGTTTATTCCTTCATGGACTACTGAGGAAAGCAGATATAGGAAGATTTTGCGTATTTGTTTACATGCTAATATTCATGCAAATAGCAGGAGATTGTTATTTGACGGATAGTGTTTTTATAAGACTGAAGAAATCGTGTAGCTGATGTCAAGGGGGAGACTGTAAGTGCATGATTCTGTTGACAACAGCAACAGCGATTTGATCAGTATGTTTATGTTTTGTAATATGTAATCATAGACTTATGTTATGTTTAAACTTGTTATTTGGACTTAAGTAATGTGAATGATTACATATTGATCAGAGTTTTTGGTATGTTTAATGTTTACGACTTGTATGAATGTGATTATAAGTAACATACAGATACAAGTGATAAACTAGTCACGTTTTAAGTAATTAAAGTATACTTAAAAGATGACAAAAGAAAGTATGTACAAACTCGTGCTACAGTAACACGAGTTTGACTAAACTCGTGCTACAGTAACACGAGTTTGTCTAAATACGTGGTCATCACGTGTTTATATATAAAACACGCGTTTGTTAATGGGCTTTGGGCTTTAAGGAATACGGTCCATAATTAGCACGCGTTTATGAACAGTAAGTATAAATACTCACACTTAATACGTAATTAGTAACAATTAATTAAGAGATTACGACTAAACTCTGTCAATTCGCAAACCCGCGCGCGTTTAAGGTCTTAGGTTGTATTAACAACGAAAGACGATATTTTAATTAACCAAACAGGTTATCACGAGAGGATTCCGCACTCTCGTCATAACTATAAGCGTTCTCGTGTACGATCAGTCCACAAGGACCTACAATTCTTGACCAAGTGACTTTATAAGTTGTACTGTTTGCAGAGATTTAAGCTCAGCATTCAGTTGTTTTTAAGAATTTGGTCACTTACACTATTTGCAGAGAATTAAGCTCGGCATTTAGTTGTTTTTAAGAATTTGGTCACTTACACTATTTGCAGAGAATTAAGCTCGGCATTTAGTTGTTTTTAAGAATTTGGTCACTTACACTATTTGCAGAGAATTAAGCTCGGCACTTAGTTGTTTTTAAGAATTTGGTCACTTACACTATTTGCAGAGAATTAAGCTCGGCACTTAGTTGTTTTTAAGAATTTGGTCACTTACACTATTTGCAGAGAATTAAGCTCGGCACTTAGTTGTTTTTAAGAATCTCAAATCAAAATTTTTCAAGAAAATTTCTCAAAACCATTTTCCATCAATATTCTTTCATTCCAATTAATACTCAAGATAAGTCTTTCATTCCATTCATCAAGACTTACAATTAGAATTTTTTCTAATTTCAACTGTTTGCAGAGCAAAAACCTCTGCAAATAGTAATAGTTGAAATTTTTTCTAATTTCAACTGTTTGCAGAGCAATAACCTCTGCAAATAGTTCAATTAGAATTTTTTTTAATTTCAACTGTTTGCAGAGCAAAAACCTCTGCAAATAGTTCAATTAGAAAATTTTTCTCACTTCAACTGTTTGCAGAGCTAAAACCTCTGCAAATAGTACAAATTGAAAAAAAAAAAATTTCAAGTTTTTTCTAAAACCATTTTTATTACTTACCCATTGTTGGTGCGAAATTTGAGAAATTTTTTTTTGAAACCCCCATTTGCAGAGATATATGCTCTGCAAATAGCACTTTCTAGCTTCAAGTGTTGTGAATCATGGCTGTGTGGTTGTTGTTGTGATTGCTTGAGTCGTGGTTGTGTGATGTGATGACTTGTGATTTTTCTGATCTAAGTATATTCATTTTTGAGTGATTAATCTGTTGTGATTTCCATTCAATATTTTTCTATGACCCATATATTTTTTTCATGTTAGTGTGATTGACTTTCTTCCTGTATATGTGAGTGTACATTGTAAAGAACGAGTGAAACAGTTTTTGATATTTTTGGAATTGGTTGCATGGTATTACATGTATTGCATATTTGCATGTATTACTATTCAATAGTTTTTGATATTTTTGGAATTGGTTGCATGGTATTACATGTATTGCATATTTGCATGTATTATGTTGAAATTGATTCTTCGACCAAGTGACTTTATAAGTTGTACTGTTTGCAGAGATTTAAGCTCAGCATTCAGTTGTTTTTAAGAATTTGGTCACTTACACTATTTGCAGAGAATTAAGCTCGGCATTTAGTTGTTTTTAAGAATTTGGTCACTTACACTATTTGCAGAGAATTAAGCTCGGCATTTAGTTGTTTTTAAGAATTTGGTCACTTACACTATTTGCAGAGAATTAAGCTCGGCATTTAGTTGTTTTTAAGAATTTGGTCACTTACACTATTTGCAGAGAATTAAGCTCGGCATTTAGTTGTTTTTAAGAATTTGGTCACTTACACTATTTGCAGAGAATTAAGCTCGGCACTTAGTTGTTTTTAAGAA